>JAQFVV010000442.1:200000-579234 GCA_028023455.1 Epiperipatus broadwayi
TTCTCCTCCCTCTCTCCATTCCTCTCTCTCTATATATATATCCTGCTTAGTTAGCAGACTTTAGAACTTAAGATTCATGGATTATACCTAATTCTTTCATTTTCAAGACTCAAAATGTTTTATGAACTTCCAAGAAATAAAACCATTTCATTATTTTGTAACTCTATGTGATTTGGTGCAACGGTAGAAAGGCATGGATCAAGCCCAGCTCTGTCACTTTTGGTGATTAAACTTTTTATGAATTCCTGAGCAATAAAGTCATGTGATTTATTTATTATATATATATACATTAATTTAAAAATATTCAAAGACTTATAGATATAAACTTTTCAACAATACCAGTGCATCAATCAATAAATATGATATGTCTAAATTATCTTACATTTGAACAAAAAAAAAATTAACTCGTCAATCATTATTACTTGCTGATTTGATATCAATTTTTTTCATCTACAGTCATTTCCTATTTTTATATTTTAATTGAGCCTGTTTTTTTATTTGAATGAACTTTAATTTTGTTCTCTATGTGGTTCCTTGCAGTTTTTCTACAATGGATTTTAAAGTAGCATTCCTTACCATTAATGGTGGATGTGATTTAGTCAAAGCGCAGTACAATAATTCGCCTAGTTATATACAATTTAGATAAGTAAAAACATCTTTTTAAATTTGTTGTTTACGAAAATCTCCATTTTAATATACATATACGCATAAATAAATGTATATATACATTACAATGGTAATACTATATAAGTTATTATTTAGACGAAGGTTAAAAGATAAAATTGAACGGTTTGGCTAAATGAAAAAGGAGCATGGAAATGTGAGAAGCAAAATCACAAAATAAAAGTAATAATATATGATAAAAGATTGGGAGTGTGCATACAATAAAGATTTTGGTACAATTTCAAAGTGTAGTTTATCCATTTGGTGTAAAAAACAAAAAAAAAAATAATCAACTGAAAAAACGAACGCGGGCATGTGGCTCTTGGGTTATCGATGCTAACTTTAAATAATAATCATGGTTATGAAATGTGGTATTATAAAACAAACACTGCAAATTTTTTATATGTGTGAGATATGTAATTACTTCTATTAGACGTCACCCATGTATACAAAAATATACAAAAACTATGTCATCACTAAGCCAGCTTAATATGACAACTGTATGAAAAAGTTTAAAAGTTTAGATAAAATTGAGCCTTAGAAAAAAAGTTATGTAAAGATGATTAAAATATAACAAGTAATAAAAATAACGTAAATAAAAACAAAGCACTAGATTTAAATTGGGACTTACTTTTTTAACAAATAAATAAAATCATTTCATCATATATTTAGTCCTGATAAAAGATATAACTTTGCTAAAATTGTTTCTATTTCTTCACCTCCTTCTTTTAATATATCAATTATAATTCCATCATTTCCTGGAGCCTTTCCTTTCTTCATACATTTAATTGCATGTCTCACTTCTTCATTTAAAATTCTGGGCAATTCGGAAGATGTAATAGATATAGGAGGTACTTGTTCTTTATTACTATATAATTCTTGATAAAAATCTTCTACCAATTTCATGATGTCATCTCTCTTTTTAGTAATAATTCCATCTTTTTTTCTTATTGCAAATATAAATTTCCTACCAATACCAAAATGTTGTTTAACATTCTTGAGACTTTTATTTTCTTCTACAGCTTTCCTTGCTATTTCACAGTTATACTTTCTTATATCATTTTCAACTTTTTTCCGTACCATTTTACAAAATTCGAGATATTCAATTCTTTTTAATACATCATTTTTGTATATCTTCATATTCCTTCTTTTCTTCATAAATTCTCTAGTCTCAGTAGAAATTTTATTAGTCAATTGCTGCTTTTTTCTACCAGCTATCTTTGTTGCAGTTTTTAAAAGTGTATAAATGATAAAGATGTACCGGAAGATTGGAAGAATGCAGTAATAATATTAATATTTAAAAAAGATGATAAAGAAAATATTAGAAATTACAGACCTATCAGCCTTTTATCAGTTTTATATAAAATTTTTACCAAGATAATTACAACTCGTCTACAGAGAACTTTGGATTTTCACCAACCAAGAGAACAAGCTGGATTTAAAAGTGGTTTTAGTACAATAGATCATATCCAGGTATTGAGAGAAGTCATAGAAAGGACAAATGAATATGAGTTGTCATTATGTTTTGGATTTGTAGATTATGAAAAGGCATTCGATTCTATACACATTTCTTCAGTGATTAAAGCATTGGATCATCAAGGTATAGATCCAGGATATTGTCATATTTTAAAGAATATTTATAAAAATGCAACAGCAACAATTAGATTACATAATGATACCGGAAAAATCAACATTGAGAAAGGTGTAAGGCAAGGTGACTCCATATCTCCAAAACTTTTTACAGCAGTGCTGCAAGAAGTATTTTGTGGATTAAAATGGGAAACTAAAAGAATGAAAGTAAATGGAGAGTATTTAAGTCATTTAGATTTTGCAGATGATGTAGTTGTTTTTGCAAATAATGCTTCAGAGCTGTAGGTGATGTTGCAGGAGTTAGCAGATGAAAGTAGAAAAGTAGGACTAAAGATAAATGTTAAAAAGACTAAAGTAATGTTTAATCGATTTGCTCAAAATATGAAAATAAAGATTGATTATGAAGAATTAGAAGAAGTTAACAGTTACAAATACCTTGGTCAGATTATTAATACAGATGGAAACATATTGGAGGAAATTAATCATAGAATTAAACTTAGTTGGAGTGCTTTTGGTAGAAATAACTTGATACTAAAAGGAAATATGCCTATGTGTTTGAAAAGAATGGTTTTTAACAAATGTGTTTTACCAATTCTTACTTATGGATCTGAGACTTGGACACTTAATAGAAGAGCAATACAGAGACTTCAGACCACTCAAAGGAGTATGGAGAGATGTATGTTGGGAGTAACAAGAAGAGCTCGAAAACGCAATGTATGGGTAAGACAACAAACAGGTGTTACTGACCTTATTGAAAAAATTAAAAGATTGAAATGGAGTTGGGCTGGGCATATTGCTAGAAGAAATGATAATAGATGGACAATTGAAATTTTAAACTGGATTCCAAGAGATTGTAAAAGACCCAGAAAGAGACCACATGTGAGATGGATGGATGAAATAAGAAAATGTGCAGGGGTGTTGTGGAAAAGAGAAGCTAAAGATCGGAGAAGATGGATTAAACTTGGAGAGACCTTCATCCTGCAGTGGATTGATAATGGTTGGTGATGATGATGATGATGATAAAAGATTAAAGTTTTTCTGTATCAAATACTATGGAAATTAGCGTATAGGTAGAAATTGAATACTATTATTATTATTATTTTTTGTAAAACTAAAGGTTGTACTTTATGAAATTTAGAAAATGTACTTAAAAGTTTGTTTGTTTGTTTTTAATGTCCAGTTGTTTTAATTAATGTAGTCATTAAAAAGAATGTAAATGAATAAAAACAACAACAACAACAACAACAACAACAACAACAATAATAATAATAATAATAATAATAATAATAATAATAATAATAATAATAATAATAATAATAATAATAATAATAATAATAATAATAATAATAATAATAATAATAATAATAATAATAATAATAATAATAATAATAATAATAATAATAATATAAAAACAGTCACTGATAAACGAGTATGGTCATTCCAAATCAAAAAAAAAAAAACAGGGAAAAAAGGGGAGAGAGAGAGAAAAAAAAAAAGAGTTTTGAGATGATCACACAAAACAATCTATGAATTATAAATATTTTCATATAAAAACAGATTGGTCTATGTTTCTGCCTTCTTGATACTTTACAAAGTTATTTTAATTTCTTCAATAGAAAACATTTTTTTCTAGAATACATCACCAATATTTCTAATTATAACTCTCCAAGGTATTTTATTTTTTGTCATATCTTCCCAATAATAACAACTGACATTTTTTATAATGTCTTTGAGATAATCCTTATAATGTAGATGGGGCCTAATCTTTACCATAAAAACCATGCTCAAGTTCACTATAAAACATATTTCTAGAAAATCTTGCACTGTTTATTCTTTTGACATATCCAATCCATGTTTAATCCAAATAAAGTGTGAATTTGCAACTTGAAAAACATATTGAATGGTCTTACGATCTTCCAATTGTATCTTTGAAATTTTATGAAGCATATCTTTAAATTAATTTTTTCTAATGCTTTTACATTGTGCTGATCAAGTGTGATAGGGTGTTCAAGTTTCACTTTTGTGCAATAAACTTTATAAATTAACAGTTCTATACACAACTTAGTTGCAGTAGTTATTTCCCTATGCATTAAACTGAAAAACAAGATGTCAATGGTTAACAAATCAACATTTTTTAAAATGTAGTATTGCTTTTAATCTCAAACCAACACTGATTATTATATGGAAAGAGTGTGGATATATAAATAAATAAAAACAATACTAGGAATAGAGAAATTGTTTATCAGTCTTATTGAAGTGATCTGTCAATTGTTAGACCAGAGGAATAAAGTTAAATAAGCAGTGAAAAACATAATATATCCTTATCATTTTCTGATTGCTCCTATGACAAAGTTATTCATCATATGAATATTATATGTATAGACATGTGCTAAGTGCAATCTTTAGTTGAAATACTGTTTCCATTTAGAAATGTAATCTCTGGTGAAGTACTATATAGAGAGCCTAAAGATATTATGTAGGCTACATCCTCCTATCTGTTATAAATTATGAAATGTGTCTGAAGCCATAGAATTGATGATATGAAGAAAAAACTAAAGATGTAAAAGATAAAATTTTGCAAAATAATAGACATGGGATTACTATTGTGGGAAAAAATGATACTGTGAAATAAACACCTAAAACTTGCAATGATACAAATTATTTTGAATATTATCAAAAATATATTTCTTAAAATTAGATCAAAAAGGGTACAAGAAATGGTGAAACAGAGCAGTGAAAATAAATGATAATATTAAAGGATTATGGAAGGATTATACTATTTGACAAAGTAATATAAAAGCTCAATTAATGTTACTCTTTATATAAAATTTTCAATAATTATAGTTAATTGAAACATTTTCATTAAGCTTGCATTAATTTAATAATAGAAGAAAAATTAATTTCTAATCTCTTCTTCATCATTATTTTTTCTTCTCTTTTTAAAATTTTCCTATAAATTTTTTTCAACATGAAGAATATATTCCATTAATTTTAAAATATATACTTAAAATGTGATTTAATTGAGTTTATGCCAGATATAATAACTTAATCAAAGAGAACAAATATTTAAATAGCAAAAGGACAACCAAATCCATTTTTCAACTAATGATAGCACCAAAAAATGTGTTTTAAACCTCAATATGCATTTATTAATACTTTTTATGGTTAGTCCAGAGAGATAAGTAAAAGCAATTGTTACTAAGAAAATATGAATATTTCATCACTGCCACTGAAATAATTATTTGAGTAATTAAAGTACATAAAGGAATAAAATGTGCTATTCAATTACTAATCTATGATGTGCTGAATGAATTAATTTGTTTTTGGTGATTAAGTAGAAAGATACCTTGTGTAGTATGGCATAGTAGGTAATATCCAACTTAGGATCAGTAAACCCTAAGATTGATTCTGAAATTTGCAGGCCTGACACTTAATCTTATTATGAACTCTGAGCAATAAAGTTATATGCCTTTTTTTAGTAGAAATATGCCAACATGACTCCATTAGTTATGATGCAACAATGTTTAGCTTGTCACATTTTTTTTCTATTGGGTACAAATTTGCACATCAGCATGTGGCTTATTGTCATTATATTTTATCTCAATAATATATGTACATATATATTATAATGGTAACTATGCACAGTAATCTGATAAATAATAAGCAATCAAATTGAAGATTAGAATTTGGATTTCATATATATAAATCACCACAATATAGATATTAACTACCATCTGCTTTTACAACTGCACATTCCAAACTTTGCACATTGGGGTGCATGTTCTCAGAGCTATGGGAGGTTTTCTTCTCAAGTCATGTGTATGGCATTAATGCTATATAATTATTAACATGTGTTACATAAAACAAAAAATATTATGATAGTGTGCTAATTAAACATAATTAACTCCTATGTTTTTTTAGATAATGGAAAAGCATTATAAACTATACTTTCTTTAGTATATAAATAAAATAACAATCAGACAAATTAATAAATAATAAAAAAAGTATGTATTAATGAAAAAATAAATCAATAGGGTATTATTTGTAGATTCCCTCTTCAAGTTGGATATCAGGGCAAAAATTCAAATCTTTTATATAACTGTTATGTGTATATATAAAAAAAGATTATTATTTGTTTCATTAAAATATTTTCATTCATAAAAACATAAGCTGTCCTACTTGACAATCTCAAATTTCTTTCATTTCATATTTTTTTTATAATTCATTATATCTTTTATTTATTTATCTTGAATATTCAATATATATATATATATAACATTAAATTTCTTTTCTTTAGACTATCTTATCATTGTGTCATAAAAGTCTTCTTTCTTTGAATATCTTTTCTCATTTAATTATTACCACACAAACATTAAATATAGTTGCATGCAATATTAGTATTTTATTTTGCTTAAAACAAAAAAAACTTTCTTAGCACTTTGTCGATAAGTTTCTGTTTCTTTTCCTCTTTAGCAACTTCTAATAGTCGACAGGAAAAACACTGGACAATGTACCAAAAATAAGAGCTAATATGGTACCTGCTTTGGTGTAGTGCTCCATATTAAAACAACATCCAAATAAAATGAATATTTTCATAACTTTTATAAATCAAAGTAATTAAAATTAAAATTGACACTCCTTGTGTAATTTTTAACTTAATATTTAATTCTTTTTTTCTTCTACTTCTTCAAACAATAGCAAGAGAGAGTGCCACTTGTTTTTTTGCATATTATTGACTTCATTTACATACAAAATCTTGTTGCTTTATAAATTTTTGGGATTGCTTCCTCAATGAATTTATAAAGTCATCTGTTTTCTAACCAAGGAAAAAAGTATTAAATGAAATATATCATATTTTAGTTAAATTTATTGATTGCAACAAATGACAAATGCTAAAAATAATGAGAAATTACAATTTATTTAGATATATACATTATCACAACACAAACAATAACATAATTCACAGCAATTCACAGGAAACATTAGACTATTAGTTCTTTTACCTGGGATTAAATTTAGAATAATAAAATTTTATTTTATTTAACTACTCTATCTATTTTGAAGACAAATTATTACACTTAGAGATTCATTGATGATGATGATGATGATGATGATTATTATTATTATTATTATTATTGTTATTATTATTATTATTATTATTATTATTATGCACAGAAACTATATAGCACAATACATTTTAATTGTCTCTCTGGGCAGATATAGATTCACTGCACAGACTGTTATTAATTCTATTTATTAATGCAATGGATCACAACACAGTTTGAAAACTTATTAAACTTACTGCTTGAGAATATGCTATAATCAATCAATAAATTATATTATTAACAGACTTGGACTAACATAAATACTTTCAAGTGGTAGTGCAGATAAATAATATAAACAATAATTAAGTGTAAGAATCAGAAAACATCTGTTTTACACTTATTTATGAACAAACAAAATAGATAAATGAAGCATATGATATACAATAGGAATATACATCTAATGCATACTACTGCTCAAAGTAAACTGCTAAGTGTAAGTGACCAGACAATACAAATATATCTTACAAAGAAAATATATAAATGAAGCATATGATGTATGGTAGGAATGTGCATCTGTCACATACTATTACTCAGAGGAAATTTCTAAGTGCATGTGACCAGCCAATGCAAACAGTACACATTAAGAAAAAATATAAATGAAGCATATGATATATTGTAGGAAAGTCCATCTACCATATGAAGAAACTATATAAATGAAACATATAATATATGGTAGATATGTGCATCTATCACATACTTCTCCTCAAAGGAAGTTTCTAAATGTGAGTAACTGCCTGATGCAATCAGTATCATGCCAAGAAAATATATAAAAGAAGCATATAATATATTGCAGGAATGTGCATATACCACAGACTACTGCTCAAAAATAGTTGCTGAGGGTAAGTAACCAGATAACACAAATGGTATCACACTCATTTATAAATGAACAATATTGAAATTGTTAGATCAGAAGTGAAACTCCAATAATGCGCTTTTAATTTAAATATAAATCTCCATGCACTCACATGTCAGTAAGAGTTTAAAAACTTAAAGTGAATCACTTAAGTTTAGAGTGCATCTCTATAAATACACCAACTTTCACTGACCATGCTAAATTAGGGCTTGAGTCTATTGTGTGCCTAATGTTATAATCAAATTTTGAATTGTACAAATCTGTTTAACCTATAGCAGGAGAAAGACAGTGTCTTATTTTTAACACCCACAATCAGACAAACATGACTTATAAATGTAAAACTATTATTATAAAACCTGAAAAATCTTGAAATTGTTAGATTGGAAGTTGAACTCTGATAATGAACTATTACTTTAAATATTATAAATCTCAGTTTTTTAAACTCTTACTGATGTGTGAGTGTGTGGAGATTTATAATATTCAAAGTAATAGTGCATTATTGGAATTCGACTTCCGATCTAACAATTTCAAGATTTTCAGCGCTTTATAATAAAAGATAAACAAACAATATATATATATAAACAAAGCATACTACTGCTGAAGGTAAGTTATTGAAAGTTAGTGACCAGACAATGCAAGTGGTATCACAATCAATTATGAATAATGAAACTTTATATATACAAACAACTAGAAATAAAAGTATATCAGCTCAAATAAATGAATACAAGCAATTATCTTTTCGATGCTTGCTTATTCCCAAACCCGGAGAGTATTCTGCTTAAAACTATAAACCTTTATAACTATTAAAACACAATTTTATGTAATTTATTTAATATGTCCACGCAGCTGTTTTATTCTATCCAGAAGTCATTAATCTTCACTATTTATGTTAATGATTGTTATTTCTACAATTTAAAGTTACTGGAAATGACTCTTATTTTTTAAAAAATATTGATTAATTTTTAAGAGAATGGTGTTTGCAATAATAAGCTAATTCTTTTATAAACATACTTTTATTTTTAGGTTTATGCCTACTGAACTGTGGCATGGCTAATAAAATGGCAATTAATTGCTATCCTGATTTCTAAACAGATCTATTTTTATGTAAAACTAATCATAATAATTGATAAAATATGTTCAGTATAAATTAAGTGGAGATAAAATAGCCTATATTAGTAATAGGCAGTCATAATAATATATTCAATGTTTATACACATTATTCTTTTCATCATTAAGAATTCAAGTTCTGAATTCAGGTATTGGTAGACTTTTAGTAGGCTTAGTCTGTACAAACATAGCTATGTCCGGCAGTCTTCTGTGAAGCTTTTATTGTACTGTTCTTGAGGGCTGCAATGGTTTTCATTAATGCACATTTATTTTCTTGTTCAATGGGAAGCAACTTACAATGTTCCACTCATTAATTGACAGCTGGTTTATCCCCACAGCAATAGACATTATTGAAGTTTGGTAATACATAGTTATATAAACTGGACACAATGCTCATTGAGAAAGTTCTACATGATTTGATGGCTTCTTCTCAGGAACTCACAATGGATGTATAACTTGCACTAGGTGCATTTGTCCAGAGTAGAGCAGATGACAGCTTCTTGGTCCTTCTGTGACACTTTAACATGAAGCATAATAATAAGCACAATCACAGCATAATAATCAATCAGAGTGAACTCAGCATAAAACAATTAAAGCATAATAAACAATCTTTAGAGAGATCATATTTATAGTTTATGGACTTATCAGAAAATCAGCTTCCATTGTGGGTTGTTTCCATGTATCCATCTATTGGTTATAGATAACTCCTAAACTTCGTTATGGTCCATGGCTTATTTGCCCAATTACAGCAGTGATAAAAATTTAACTATGAAAAGGGATTATCGCAAAATAACATGTTTTTACCTAAATTATAACAGATATTTATCTCTTTAATTAGCTGATCTATTTATCAAGAATTTAATTACATTTTATACAATAATGTTATTTCCACCCACCTAATTATAAAATAGCCTTATAATTGATAATCAATGAAATATTTTGTTTTAACCTTTTAAAATAAACTTAAAATTAATAATGTCATATACATTTATTTGTGCACATACTTTTATATATTGCTTAGAAAAATTTTCTATATAATGTTTAAATTATGTACATGAGGTATATATAAATGTCACTTAAATATATATAATGTAAAACTTTTTAAAATAGTAAATGCTGTTATAGCAAATAATATACACTATCACTTCAATGCTTGACAATATGATAAAGTAAAAGTGCTGTCATTCGCCTATTGGTTCTCTTTGTATATAAAGAAGATTGTTTTGAATATTTAAGGCAGGAAATGCGAATATTAAACAATTCAATTTTTATTGTCAGATATATTAAACAGATTATTTTTATTTAACAAAAACAAAGAAATTTCTTCTTAATTTTAAACTTTATGATAAACATTTAAATGATTTATATAAAATAAAGAAAAATTGGAACATATATATAACATTAAAACAATCATTTTTAAATAGTAAATGTTTGTTATAGTAAATAATACACATTCCCATTTCATTATTCCACAATACTATTACAAGTCAGTGGTTCCACATCTTTATATAATAAAAAAAAAAAAAACAATAAGGAAATAAAATCACATTCTTGATATATATATTGAACTAAAAATGGAAAGCTTCTTAAATATCTCTGCAATACTAACTTCAAAATAGTCTCACACCTAACTTTACCAATCGGATTATTTTATATATATAAAAAGAACTAATAAATCTTCACAAAACATAAATGTTCACAAACCCATCAGTTCATCAATTGTATTAGGATTTTTAATATATATATTCATAATGAGAAGAATGTTTTTTCAAGATATATGATATGTAATTATGAATAATCTAAGTTTTCAGTTGATATTTTTTCAAAGAATAAAATTTATAACTAAATTCTTCAAGCTCTCAAAAATCAATTGTATATTTTTATATTATTATATGTATATATTGTCACTAAAGCTCTAATCTAACTTCCAGTATTGGTATTTAATCTGTAAAACACACATGTTGTGATACAATGGATGCTAAATATGAGACAGTTTAGAGATCAATATTATGAAAATCAAAACATTGTTTCATCACTTTATAAATATTTAATTGTTTGATGAAAGACAATCTCTTTTCTTACATTTAACCAGATCAATCATAAAATGTTTTTGCTGATAGAAAAAAATCTACTTTATTGACATATTAAATTAATAAAACATAAATTCAGATAAAAATGACCAATATGATCTGAGAACATTCAAAAAAGCAACAAAAGTTTTAAAAGACATGGTAACCTAATGATAAGTTTGATTTAAATAAAGACAATGCCATTTTAAAAAAGATATTAAACAATAATCACTTAAAACCTCTTGCTAAATAATATTTAGAAATGAATAGAAAAACAAGAAGTAAAGAATTTAAACTTAAAACACATTCTCATAATTTTAAATAAAGAAAGATCTGAAGAAAGTTCTATGTGATTATATAAAAATGTTAGTCATACTTCATTTTTTTCTTTTAAACTATTTTATTTGATTACAATCATATACTTCACTAAAAAAGTTTTTGGTCTGACTCATGGCCACAGCAGGAAAATAAAGCAAACTTGTGTCTCTTTCACCATTTTGTAAGTCTAATCAAAATATTTTTAAACGATGTACAAGAATTTTTTCTAACATACAATCATTTTTTGTACATAAAATATTTGAATTCACCATATACAGCTTTCTCTTAATAAAAAATATCTGATTTCAAGAAAAATACTGATTAATTACATTATGTTACATTACTAAATATTTTGAATTATCTGTGAATATTATAGTTGTATGACAAAATTCAATATGATGAATAATCTGTGCTTGCTTGAAATAAGTTAACTTCATCTAAAGCAAACAAATAGATGAGTTTAAATGAAGAGAGATGAATTTTGTGAATTTAAAGAAAGTTGCACTTATACTTAAAAAGTAAGGTCTTGAATTAGTGTTTTTACATGAGTCAAATTTTTAAGCATTGACCCTGATTAATAAAATAAAGCAAAGACTCCTTGATGACATGACAAATGCTGAAAATATAAAAACAAAAATGATTAGCTTGATATCTTATGCTTTATTAGATGATGGAGTTTCTAAATAGATGTGAAAGTTTTATAGCCTTAAATATAGAGACTAATATAGAATATGACAAAAAAATCATGTAATAAAAACAATGAAATGCTAGGGGGGGGCACGCCATTTTCAGTTTAAAAACACTCATTGTAATTGCTATATTGAATAATAAATAATCGATAATGGTTTGTCAGAAGGTTATATGTCCTTCAAACAATGGAATTGCTGATAAGGCTGTGCTGTTTTGAAATTGATTATAAAAATAAGTGAAATAATAATACAAGTGATCCAAATGAGATAATGTAATTTTAATTCTAGTACAAGTTATACTATTGTCTCTTCAGATCCAACTTGGAAGCAAGATTGATTGACCAACAGGCAGACTTTGCCTATTGAAAACAATGCAAAATCAAATCTACATATATATTAAAATAAATATCCAATAGTTAAATTTGTCATTATAAAATCAAATCACACGTTCATCAAATAATGTCTATAATAACCATTCAAATCTTATCAGTTATTATCAAACTACAGTACTTAATTTAATTAGCTTTGATTATGGTTCATGAAATTTGGCTGGATACTGCAAATCTTGTTTGCTTGGTTTGAATTTATATATATTAGAAATATTATTAGGTAAAGAGTTTCTTAAATGAGTATGGAAAAAATGTATATTGTCATATATATCAAAGTGGGTTCACAAGATTGTTGAAAAACTTTATACACAATTTTTTTTTATTAGATAGGAGCACTTTTCTAAAAAGAATAAAACCAGTAGAATAAAATATGCATTTATAAATATTATGCATGACAGCTTTAGAAAATCTGACATATATCTACAATAGTTGAATCTATTAAATAAACATTAGCATGCAATAGCCTTAAAACTATCAATTATGAATTAATAATCTAATGACTATACTGCATTGTTAAATATGTATTTAATCTTAGCAAATAGATTTTGTTCTTGGATACCATCATCGTTAATTGAAAAATAAAATAAATTATATTTCTCAAACTGCTGCTAATCACTAATCAAATTGACAAACTTTTCTTGTCACTTTACCTTAAGAATATTTTTTACTTCTCTTGATCAATTCTGTTCTAAAATCTGATATGTTCTACAAAGAATCTATATTATAGGAAGGCTTGGAATGGTTGCAATTTATTTATTACAGATTGGTGTAATAATTAAATAAGTTGTGTATTACTTAATCTAATGTGTTTGTTTTACCTGGATCTTTCATTATCTGCATTGCTATCTCTAGTCTTTTTGTTTCACTTGGATTGAGACGAGTTACCTCCCAATTAGCAACTTGGCCCAAAGACATGTCTGCCATAACTTGTTTAACCTAAAAATTGTAAATTAATTATCATTTATATTTTTTTACAATAATTTTTAATTTAAATATATATATAAGTTGAATCTTTTGTGTTTGAAATTTGTGATTATTTTTAATAAATGTTTTTGCATTTTTTATTAAGTACCATATTTTGTATAAGTTATTCATTAAATTTGATATTTAAATTACCGATTTCAATAATTTTCAGAAACTAATCTCTGTAGAAATACTTTTCACTAAATGGGGATCACAATAAAAAAAATTGATAACATTTTCCTAGAATATTCACTGTTGTGATGAAATTTAATTTTAAGATTAAAATCTTTTATTTAAATTTTACAATAAAACTCTTAAGATTCTAAAAAAATGGAAATTAATATCTGGAAGTTAGGTTTATTTTTTAAATCTTTTACTTCAAACAATCTACTAACATTATGTTTTATATCATCCTGAGTATCAGCAGTGAGAATAAGTAAATTCGAGTCAAGAATCAAATACTTATGCCACATTGGGGTAGGACTTTTAGACAATATAATCAATGTAAGATGCTTTTAAGGATAATGGTTCAGTTTGTAAGAGTTAGAAAAGCATTTGGGCACTGACAGGAAAGTGACTATACCAAATAAAAAAAAGGATAAACAAAATCAAAAAGAAAAAGACCTGAAGTATATTGATCTAAAAATGTTTGTATAAAACAGAATGAGCATAATAATGTTAAATCAAAACACAATCCCAAATGATTATTGATCAATTGAAAATCCTAATCTCAGAAAATAGACTCAAAAAAAAAAAAAAAACATAAATGGTGATCAGGTATGTTTATTGGCTTAAAACCAATCCTGCATAATGGGATGGTGGTAGCTATGGTTATTAAGAAACAAAAGTCACCAAAATGTATAGGTACTGAACTGAGTTCAAACCTATATAACTATCTAAGCTAATGAGCTTGAATTGAAAATATTATAGTGTTTTCAATTTAAGACTCATAGTTTTGTAGTTAAGTAGAGATAAAAAATGGCTGCTGGAGGGTTGCATTAGATCCTAAGATCTAGGTGCAGTGCTCTCAGATCCAAGGTTCCTCACTGATGAAGGCCACAAACCAGAAACTAGTCTGGGGATATTGGATGAGTGGGCACAAGATGGGGATTTTATGCACAACATCCTTTGATTACTCTGGCTTGCACTGAGTGGCAATACTTATAGAGAATTTTGCCTGTTTTAAAAAAAATCAAAGCAAGATATGTTTTATTTCTCCTATTGTACTATCCAGTGATTTGTTTGGTTTTAGCAAATTACTTCGTGAATAGAGTAGACATACAAGAGATCATTAATTATGCTAAATGTGAAAAATGTTAAAAACCAATGAGGGGGGAAATAAGTTTGCTCAGCTGAAGTCTCTGTTAAGTTGGTGCTTGAATAGTCTCTGACGGCATGACTAGATGGATTAAATAAATAAAATTAGTTTGTGATTTTAAAAAAATCACACTTTACTACTTGACCCGTTAAATATGATTTTTTTTCTTATTTATTTTTTAATTTTGTTTTATTAAATAATTGAAAGTATTTTTCCATTGAACTTTCCGTTGAACTGGTTGAAATCTTTCTCTGTTTCAATTCGTAATTATCTCATGCAATTATTGACTATGTTGTTTACAATAGTTATTTTAAATCATTTTAATGTTAATGTATATTCTTTTCTAAAAAATTTACAAGTTTTGTGATCCATTATATAAATTGTAACTCATATATTTATCATTCGACCTTCTAATTATATGTTTAATTCAGAACCATTTTATTTATTTTTTAATCCACTTTCAATAATTGTTTTTTTTTTTTTTTCAATTTTAAATTATACGAACAAATTAAGATTTTGGAAGAAAATGAGGTAGGTTATATTGTAAGCTAACAATTTTTAAAAGTACTGCATATAGTAGCAGTAAACTAAGATATCAATGCACAATTTATTTTTGACTAAACAATTTTAATGCTGAATGCTTGCGATGTGACATCACTACAATTTTTTTTTTTTTTTGAGAAAAATGTGTGATCTCATTATTTAATTATGAAGAAAATATTATTTTATTCAATCTCAATCGATATTTTTATAGCCGAATTAGCAATGAAGTTTGGTTAAGAGGGCTCATAGTTGTATAAAATCTTCAAACTAAATATTTTCTTATTTCATGAAAAAAGAACAACTCAAAATTAAATTGATCTAAATGTGGCCACTAGTTTCATGCAGACGATTTTTAAAGGGGTTGATTGTTTAAGTGAAATATTCTTCATCAAACAAGGACCAATTAATTCATCAGTGAGAGAGACGCTAAAATTTCATTTACATTGCACAATTAAATGTATGGGTTTTTTTTTCATTATTAGAATCTAGAGTCAACTGAAAACTCAAATTCACCATAAATAACTGTAAAGTAGAATAAATATAGTGAATTATTGCTCCTAATAATAATGATAAAAATAAGAAGACAAAGCCATGACAAACATTATTTGATATATACCATCCTTGTCAAAGGATCAAAGATATCTATAGTTAACATAAATTTAAGATCACAAAGATATATAACTGCTGACTAATGTTAATTATACTATTAGAGTTATTAATCTCAAGTTATTAAAGTTAGATAATCAAAAAAATAATGTTGAGTGCAAGATATTTATGAACCCATGCTTTTTATTAATAAAGATCCATTTTAGTAGTCTGAATATGACACTTTCATTTAGTGCTTATTGATTATGCTGAAAATAAGCTTTATTGATATTTTTTCTCAAAACAATAATCATAACATTTTTCATTTTATTGAGTTTGAGTTGTATTTATTATACTTTTTTCTTTAATCTTTGCATTATTAATATATGAAGTAAAAAGTGATAAAACATTTTAATAACTATTTTCATATATATAAAGAATGAATACTTCATAATGGTAACATATACACAGAAAATATCTTCACGGTACAATAAATGATACATAAAATAACAAATGGCCTATAATAATATTAATCTCCAATATGCTATTCCACACCCATGTCTGGCAGTAAAACAACTAATATAAAATCCTTTTTATAATGTCATGAGATAAATATCTGAATTCATCATCATAATTTCAAACATTATCAATTCATTGAAGCAAGAAGATCTTTCGACTATAATCCAGTTTCACTAATCTGTAGCTTTTCTTCTACATAATACTTCAGCAAATTTCCTTATCTTAATCATCTATTTTTACACATGGTCCTTTCTTAGGTATTTCACAATTTTTGGGTTTAAGACATCAATAATCTACCAATTATTTTTTAAAGTCATGTTCAGGCTGGTTTTAATTTAGCCTTAATTTTTTTGGATGATATTTATTGCTTACCTCATCCTCTTGAATAATTCACTTTTGTTCACTTTGCATTATTTCCAAGACACATCTCTCTATATTTTTCTGTTATGTCTGAGATATCTATATGGTTTTTCTATAAATCATTCAGGTCTCAGATATATATGAAGCATTGGCAAAATAAATTTTATTTAAT
This sequence comes from Epiperipatus broadwayi, assembly GCA_028023455.1. Lineage (NCBI taxonomy): Eukaryota > Metazoa > Onychophora > Udeonychophora > Euonychophora > Peripatidae > Epiperipatus > Epiperipatus broadwayi. Next base: position 217,244 of record JAQFVV010000442.1, read on the forward strand.
TTAATTTTTTCAAGACGATAAGCAAAATTCTTTTGAATAATGTAAGTTATTTTTATCAAAAATATCCCCAAATTTGATTCAATAATTGAATACCATTGTCATTTTATAAATATTTAAGCAATTTATAATAATAACAAACTTATGTTATTTTGTCAAGATTGAACAAGGAAATTGTTCCGACTAATATTTGTACTATGTGTACATAGAACATCGTGCTAGTGATCAATTAACTATATCCACTATAACTTCTTGGATGAATTTTGCTAATATCCTAGTTTAAATTCAAATTTTTGTGTCATTTTGTTCAAATTTCCATTAGATTTCTGATAGCAACTTATATATCATTGCATCTATATGCATACCACTGTATTTTCTGAAACTAAGAATAGCAATATAATTTAGTTATTTTTATAATCAATATGTGTAATACGTATAAATCTACTTTTTATTTAAAATGACCTTTGAGTCAATAGAATAGCTACAAAGTAAACAATGATAAATTATTTTACATATAAATATGTAAACATGACTATTATAATTAACCGATTACTTCTAAGGATAATAAACAAATAAGAATTACTAATCATTATTATAATAATTAAATAAATATATGATATATTATAATTAATATAATTACGCTATTCTTTTTTTAAAAAATTATATTATTTATTTAATACTTTAATATAAATAATTAACCAGATCTCTAATGTGTACAGTAATTATCTGAACGTGTTGCTTACTGATTTTAATAGAGTTTTCTGAGATAAGAAGAGAGCATTTCAATACTTTGGTTAGCCATTGGATAAATGATTACAAAGAATTGATTAGTAGTTTAAATAAGGTTAAAGAAAAAGTAGGGAAATAGTTGTATTACTATTAATATTCGACAATAGGTATATGTTAGATAGAGTATGTTTTAAAAATGAAAGCTTGAAAAAATTATGTGGAGAAATAGTTATGTTTGTGGATGTGTGGGATTTTTTTATTAGTAAGAGGGAGTTGTATAGTAAAGATGGATTGCATTTAGAAAAACAAAGAAGTGAAAGCATTAGGGGATTTAATCATAAAAAATATTATAGTTCAGAAAACTTATAAAGGGGCTAGGGTTTTAAATTACAGTATTATCAAAAAGATTAAAAATGGATGGGCTATAAGAAATAAACAAAAGATAGGTGATATAGATATAAATGTAGATGTAGAAAGGGAATGGGTCTGTAAAACAAATGTTAAATCAACAATTCAAATATAATAAAGAAGAGTTCAAAGAATTTATAAAAGGATAGTAAGAAAGGGAGAAATTGTTAAAATTGGATATTTGAAAATGCAAGGTGGTAGGAGACTAGAAAAATGGTTGGAATTAAACAAAGCAGTTAAAAATGAAGAGCTTAAGGTATTAGAAGTAGTGGAAACACATCTAAGAGAAGAAGAACCTATACTGGAAAATATGGTAAGGTAGAGTATATAAATATAAAAAAAAAAGGGTGGCAGTATAGAAGTTATGTCAAAAAAATATTTAAATACTTTAAATTATCAAGAACATTTGTGGTTTGAGAAAAGTTAGAAAGACAAGAATGGGTTGTGGCTTTAGTGTATATGGCCACTCAAGATAGTCAAACAATAATGGAGTGAAACAGTAGCATATATGAATGTCTATTTAAGGCTGTACAGAGTTTCAAAAGGGGGGGGGAGGGTAATGGTTATAAGGAATATGAATGGGCATATTGAAGAAATTGATGGTGTGAAAACAAGAATGGACAACTTTTGAAAAAGTTTTGTCAGAGAGCGAATATAACAAAAATTTATCAAATATTTATGAGAGGTGGTACACATATCTAGAAATAATATATTTCACACAATAGATTATGTAGTAGTAAATAAAAGGAAAAGAAAAAGGACAGAAAATTAAAGTGATTGATAATGAAGAGAGAGCATTTAATAGTGATCAAAATTTCTTTATAATAGAAATGGTAGTAATGTGATCGAAAATAATAATAAAAGTAGAAAGGATAGTGAAAGATGAGGAAGAAGAGTGAATGATAAGAATAAGTTAGAAGAATAAAAAATAAAAGTAAAAGAAATTATGAAAGAGTTTGTTTGGGATACATATAAATACTGGATTGGCAAAGTAGAAAAAGTGACAAATAAGGTTTTAGGTAAAAAAATTTAGAAAAATAAAAGTAATAGAAAAGTGAGAATTAGTAAAAATGTAAAAGATAGGAAGAAAGCATGAAGAAAATATAAATGTGCTATTAAAACAATGAAAGTAAAAAAGATAGTAATATTAAATGAAAAAGTATTTAAATAAGAAGTTGGTTAAAATAGACAATTATAGAAAGAAATAAAATTAAATAGTAAATTATTGGGAAATATTAATAAAAGTGGAAGAGATGGGAGTAAAACAAATTGGAAATAGATTAACAAAAGGAATGTAGGGGAAAGCAAATTAATATTACTAAATGGTGAGGGAATAGAGTGTAGCTCTAGAGAAGAATTAGAGGCAATCTTAAATAAGTATGTAATGGATATAGAAAAGTTATTAGGTGTGAAGGACAGAGTGATAACAAAAGAGCACTTTGTAATATAAATATTAATTTTACAAAAAATGAACTGAATGAGGCATGGAAAAAGAAGAAAAGTGGAAAGACAAGAGTGTTAGATGAATGGGCAGCAGAGAGTGTGATGAATTTGGGAAATAAAACAAAATTAAATTTATATCACAAAAGACAGAATTTCCAGACAGCTAAAATAATATAAGAGTGAGGCTATTATTTAAAGGAAAGAGTAAGAACTATAGAAAGATAAACAATTATAGATTAGTAATAATAATTGGTATTATATAAAATGTTTGTATATATGGTGGCTGGAAGGGTAGCAAAATGGATGGAAGAAAATAATATAGTGGCAGAAAAGCAAGGGATTTAGAATGGATATGCATATAGGAGATAGTTTATTTGTAGTTACACAACTTATAGATAAGAGTAGGAATATAAGGCAGTTATATATGGTCTTTATAGATATAAAGAAGGTCTATGATCGAGTAAGTAGAAATAGATTATGGGTAACTTTAGTAAATTTGGGAATGAATGGAGCTGTAGTGGATCTTATTAAGAAATTGTATGAAAATAATTACTGTGTTTGTCAAATACAGAATCAATTCATGTTAAAAATGGGGTGGTACTAAGGCAAGGATGCTCTATATCACTTACTTTGCTTTTGTTATATTTGAGAGAAATGGAGAGGACAATACAAAGACTAAAGCGAGGAATAGAGATATCATTAATAAATGGCATTATCGGGTCTTTTATTTGCTGATATAGGGAAGATATAGTTGTGATGAAGTCTTGTGCAAGGGTGAGTAAAGAAATGGGTGTTAAATTTAGTGAAGAAAAATCAAAAGTAATAATGATAAATGCTGGAAAGGAGAAGAGAAAAAATAATAATTTTTACTGGGGATACAAAGTTAAACATGATGAATAGGTATAATTATTTGGGAATCATCTTAAGTAATCATAAAAATTGCTTAGATGAATGGGAGCAAAAATTGACAAATGAAGCAAAGAAAAGAAAAGGACTGATAAAGAAATTAAGTGTTTTCATATGATAAATATGATGTAGCAAGAATTATATGAAAGAGAATAGCAGTATCAGGATTAACTTATGGTAATGATGCATTATGTGTTAGTAAAGGGGTGTTAGATTGCTTAGAAAAAATACACTGAGAAGTAGGAAGACATGCATTATATGTAGACTTGTAGATGACAAAAGAGGCAATTCAAGGACAAATGGGATGATCAGTTTTTATATGAGTAATGCAAAAGCAAAATGAAAATATTCAGTAGATTGCAATTTATGGATAGTTAGGGAATAACCAAAATAAAATTTAATTAAGTTTTGAGTAAAGGGAAGGCAACAAGATTGGTGAGAAACATAGTATGGTATGCAGAAGATTTGGATAAAGACTATATCAGTATATTTGTACAAAAGGTAGATGATTGTGTTAGGAGGATTGTTGAATGTTATAATGGTAAAGAATGGGATAGGGAGCTGGAGAGATGGAAAACTAGTACAAAGAATAAAATGGGTCTGTCTCTCTCTCTATATATATATATCAAAATACAGTATATATATATATAAATTGTACTAGAATAAAATGGGTCTGTCTCTCTCTCTATATATATATATCAAAATACAGTACAATTTATATAAATTATATTCTTTTAGAAGTACTTTCGACTATACACTTTGTAGTCTTTATCAACTATATAAAATTAAAAATGTACATTTATTTGTTAATGACTTGTTGAAAATTGGTTATTATAAAAATGCTATTGCTAATATTATTAAAGGATTTAAAAGAAATCAACACTATAATAAAATTAAAAATAAAAATATCAAAATGAAATGGATTTCAATGCCATTTATATCAGATGAGCAGGTCAAGTTTATTAGGAAAATTTATAATGGTTTGTGTCATATTGCTTTTTTCTCTACAAATAACATAAATAGATTGCTTAATAATTCTAAAATTCAAAATTCAAAGTTTAATCAAAATTCTATTATATATAGATTGATATGTGGATGCGGCGTACAATACATTGGTGAATCTAAGTGTACATTTGAGAAGAGAATAAAAGAACATATGCTTTTATACAATAGAATTCAAAAAGAGAATCAATATGGAACAGATGTAAATAAACCTTCATCATCTGTTATATTTGATCATAATAAATCTTGTCAATATGGATTTAAATTTGATTATAAAAATATGAAAATTATTCAAATTGAACGTTGTCATAATAAACGTAAAATAAAAGAGGCTATGTTGATTTCAAGAAATCGTCAAATGTTAATGAATCGCCAGTCATCAAATGTTAAGATAACAGAATTGTGGAAAATCTGAATTGAACTATGGGTATTGTTAAGGGTTGTCTCGTTTTGATTATTCAACGTTATATAGTTGATAAAGACTACAAAGTGTATAGTCGAAAGTACTTCTAAAAGAATATAATTTATATAAATTGTACTGTATTTTGATATATATATTGATTTATAGATTACATATATTGTGAAACGAATACAGATATCAAACTTTATTTATATATATATATATATATATTTATAGATTACATATATTGTGAAACGAATATATATATATATATATTAGTCTACTGTTTAAGGCTTGAACAGGATCATTAGCAACAAGAGAATCTGCTCATAAATGGAGAAATGTTGGTAATTTAGTCTGCAAGTTATGTAAGGAAGACATGGAAAATATTAGGCATCTGCTAATTAAAGGCAAATGCTTACAAGCAGAAAGGGTAAACTAAGTGATTATACAGAAAGTGGGTGTTAGTCTTTATGCTAGGTTTGGAAAAAGATAAAGAGAATCTAGATGATATTGTGAAAATGGGATAGAGTAGGATAGAGATTTTTACAGGAAAAACTTAGGGTGAAAAATGGAAAGTGAAAATAAAATGGCTAACAGGTTTTTCTTGGCATAGTGGCTAAGAGATTCTGAACTTTGATAAACAAATAGCCATATCACATCACTTCACATCACAATTTATTGTTAGTATTTTAAACAAGAAGTAAACTTATTGCAAAGGTTATTTTAAATAATAAATCTGAACTGAAGTATCTGCATTTGTGTGATATTTTTCTTCTATTAGGCATAAAAGTTATCTTTCAAATATATTTTGTTTTTGTGATCAACATATCAATATTTATGAAGCTAATCTATTCGAACTTGATTTACTCAATTAACTTAAACTATCTACTAAAAAATCCTCAGCTTTCCTTGTAACTATCATCTGAGAAATAATCTCAGTTCCACTATGAACTTGTAATCCCCTGCCAAACTTATGTTTAATTTAATTGATATTAAATTATATTATGATCTTTTGTTTGTTTTTTCCATTATATTTTGTTAGATTTCAGCTGTTATGAATATATAGAGAGACTGCATATTATTGTATGAAATTACTATCCCATAAGTAAATGCAGATATCATCAGGAAACAAAGTATTTAAATAACCTGTTTTATTAAATCATTATTATTTCAAAGTGCAAATAATAAACTTACACATGCTACACACTCATATATATTATATTTCTTACCCTCTGTATTTTCTTAACTCTTCCACTCAGCGTTAAAGCTGCAGCAAAATTGAGGGTTTGGGAAACTGTTAATCCTGGGATTAAAGTTGTCTTTTGGGAAACATATCCACAATGTAATTGAAAGCGTTTCAGATTAAGAGGTGTTCCTATAAGTTTTGTAACTCCTCTTATTTGACCTGGACCTCTGCGAGCAATTACATCCAATAAGACCTTCTTACCACTTCCTGAAATTATATTTTTATTCATAATATAATTTAATGTTATAGTCATCTGATTAAAAAAGAATTATAAATATAATTTTAAAAGTGCATAATTTTTTATTGCTTTCATTGTCCAATCAGTCTTATAATAAAGATCACAAATCTAATCAACTCATTATTTTTAACTATTTTCACTAATTAATCTTTCTGACAAAACTAATTTTTATTCTTTTAATTATAAATAACTACCTGTTTTTATTTATGAAAGTTATTGTTGTAGTCATTTTTAATAAAGAATTATAGTTACATTTGAATGAATCTACCCATTCGTAATATTTATAGATAAAAATCTTATTAAAAACTGATAGAGTAATAGGTGAGCATTTTTAATAGCTTCTGTTTATTCTGCTGTCATGTGATATATTTTTAGATTTTTGATATATGAGATAGTTGACTTAATAAAATAGTAATATTAATATTTAAAAAAAGTAAAAAATATAAATCAAATATTACTAATTAAGTTTTATTAAAATTATTCCAAATCATTATCAGAGATTAATAAACATAAATCACCTCAAAAACCAAGATAGAATATAAAAAGTTTATAATGCAATAGTAGATCATATTCAAGTATTAAAACAAATTCTGTAAATAACAAATATGAGTTGCATTTAAAATAAATTTATAGATTTTAAAAAGACATTTGATTCTATAATCTTTGGAACATTAAGATCTTGGAAATCCAAAATGTTAGCAAATTCTGAAAAATATTTATCAAAATATAACAGAAGTAATTAACTTGCATTGATGCTTTAAGAAGAGAACTATTAATAAGAGTATATAATAGACTGATTCCTTTTTTCCTAATATTTTCACAGCAATCGCAAATTGTATCTTCCCTAATATTTTTACAGCAGTCAAAAAGAAAACATTTGTGGAGTAAATGGAAAGCTAGGGAAAAAAACATAACTAAATTATTACATTCGAATATCAGCCTTTCAAGCTAATTGTGCAAACGCTTTGCGAGTGTTAATAATAAATGAATACTTTCTGACCAATACAAGATATAGTATTTATACAGGAATAAAAAGGAATCCTCTTATTCCTGCAACTCAAATATTTATATATGAGAAAATCTGAAGTACTGGCAAAGAAAGTGTGACAATAGAACAGTCACTTTAAATTACTATATGCAATGTCTGAATGAATGACTTAGATGAAATTGTCTAGAATTTACTAAACGTCATTCCAACTGAAACTTAATCATATATATAAATAAGCATTTATTTTTATAGCGTCTGTATATAACTAGATTATTGTAAGTTATTTATATTTTTCACAGAGGCAAACCTCTTTATATAGTAGCCTAACTTAGTGCAAGCCAGAGTAATCAATGAATGAGGAAGACTTGTGCATAAAATTTCTATCTAGTGCCTACTAATCTAATATCCCCAGGCGAGTTTCTAGCTTGTGGCTTTCATCAATGAGGAGCCTGGGATCTGAGAGCACTGCACTTAGATCTTAAATCTAATGCAACACTCCAGCAGGCACTTTTTACTTTTTTAACTAACAATAAAACTTTGATCCAAGGCTCCTCACCGATGAAAGCCACACGCTAGAAACTAGTCCGGCAATGGATGAGTAGGCACTAGATAAGGATTTTATGCACAAAACTTCCTGCATCCATTGATGATTCTGGCTTGCACTGAGTGGTGCTACTGTATGGAGAGTTTGCCTCTGTGAAAAATAGTTTGGGTTGATGTTTGATGGTGTAATACAAAATGTTTTAAGTCATTAGAATAATAAAAGAATTACTTTTACAAAGATTAAAATTATTTTCAAGTTAAGAACTGGATTTAAAATAGCTAATAGTTAAAAACAATTTGCATATTAATAAGAATGAAATACAATGAATAAAATTAACCACAGAATTAAATTTGGATAGTGTATTTTTAATGAAAATAATTTGATATTATAAGAAAATAAGTAAATCCCTTAAACAGAAAGGTCTTTAATAAATATGTTTTTCCTCATGCTTAATTATGAGTATGATGAGACTTAGATATTTAATGAAATAGTAACCAAAAAAACTCCAGATCATACAAGAAAATGATGAGGTATGTATATTAGAATTAGCAAGAAAAATTCAAAATGAAATACATGGTAGAAGACAACAAAATAAAGTGACTTAAATAGAGCTGATCTACATATATCACTAAAAAAATGACAATAGATATGCAACTGAAATTTTAAACTGGATTCCAAGAGATTGTAAAAGTTTTATAAAAAGAACACATATGAAATAGATAGATGAAATAAAGTTTTCTGGAGTAATACAGAAAAGAAAAGCTACGATTGAAAAAAACTGGATTTAAACACAGTATATAGTAGATAAAAGTGTTTGAAAATGGTGTTAATTATAATAATTTTTTTAAATATTATAACAATACTATAAAAAATAAGATAGAAATTCAAAAAGCAATAATTTTAAGAATAAAATATGTCTGCTATAATTAGCTCACACTTTAAAATCATATCATATGACATCTACTAGAACAGCTATCTATTCTCAAATACATCTACCAAGAAATTCTGGCGTGATTACGCTGTAGTTAAAGATTATTTCTCAAATTTGGATAAAAATTAAGAAAATATCTAAAGTCTATGTGCAGAAGCAATATTAATGATTACATTCAAAAATAAAATCTTTTTCTTTTCAATATATAAAAATCCAAATGACTTTCAGAGTATGCAATAATAATAATAATAATAATAATAATAATAATAATAATAATAATAATAATAATAATAATAATAATAATAATAATAATAATAATAATAATAATAATAATAATAATAATAATAATAATAATAATAATAATAATAATAATAATAATAATAATAATAATAATAATAATAATAATAATAATAATAATAATAATAATAATAATAATAATAATAATAATAATAATAATAATAATAATAATAATAATAATAATAATAATAATAATAATAATAATAATAATAATAATAATAATAATAATAATAATAATAATAATAATAATAATAATAATAATAATAATAATAATAATAATAATAATAATAATAATAATAATAATAATAATAATAATAATAATAATAATAATAATAATAATAATAATAATAATAATAATAATAATAATAATAATAATAATAATAATAATAATAATAATAATAATAATAATAATAATAATAATAATAATAATAATAATAATAATAATAATAATAATAATAATAATAATAATAATAATAATAATAATAATAATAATAATAATAATAATAATAATAATAATAATAATAATAATAATAATAATAATAATAATAATAATAATAATAATAATAATAATAATAATAATAATAATTCAATTCTTTATTTATTTAATGTACATATCAACAGCATTTAGCCAATTATAGATTGCACAGTAATACAAATCTAAATAAGCATTAAAAAAAAAAATAATAATAATAATAATAAAATAAATAATACCAATAAAATAGAAAATCAATAAAATGCACAAATAAATAAAAAGGCAATATATCAAATGAAATTAAGGATAATATTTTTTATGAGGACTTTAGTGAATAATAAATAATAATAATAATAATAATAATAATAATAATAATAATAATAATAATAATAATAATAATAATAATAATAATAATAATAATAATAATAATTTAATTTAATTTAATTTATTAAACATATAATCTCCTTGTGATAAATAAATCACGCATGGAGCTTAACAAAAATACATGTGCAAATAAAATAAAAAACATTAATATACAATAAAATAATTAAATAGAAATAAAAAGTTTTTGATTATCATCAATTATAATCCAGTTCATAATGAATTTTCTCAAAGTTTTCCTTGATAGGTCATTAACATTAAATCCAATGTTTCTTATAAAAATATTATAAAATCTTGGACCAAGATAACATTTCTGATATCTGCAATGAGTTTTAAAGTACACTGGTTCAAATAATAAATCAAAATCACTTGATCTAGTCACCATTATTGATGAAGAATTATTTTTATTCATTTTTTTGTATTTAATATAATAACACAAAATATTCACTAAAAATAATTGATGAATAGTTAAAACTCCAGCACACTTAAATAATTCAAGTCTTGGCAAATCCAAAGGTTTAAACAAAATAATTCTTAACGTAAAATTTTGTAGTGTTTGCAATAATAATAATAATAATAATAATAATAATAGTAATAATAATAATAATAATAATAATAATAATAATAATAATAATAATAATAATAATAATAATAATAATAATAATAATAATAATAATAATAATAATTCTGAATATCCTCTAGTATCAGAAGATGTATATCATCCAGAACTAGAATTGCAACTGTCAGTGGTAACTAGATTCAGAAAAAATTCCATAACCTATGCAAATAAATGTTATGCACGAGGAGACTATTATAATCTGTATCAAGCCATTAAACATATTTCTTGGAGTGAAATTTATGAATGTAAATGCCCATCATTAGCTACCAATATATTTCATCAAATATTGTCAGATACTGTTGATAGATTCATTCCAGTTAAGCAAAGTAGAGGTATTAAATTTCCAAAATGGTTCTCTGTGAAACTAGTTTGATGTATAAAGAGAAACAAAATTTTTCATAGATATTATAAGAAATATAAATGCTTTTTGTATTTGAATAACTATAGGAATTATAGACGCATAGTTAAAGTACTTGAAAAATATGATTTTCAAGAATATATTAAACTGCCTCAAAACAAAATACATAAAGATCCAGCACATTTTTGGAATGTATTAAAGACTCATTATACTTCAGTTAGACAAAATACATGTGTAGTAGATATAGAATCAAATGATTTTATGACTTATTTTTCAACTCAATGTGAACTAAATAATAACTTAATTTTGGAATATCCATTTATTCAAAATCTCATATTCAATAATGATTCCATAAACATATTAAAATTTGATTTGGATGAGATATACCATTCTACAAAATTAATAAAAAATAAAAAAAGTATTGCTTGTGATAATATACCAGTTTTTATTTATAAAGGATGCATTGAACTTTTGGCTCCTGTTTTATTGTATATTTTTAATTTGTCACTTAAAATGTCAATTTTTCCTAGCTATTGGAAAATGGCTAAAGTAATACCTATATACAAATCTGGGAAAAATCAGAGGTCCGAAATTATAGACCTATTTCTTTACTACCTATACCATCAAGAATTTTTGAAAAATCAATTTATTACAGAATTATACATTATTTAAAAAATTTTCTTCCTTATTCTTTACATAAATTTCTTCCAGGAAGGTCAATAGAAACAAATTTAGTCCATATACCAGATGCCATAGGTAGAGCTATTGAGGCAAGAAGTCAATTGAATGTAATATATTTTGATTTAACAAAGGCTTTTGATAGAGTTGATCATAGATTATTTTTTATGAAAATAGAGAAAATTGTTTTTTCAATCAATCTAATAAATTTATTCAAGTCATTTCTATCTGATAAAAGCAATTATGTTTATTACAATAATAAACAGTCAAATAATTTTAAATCTACACTTGGACTTCCACAGGGGAGTGTGTTAAGCCCAATATTTTTTTGCTATTTATATATCAGATTTGATAACACTTATTCCAAGTAAGAGCGTGTTATGCTATGCAGATGATATTAAAATTTTTCTGGAGATTAATAGTAAAGAAGATATTAAAACTTCACAAAATTATATAGATGTATTTTACAGGTGGTGCCAAGAAAATAACATGAAAATAAATGTTGATAAATGTAATGCTATGACATATTCAAGAAAAACAATGTTAATATGGGGTAGTTACCATATTGATTATCTTGAAATTAAGAAAATTACTGATCATAAAGATTTGGGTATAATTTTCACAAGCAATTTTACTTTTAATAACCATATAACATTTTCTGTTAATAAAGCATTGACAGGATGCTCAGATCAAAAATTGTTTTTGATTTCCAGACTAATAAATTAATATTTAGTAATTTAATATTGCCAATTTTACACTATGGATCCATTATATAGAATTCTATAAATGAAACAAATATGAAAAAAATACAAAAGGTTTATGATAAATATTGTAAATATGTGTATAAAACTTCATTTTGTAATAATAATGAATTGCGTGTTAAGAGAATATTATCTGATATGTGTTTTTTATATAAAATGATAAATGGCACAATAACTTTTGATAATTCAGTAACAAATGTGCTATATAAAATACCAACTTTCAATAGCAGAAATCACAAATTTTTTCATTTACCATTAATTAAACATACATGTGTAAAGAATGCACCTGTATATAGATTACAAAATGAATGTAATGATATGTTTAGTGATGTAGAGTTTACATCAGATTTTAAAATATTTAAAAAGTATATATTAGATTCATTAAATCAAAATTTTATGTAAATTTTAATCATTCTAAACGTTTTCTTGGCTTTGTAAGCTGTTGTTTACTAATAAATTGAATTGAATTGAAATAATAATAATAATTATAATTATTATTATTATTATTATTATTATTATTATTATTATTATTATTATTATTATTATTATTATTATTATTATTATGTTTTAAAGGTAACTTTATTCAAAAACAAGTGATTACATTGGTTGTTGATTATACATAGTGTTATACATAGGTTCATGCAGTTATTACATTACAGTCTGTATGTTTGATTAGAGTATCTTTGCACTTAAAAATTGACTTTTTAGAACTTAGATAGTGGCTTTCACAATGTTTTAGATTTTTCCACACTTTATGAAATTATTATTATTATTATTATTATTATTATTATTATTATTATTATTACTACTACTACTACTACTACTACTACTACTACTACTACTACTACTACTACTACTACTACTACTACTACTACTACTACTATTATTATTATTATTATTATTATTATTGGTCGTAATTTTTCGTGTTCATCAAAACACATCCTTTTGAACTATAAATGATTTACTTGGTGACTTTAATCTAATAATTCTCTTCTGTTCTTTTATAGAGTATAATATACATGTATAAGAACGTCAATAATTTTGATAAAAATGATTCCATTCCCTTTGATTTTTTTTTTTCAATATTTATTAATATTTTAATGATAAAACACATTTTAATCAAACAATATAATAAATGGTTCAATTAAGTGAATTTAATACCGAATAATAAATAAATTTAAAAATAATAATGTATCATTAGTAACCAAATAAAAAGTCATAAATTCTGATACTGTAGTTGCAATAGTGTCTATTAGATTTCTATTTTCCTTCTATAAAATTAGAAATGAAATACTTTCAGTGATCAAAGATACCATCAAATAATATTATCTATATCAGCAATAGCAAATAATTTCACATTATATGTAATTATTGGATATATCTCTTTCTTTTAGTTTAAAGAAACTCTCGGCTTCTTTTTAAAATCATTAATAATATAAAAGATGGAAAAGGGTTAATTTATAAATATAAATTTAAATTCAAACAACAATTAAAAAAATGAAAGTTGTTACACTAATAATCAATGTTTAAATCTATATTTTTTTGAATTTAAAAATGAAATTTTTTTTAAAAAAATCGTTTTTGTCTGCTGGCAGTGAAAAAAATACTTTTTCTCCTTCACCTAGAAAAAATTCCGATTACTATGACATTATTATTCCGTTTTAATTTACTATCCTAATGTATTATTAATAATATTCTTTTTCAAGATTTCGTCATCTCCCCTCCCCCTCTTATTTTTCTTCCAGACAACTTGCAGTTTAATTTCAAGGCTACTTATTCATTGAGGAATTCTTTTCACATTACGTCATTAATGTGGAACTTAACGACTTACCTTTAGATCCTAAAATTGCCATAAGTTCTCCACTATGAACTTCCATGTTAACTTCCTTTAAAATGGGTCCAACGGTCACTCTTCCCATCAGTCTTTGCCACCATTTGGCTGGCCCAATCTCTCCAATATATTGTATGTTATAAAGATCCAGTATTAAATCATTGTTATTCATCTTTGCAAATCTGAATCAGAGAGAAAAAGTAATTATTATATTCATTCATATATTTGTGTGTGCATATGCATATGTGTGTGTTAGTACAATTATACTACTGTATTTATTGAAAATATATTGAATATAAAGATTCTTATTTTATGTTTGTAATTCAAATAATATAGATATAGATATGACTGGTTAGCTTTTAAAAGATTGATCCCCCATTTCAACCTGAAATTTAATCACAATCTAAGATCATCTAATATATTTATTTATTTTGTCTTTTATTATTCTCTATCAGAATTTTTTCATAATTTTTTTATTTCTAATATATGTGTTCTGCTTAGATATGATTTAAATAATCTCATAAAAGAATGCACTTTGATCATCATCGCAATTAGCTGGATAGTACTTTTCAATCATCTATTGTTCAAAACTGATATTTAACTAGATATTAAGGTGTTCATTTTTTTTTCAATTTTTTATTTCCTCAATACATCATTTTTTTTTGTGTACTTTCTTTCAATGCAATTCCAATTCTAACGTCTCTTTTCAACTTATTTTACAGCAATCTAATTATACTATGAGGTTGAACATCATCATCATCATCATTATTATTATTATTATTATTATTATTATTATTATTATTATTATTATTATTATTATTATTATTATTATTGTTGTTGTTGTTGTTGTTGTATGGGTAATGACTCTAAAGTCAAATGATACTTAAGCATCAAAATGATACTAATATAAAACAATTTATTTTGTTGGTTATATCATTTATTTTGTTTTTAAGCTGGGATTCAAATCAGAAACTATTAGTTTTTAATCAAGTTGCTTTCATCACAGGTCTAAATAATAATAAATATAGAATATTTAAAGCATTTCTAATGAAAATGTTGTGTAAATCATGAATTCATAACTGATTTTACAGATAAAAAGAAAAGATCCAGATATCAAGTTTAGTTGTAATAATGTTAAATTCCAGGCAACAAAGGAGAGAGAAAAAAAATTAAATCTGAATATAACACATGGAAAATGAAAATTGAAATATTGATTGCTCTTTCATCTATTGCAGCTATGTTTTGATCATTTCCATGATTTTCTCATGATTTTAACACCTGTCACACTTTTTTTTTAATTTGATATAGACTACAACTTAGTAAGTCAATTGATCTTTTAATGATTGATTTTTAACAAATGTTTTCTATCTTTATAATTTTATACAAATCACATTTCCACATTATCCTGATGATTAATGCTTATACTCCAGAGAAAAGTAAACTTCAGTAACACATATGGAATGCATTTCTAAATTCAAATCTATGAATCCTACAAATAACTTTTATTAAAAGTCTAGTTAGCTCGTAAATTTATCATTCGAAATAGCAATAATAGTTCAATCATCAGATTTCTAGTACTGAACAAACTATCCTTCTCCTTTCTCTAAATAAGTCTTAAACATTTATTCTCCATTTTGCAATCAAAAGGTTGCTATAAAACTAAACATAAACCTAAAAACAACTAGTATTTTTGATACTAGACAATATCTCAAACTCTTGTTTTGATCCTTAAATTAACTGTGTGAATTATTTTATATATTATAAATGAACAGAAAAATTATTGGTACTTAACGACATGGATAAGTGAGGGGAAATCATTTGAACTACCAACATTATATAAATCATTATATACATAGAGTTTTCTTCATTAGTTATTCCTAAGTTTAGATAATAGTGTTATTGATACCAATACACATTTTCTAATTATAATAAAGATGAAAACAACTTGACTTGTGGAACATATTGATTATTAGTAAACAACAGATTAGATACAAAGAATATAACAGAGGAATATTATGTAATCATGAATCCAATAAATTAAGTGCAAAGTATATAACAGAAGAACATTAGTTGATTGTGAGCACAAAAGTCTAAATGCAAAAATATATGACAAAAGAATGTAATTGGCTGTGAGTATAACAGACTAAATACAAAGAATATAACAGAACATTAAATAGGTACAACTATATTGTAGAGAAACATCTTCCACATCTAAGGCATTTTCAAATAAATTTATGTAGTTTTGCCTCTTTTAATAATAGTTACAACCAAGCATAAGAAATGGTGATCATGTGATGTTTATTGGTTTAAGTAAAACTTGTAAGTGCTAGAAGCCATTAAGCAGCCTGTTAAATATACTGCTAGTAAAAATAGAAATGTTGCAATGTTATTTTTCCCTACAATCAAAATAAGAGTTCATCTTCCATAGTAATTAAAAAAATATTGATATGCAAGAAATTAAATAATAGTAACATCTATCTATAGAGAAACAAAATATATACTTCCTGTAGATATGTTATATAAATGTTAAGATAAATCTACATAATATTTCCTCTTTTTGTGTACACATTATATATAGAGGTCTATGAGAAAGACGTTTGAATAAAGTGTTGCATTTATAAAACTCATTATAGTGATAGATATATACCCATAGTTATAACCCCAATAATGTCGTCATTGCATAGTTTAAATCAATTGTATTTTTTTTTCCTGTAATGAATAATAAGCTATTAAACATTTAGCAGATGTTTTAATTCAAGCAGACACTTAATCTTCAAAGAATAGTTCAATAGTGTGGGAGTGAAAAGCTTACAGCTACACATCACTCCACAGGAAGCTAACATTGAAGATTAACTGGCATTAATTTTAAAAGAACGCAAATTATTTTAGAAATACTATATTTTTATTAATAGAACGAATAGAAATAAGATTGACAAAGGAGAATATTAATAAGTTTGGATAGCTTAGTAACAATGGAGTACATGCTTAGAGTATATAATTTTATTGATTTTAAAATGTTTTTTTTTTTAAAAAACAAAAACCACGACCACAGTAAGTTATTTTACAATTAATAATATTTTTAATTTTAATTGTGGATAAATATTATGTATAATGATCAATACATATGCAGAATCAATATGCGATTTAGAAATTACTAGTATTTTAATAGTAAATAAATATAGAAAAATAATTACAGTATTATAAAAAAGATAATAATTTTCAATGTTTATATACATTTAAGTATCATACATAATAAGAAAACCATTGATGATTAAGAAACTCACACAATAATACAGAAATAAGAAAAAAAACACAGCATACAATAGTTTATTACATGGATCTAAAATTTGAAAATGACTGCAAAGCAAGATTAATTCCTAAGCTTAGAAGATTGATGTTATTAACAGATGTCTGAAAATACCCGACATATATACACTTGGGTCACTTTTCATGTGGTAGATTCCGCAAAAAACCACATAAAAAAAATTGCACAAAAATAGACTTAACTTATCTTGAAAAATTTGGGATACATTCCATAATTTTCAAAAATCACATAAAATCAAAGCAACAAGGTAAAATTACTTTAAAATTCCATTAAAAAAATAAGGAAATAAAGTATGACTAATAAAAAATTTCAAATATTTGAAAAAAATTGATACAAGACAAAGTTTTTTTACTTTTTTTTTTTTATTAACTATTTAATTTTATTCAAAGCAATATGTTTTTATATCTAATTTATTTTACATTTTTTCATACATATTTTAATCATTATTGCTATTTGACAATATGCAGGTTTAATATAATATACAATATACTCCATAATTTACTCTTCACAATGCACTTTTAACATGTGATTTATTTTATCTCCTCTTGCTTACAGTTTCAACTGTCCAACCATCATCATCAGAGGATTTATAAACCTATTTCAACTGTCCAGCATTCATCACCAGAGCTCTTATAAACCAGAAGTTTATAAGAGCTTTGATGATGACTGTTGGACAGTTGAAACTATAAGAGGAGATAAATAAATCATATGTTAAAAGTGCATCAGAGCTCTAATAAACCTGTTTCAAATGTCCAGCAGTCATCATCAGAGCTCTTATAAACCTGAGGTTTATAAGTGTTCTGATGAAGACTGCTGAACAGTTGAAACTGTAAGCAACGGGAGATAAAATAAATTATATGTTAAAAGTTCACTGTAAAGTGTAAATTATGGAGTATATGATATATTATATATAATTTAGCAATGTAAATAAGAAGTGAAAGTGGAAGAAAATTTTAATACTTTAAATATGCAGGGTTTGTTTGTGAACTGGTGAGAAATCAGATTTGTCACAAGAGGAAACACAAACAGCAGAATTAGTGCCAACTTCAATCTCATGCTGTGTTAATGGTTTTCTGTTTACAATGTAATTGGTGATTAAACTTTGAGATGATTTTACTAATTGTTTATGAAGCTCATGATATCCAGACATACAACTATTTAGCTCTCATTGGAATTTAAAAGCTCATTCATAATTCATGACATTAACAAGAAAATGATTTTCCAATTGATTAGAAAGTTGAAGCTTTCTCGAATCATTTTTGCTGTGAAACAAACAGGTTCCACTTCTGTTTCATTATCTTTTTCTAAATCTTCTATAGTATCTAAATTTATTGCCAAACTTTTTTCCAACAGGCATTTAAAGTATGTAAAATCCCAATTTTAAATTAAATATGAACTTCTTTATTGCATAAAAGAAAAATGCATAAAAAGATATTAAGAAGAAATATGAATCGCATAACTTCAAAATCACATTAAAAAATCCACATAAAAAGAGACCCAGGTATAATTAAAATAAAAATATTAAGCAGCAAATGTTTTATAAATCAAATAATATATAGAACAGAAAAAAAAATGTAATTGATATAGTATGGTTATTTACAAAAACTGAAGAAACCAAAAAAGAATAAAAGTGAAGTTTAAAAAAGAAAAAGTACAACGAGTAACTAAATGAATGAACTAATGTTAAAGAATGATACAGTTGGTATGAATGTAGCCTTTGAATACAGTTAAATATTTTATTGCGTAAACTTGCAGATATCAATTCACTATAAATATATTTAATAAAAATATGTTTACTATATTATAATTAAACAACCTTTGAGTTAAGCTATGGTTGATCATTATTTAGATTAATAAATAATATTTATGATGTGACAAATTGATGTGGCATTTTATGTAAAGGATTAGTTATTGTTGTTAAGCTCCATGAAGTCATGATGATGTTTGACATTGTCTGGATTTTATTTATTAGTTTCTTGGTATGTCACAAGTAATCTGCAGTTAGTTTTTTTATATAACATCATTTCTACTGTAGGCATTGTACCCACTTCCTTGATTATCTAATGCCTAGTATCATCTAACTTCAGCTCTTGATTAGTAATAATAGAATTGCTTTTCACTAAGAAGATATTTTTATTGATCTGTCCCTCACATCATAAATATCTAACCAATTTGGATTGACAACAGAGCGCTTATATAAGGTTGCAAAATATGATTTTTTTTTTTTTTTTACAAATTCCATTATGAAAATTTTAACTTTTGATCATGTCCATTTCTACTAGTAGGTTACAATTTTTTTTAAAATATATCTTACAACATGCGGTCAGAAGCTTTGGAAAATCAGTGTCCATATATGGTTCCATCACATTTATTTATTGGGCTGGCTCTGAATATGATGTTTCTACATATATGCTCAACTCATAAAGAGTATGGTCAATTCTAACTCGAGAAAAAAATAAATAAAAGAAAGGAAAGAGATGGGGGAAATCTACTCTAGAAACGAGTTTTGCAATGATTATATAGATCAATCTGTTGAACTACAAATATATCCATATATAGAATAGACTGTTTCATTTTTCTGTTTATTTAATATTTTATGGAGTTGTCTTTTAATTTTTTTAGCAGATATTTGTTTGTTTTTCTTTCTAAAATACTTCAACACAATATCAAATTGTAGCTATTCAATGTATTCTATTTTCTGCCATATTTTACCAATGAAAGCAATTGACATTGCATTTTTTAGGATGTAGAAGGATTTTAGCTCTCCAGATGAAAATTGTATTTACTTTCAAACAGATTTTTTTTAAAGAAAAAAACAAGCAAATGTTATCGTAATTCCAATTTTAAACTAGTGTACTTTTTTTGTTTTATCATTAAAATGCAAAGATTAAATACAGTAGGCATCGATATTAGAAATATTTGGTTCCAAGCAATGTCAAGGACAATGACATTCCCGAATAGCAGTGATCCATACTATAGTATGCAATTAAACACACACATATATGTATAAATAAGCAATTACCAGCATTGATTTTAATATAAAATAAATTGAAGTCGATGTTAATTAAATATTTTCATTTTATTCAATCCATTACTACATATATATGTTGTCTATACTAAACAAGGTGTGTGGTTATTTGTATCATATGTATAAGATGGAGTGGCTTAAAAGTCTGAGTTCAAGTTATTCCTATATATATTGAAACTGTTGTATTCAAATCTTAGTTTCACCTTGGTTCTGTCATCATTCTACCTCTTGCCCCTTTTAGTATGTGTTTACATGGATTCTGACCTTGGATATCGGATTAGTGCATAATAATATACAATATCTGTAAATGGTTTAAATAAATAAAAAAATGTTATACATGCGCACATACTCCGATAGTTTTATTGAAAAATAACGCATTGCAAAGTATTATTAAATTGCCGTGCGTAAGTTGTATAAAGTTAAATAATCCTATTAATTATTCTGATAGGTTTAAATAATATTTTAAATTATAAAAAAAATCAATAATTATATTTTAAAATGTAAACATTATTATTTAGGTCAGGTCCAGGTAATACTTAAATTATAAAAATAAATAATTCTCAATTAAAATAAAGATGCTTTTAAAATTCCCCTGCTAATTAAAGACAAGTCATAGCGAAAGGGGGAAAGAGATGACAGAGCTAAAAAGGTATTTTAAAATGTACAGAAACAAAGAAAAAGGTTTGTTAAAAACAACTTTTATAAATTACGTCATGTAAAAGGTAAAATTTGAAAAGTGGTCAGATTGAAATTCCAACCTGTATAACTATTGCATCCGTGACCTAAAGGGATGTATGGCACAGACCTGAGAGACAGCTGCATGGATGATGTATTGCTCGATGGATCCCAGAGATAGAGAAAAAGAGAATAAAAAGACAACTGATTGTTAAAATAATCAATGAAAGGCTAGAACCAGAAACGTCAATTCCAATTATGCTGTTTGTTATATTTCTTGCGATCCAAATTTTATATCTAGCAATGTTCCAAGAGTAGGCACTGTGCGAAGCTCCTCTGGACTGATGGCTATACAATATTAAAATTCCCACAAAAATGTCATAAACCTAGAACTCTGCTACTTCTGTTGAATAAATCTTCTCCTAAGTGTAACTGCCGTTGAACCAGGAAACTCGGACTCTCTAAACAGTGTGCACACTTAAATGAACTAAAGGTAACATGATACCCAAGAATAAAATTGTTTTGGAACTCTAATTGAACTCTATAATTCTAATATATTAATTTCATTTTCAATTTCTACTATTATGTAATTCTAAAATTAAATATATATAACTTTCTGTAATAATACTATTTTATAATGAACCTCGTAAATTAATATATCTACCATTATTCTACTTGGGTATCCAAATTTTTATTATATTTGTTAAGATTATATTTCATGCCCATGTGGTTTCCGAGCTGATTTTTTTTTATTTTTCATCTAATTCGTGGAAGGGCCACCCTCTTCTGTGACCTAATGTCATAACAGTAAATCATATCGGTTAATAGTTTTCAGCTCGGGAATCATATAATATTTTAATATGTTTTATAAAGACGAGATCTATATTATTAGTTAGTGTATTTGTTAATGGGCTATCATTCCTGTTAGGTTAGTTAAATCTTAAATAAAGCCATAATGTTAAGAAGAAAGGGGGGGGGGGGCTTAATGACAGTAAATTAAATACTAGTCGTGTGGAGATTGGAGATAGATTTATATTATCTTGCCAAGCATAGAATAAATAAATGCATTTGCATTAGAGTTGTGAACTGCGCTAGTTATTGATATATGAATTTTTATATCGCAGAAATGTAAAAGAGGTACTGTAAACATTTTGTTCTCGCACTTAAGAAGCATACAAAATCCTAATAGCATGGGACCTTGTCACGTGGTCGGGGATGGAAAGGCTACGACCTCATACCAATACCGCACTCGTGAATACTCCTAAGGGCTCTGACCCGATGTTTGGCCAACCCTCTTCCTATTCCAATAGTAATTACCTTGTCATGCAGTCGGGGATGGAAAGGCTACGACCTCATACTGATACCGCGCTCGTGACATATCTACAGGGCTCCGATCCGATGTTTGTTTGTCCCACCAGCCTCCAACATTTCTTCTGCGATTATCCTTTTTGAAAGCCGATTCTCTTATAGCTCGGCAGTATCCATGCTATCGCAGGTTGCTTTAATAATAATTATAAAGTTTATGCTTGGTCTAACTCCACTCCTCTACATCTGTTAATCTTTAGTAAATTATTAGAATAGATATTAATATTATAAAGTAAATGGGATAATAGCTTTGTGAACGAATGCACTCCTCATTAAGATATCGCAGCGTGTCTCATCACATTCGCCACTTAAACGTGAGGCATGGGATGTAATTTATATTGATATCCAGGTATCATAATACATTTACCTATGTAAATTAACCGCAATTAAATATTTAAATTATCTATATCCATGTCTGTGTCTGCTTAATTTAAATAATAATTAGTATCACTCATATCAATGAATAGTAGAATATAGTAGTAGTCTGTAAGGTGAAACCATTAGTTAGAGTCTCTTGTTTACCTGACCCCCGGGCCTAGAAAATAATGCTATTGTTAGGGTAGATGCATTGTCATGTGGGTTTTGTTGTGAATAAAACTACTAGGTTCGAATACGGTATCACAGGCCCTGAACCCACCTGTTATGCCACCATTTGAATGTGGTGGTGGAATTTTGCAACATGTTAACAAGGCATACAAAATCTTACCATTACAATATATATATATATATATATGTATATTTGAATACAAGTATATTTTATATACTCAGAGTTTAGTTGCATCCTTCCCATCCATCTTCTGTATATTTAAATGGATAAGGTTCTATTCACGGAAGGTCAGAGTGACTTTGTCAACATGGGCATGGCAACAATATTGGCATCAACAAGGAATTTGGGCATTCCATCATTAGATTTTCAATGGTATAAATGGCTGAAGAGTGGGAGGATAGAATAGATTAAAGCTTGTGTATTAAAGTTTGGTGATTGCTTTCTTAATATAAATTGAGCACTGATTATATATATATATGGGGGGATGATGATCTGGACAAACTGATGAGTGCTGATTCAGCATGAAATAGTATATTGGAGATCATTTATCGTCTTGTGTATCGGTTGGATGAGATAGAATGGATAACTGAAGGGAGCTTGGAAATCTGTATATACACTATGATAAAAAAATTAGAATTTTTTTTATTAATTTCCAATTTTATTTAATATTTGTCACTCACAATGGTGAATTTGCAGTTATGAAGAATGTAGATGATGAAAAATTTTTGCTATGTTATCTAAAAGAATGGTGTCTAACTCACATAAACACGGGCCCTAAATTTGGTTTAAATTAAGAGGTCTGTAGGCGCAAAAAAAAAAAAATCTCAAACAAATTTTAGTGAGCAAAAAAAAAAAAGGTCTCATTTATATTCGAAAATAACTCATTTAAATTTTACATTAATTTTTTTCTTTATTAAATTTATAAATTTTTTTGAAAAGTTGTATTTAATTCAGATATTAATATCAAATGTTGCAACAACATTTAAAATTAAAAAAAAATGTAAATTATTACTTTTTACTAGAAATTTGATATCTTTTGATAAAAACTATTTTATCACTATCAGGCGTAATTTTTGGCATTAATGATATATATATATTAATTTTTATTTATTAAACTCCTGTGTGAATGAAGTATTATTAGTCTCTAAAAGAGAAAATTATTGTTCATATAAAAATTGACTATTAAATACTGCCAAAATTCTTGCACTGGCAAATATAAGTAAAAATCGGGGTTACCAATTTCGTTATAATTATTTAGCCATATTGCACTGGATGTTAATTAATTCCAAATGAAAATTTTGTAACAGACAACTAAATGATAAAAAAAAATCACTTTTGCAAAATTTGAATCTTTCATGTAGATTAAATAATAATCCTAAATACTTAAAGCATATTTGCCCCAAATCACTAATATAATTCGTGATCATGTTAAAAATGCAAGTAGGAAAATGAATTAAATTACAATTTTTTAGCAGTTTTTTTCCTACTTAACAAATTTTAACTTAAACGCTTTAATGCAGTTCTACATGAGTATGACAATTGGATTTTGACTCTAAAGTTTTAAATTTAATTCATTTAAATGCTGTGCAATATCATTAATGAAGACTAAATCCTGTAATTAGTTTTTTATCAGCAAGTTTTTTTGCAAACTTTCCTTTTTTAAAAACAAAAAATTTTGATTTTTATTGCAAGTCCATAAAATCAGAACAAAACGTTGTTTACTTTGATTTCTGAGAAAACGAAGAAAATTTTCATAAATTTAGTTCTGAAAAATATATATTATAGTTTTTGTTGTTTGTTTGCTTGTTCTATTGACAACTTTAACACACATTCCATTTTTTCCTACTTTGGAACAGAATAGTTCGTGATATATAATTAGCTCAATGAGAAAAATTTGTTACGAGATGAAATTATGTTTAACTAATATTTTAGCTGCAAACCCAATTGATTTTTCGGTCGGCTAATCTAGCACTGACGGTCACTACGCTCTCTAGATTGTATTTTATTAAAACCTCATAGACTTTCTGAAAAATAACTTTATCTTTACAATATTATTAAAAGAAAAAATATTAATCAGTTCTTCATTCACAGTAATATTTCTAAGAAATCATGAATAAAAAAACAAATAAAAGAAAAGATGCCATTTGCAACAGTCCAGTAATAACTAAAGTTTCATTGATTGCAATTGAAAAATTCAGAAAGTTTTGCAATGTGAACCCCAATTTTTACTGCTTTACTATTTTATTACTATTATAACTTGACAGAAAATATTTTGAATAGTTTTAACTTTTTCAGGAGGGGGGGGTCTACAGTTTTGAACATATATTGTTTAACAAATTCATATTCATTAACATATTTTAAATGTTTAGCTATAAATTCCAGAAATAACAAAATTAGTTTTCACAATGCTTTCATTTTTTCTTTTTTTTCAACAGTGTTGGTCTATAAGTGAGATGACTATGCATTTGCCTCAGGAACTGAAGTGAAATAGGCACTAAAATTAGACACTATATTGAAAATACATATATTTTAATAAACATGTTTATTTTTATTGCATTCATTGCTGTGTTCAATAGACTAATTGAAACAAGCCTTTTCAATAATTTTAAATAATCTTTTGTTAAAGTTTGACTCATCTGCAAAAATAAATCAGCCAGATCCTGTTTCTGAAATACAAATTTCAATTTTTTTTTAGTAATCTTTTCTTATTTGTCCCATATAGTCATATTTAGATCGATATACTTCATAAGATCTTTTAAATTATATTTCTTCTAGATAGTGATACTTTGGCTACAAATTAGACCTGAATCTTTATCTTTTATTTCCACTAAAAAATAATAATTCTAACTCCGATTTTGACTAAAGATTTCTGTTATTTTTCGTTACATCTTTTCTTAGCACTTTTAAAAAATAATATGATTTAATATTTTATTTCCTATAAAATAGAATGATATATATATATACATTAGATTATACATAATTTAATTATCAATATATCTTTGTTCCATATATACTTTTACATAAATTTTATTTAGGATTATCTTTTGGAACTTTTATTTCTGATAGATCAATAGGTGACAAATATGTAAGCAAATCTAATCCTGTTAATCAAAATCAAAACATAAATCTTTCAAAGTAATGTGATGCCTAATGCTATTAATAACATGACTGAATTTAATGTACAAAATGCATAGTCCTAAGCCAAGCAATATTACAACAATAACATAAGCAGCGGTTGCTCATCAGCTATAGTCAATATGTCTTGTTTTTTATAATATACTTTTATAATTTGCATTGATTTAAAAATGCATATTATATTTTTTTTAATTTCATTTTATTACTTTTAAAAAAATAACTTGAAGCTTTGGCCGTGCATATTTTTGATACCACTGATTTTAAAAACAATCCATTATTAATTTTAAAAACTTCCAAATAAAGTAGTAGGAAATAAATATAAAAATTATAAAATCGTTTTCAGCAAATATATTGTAATTCATCACAAAGTGTATGACCACGCACATTGCAGTTTGTGGCTCAAACACTAGCTCATAAGCTACATTTCAAGCCTGCAGTCCTACTTCACAAACAAATAGCAAAAAAGCAAGATATATCATTAAAATAAGAGTGTGACTGTGTGAAAAATAGAATAAATTATGCACATACATATTTAGTCAAGTTGTATATTTAAAATCTGTAAGCCAAAATTTTAAGCCCATTTTTAACTTTCCTTATTTTAATTTAAATGCAAAGTCATAATAAAAAAAAAATAATCCAACACATTAAGGTTCAAGTACTAAATAATAATAATGATAATAACAGTATTTATTGCTAAGGAATTTGAGTATCAGAAGTAAGATAATTGGGCCACAATCTAAGGATTTTGAGTTTTACAATCTACTGTTACACCAATGTTCTAAATTATGCAGAATCAGTTTGACCTCCCAAAACTGACAAAATTGAAATATGATCCAAGATCTTGAACTCACAAATCTTCCATTTTATCACTGCACTGAATCACTGCCATAAGGTCATGAGTCTGCTACTTTAAAAACTGCATTAACACATGCAGGGCATCATCATATAAACCCAATCTTCATGTGGCATCATGTGATATAAACAATTTATCATATGTACACAGTCACTAAGTGTTATAAAGTTTTTTTTAATATTTTCTGAAAGTTTACAGTTAATGTTTAGAAACTATCTTTTTTACTACTTGTTCATTCAAGTTGTAATCTTTTAAGTGCAACAGATAAAGCCATGTTTTATTACTATCTCTTTCTCCCAATAAACTTAACATAAATCTTATAAATATATATATATATTACATCTTTATTACTTTAATATATATATAATATTATAATTTGATGTCTGTATTTCTTCAAATCAATATACATAATCATATAATTGAATATTTACATATATATATATGTAAATTATAACTTTAAAAATTTTATCCACTTAGAAGCGCTTTTGATTATCCTCATAGTCTTTGTCAACAAACACTTTGGAAGGCTAACATTCCCACAATTCTGTGATCTTAATGTTTGCTGCCTGTCTGTTAAATAAGTCTTGTTTGTATTTGTATATTAGCATAGCTTCCTTTATTTTTCTTTTGTTGTCATTTTTTTCAATTTGCAATATTTTTACATTATTATAATTGAAGTTAAAATCATAAATACATGACTTATTATGGTCATAAAAAAATAAATTCTGAAACATTATTATTTACTTTGCAATTTTGTTTTGTTTTTTTTTGAATCCTTTTTAATAACAGCAAGTGCCCTTTAGTTCTTTTTTCCAATGTGAATTTCGATTGCTCTATATATATGCTACCACACCTACATATCCATTTATAAATGATGCAATTTTTATTTATAAATGAGGTTTTATCTTTAGTTATTTATTAATTTGTTTAATATAGAAGGTGGGTAAAATGCAATGTTACATATACCTTTATAGATTTTCTTTACAAAATTTACTTGATCATTCGAAATATATGGCATTGATATCCATATTTCTTTATTAACAGGAGAATCAATATTTTTATTCAGAAAATGAAACAAAATTGCAAAGTAAATAATAATGTTTCAGCATCCGTTTTTATGACCATAATAAGTCATGCATTTCTGGTTTTAACTTCAATTATAATAATGTAAAAATATTGCAAATTGAAAAAAATATCAACAAAAGAAAAATAAAAGAAGCTATGCTAATATACAAATACAAACAAGACTTAATTAACAGACAGGCAACAAACGTTAAGATCATGGAATTGTGGGATGATTAGCCTTTCAAAGTGTTAGTTGACAAAGACTATGAAAATATTCAAAAGCGCTCCTAAGTGGATAAAATTTTTAAAGTTATACTTTATATATATATCTAATTACTGTATTTATAAGTATTCAATTATAAGATTATATATATATGCATTGAAGGATATCCTAAAATTATATAGCTTAATGATATCACATAACTGAAAACAAATTGTTTAAATGTCTGTGTATAATATTGTTCAGGAATGTTATTTCAATCTATATTTACATATGT
The DNA here is from genome assembly GCA_028023455.1 of Epiperipatus broadwayi. NCBI lineage: Eukaryota > Metazoa > Onychophora > Udeonychophora > Euonychophora > Peripatidae > Epiperipatus > Epiperipatus broadwayi. The sequence goes on from JAQFVV010000442.1 coordinate 245,966, forward strand.
GAATCCATCTGAAGTCTGAAAAAAAAAGTTAAAACATTTTTGATATAAATAAATTGATTTAAAATATATCATACATAAATACATAATATTCAAATATAGCAGGATGTGAATTCTAAAGAGATGACAGAGAATATTTAGCTAGCATCAATTATATAAAACAATAAAATTACATTTAAAAATTCTAAAAACAATAATTATGATATCAAATATATATATATATTTGAAGAAGATTTGGTTAATTTTTGGTAGACTAATCCATTTTATTTATAATATCTTAATTTTTTTTTTTTATATTTAATACAAACAATAATATGTAAAACAAAACTTTTTTCAAATAAAGCTTTTGTGTAAATAGCCAAAAATAATAATAATAAAGTAATCAATAAAATAATCCAACTCTTGGTTAATTCTTGGACAATAGAAGAGATCTTAAGAATCTAGACTTGTTATAAAACAATTGGAAACTGCAAGAATATTGTCATTTCATAAAAGCATTTGAGTCTCAAATAAATCATAAAAATCAAAAAGTCTGCAAATGTTTGTAAGAAATGACAATATTTCTGCAATTTCCCAATTGTTTTATAACAAATCTAGATTCTTAAAATCTCTGCTATTTTTCAAGAATGTCAAATTAACTAAAAATATGGATTAACCTATTAATTACTTTAGTATTCTGTACTTTTTAGTCAGCTATTTACTTTAAAGCATTGTTTAAAAAAAGTTCGTTTACATATTATTTTAAAACAATAGTTAAAACTGCAAAAAAAAAAAATCTGACAAAAATTATAATTTAATAATGACATCTAACAAATGAATTCTAAGTTTAAATATCATGTGATTGTCCAATATATAAAAATATTTATGTATTGGTTCTTTAATTAATTCACTAAGCTTTTTTTAAACATTTTTTTTTTTCAAAATATTTATGAAATATTAATTATTTCAGAAGAATAATTCAGAATTTAGTAGAAAATATTTTCATTTAATTAAGTGAGTATAAGTTAAATGAAAATATTAACAAAACTTTACTCTATAAATGTAACATTTTTTGCTAGCTCAGTTGCTATAGATTTTTCCTGGAAAACCTAATTATGTGAGATCGAATTCTAAAAGGGAAACCAATTTTTTTCATTGTTAAAAATTCAAAAATGTGAACAGCCAGACAAAAACACATACAGAGCAAATTAATATAAAAACATTTAATATTATATAAAAATGTTACATAATTCAGAAATTTTCAAATTTTTGTTTTTAATTAGTTTATCTTTCATCTTAATTTCAATCCTACCATAACCATTTCTCAATCCAGAAGTTAGACTAACTTTTTTCACTATAGATTCATTTTGAAACATTCTCTTCAACATTTGTTTATTTTTTCACTTCTGAAGGAGATTGCAAGTACAGTCAAAAATATTAGAAGAAAATAATAATAAAAACATTGAAATATGAATATGATGCACATCATTGCCTTATATAACTTAAAGCCACCATTAATTACTTTCATTGCAAAGATACAGCTGAGAATAAGAATACAATGGAGATTACAAGTTGGCAAGGTATTGAAGTCTTTCAAAAAGAAAAATTTGCTATAGAAGTTAGAAAACAATATTAAAAATATCAAATAAACAAAATGTTTTATGTGTGAAATTGTTATTCATGGATTGTTTTGCATAATCATGCAAAATTAATGTCTAAAAAATTGTTAATATATTTTTTTGTCCTTTTAATTTTTTTCAGGGTTAAAATGGCTTCCACTAATCATGAAAAATTAAATAGAAAATCAACATTTATGATTAAAATATACGATTAAACATATACATTTTCACAATCAAAATCTTTTATACTTTATAAAAAAAAAATAAGTACATGAATGCAATTAATAAAATAGCTTGGATAGATCATGTGATACTCTAGCAAAGAAAAAGAGAAGGTACAATCAAAGAGATAGATTATTAAAAGGTATATACAGATAAACCATACAACATTATTTTTGGAAAAATAATATATTAGGAGAAATATGATAGTCTATTTAAAAACTGCGTTAAATTTCTAAATATGTATGTAAGGTGGTGTGTTGTCTGCCCCATATCATGTTGAGTAGCTAAGCAATAGAGTACTGTTGTTTTTTCTAGTAATAGTTACCATTGTTTACATCTTCTTAGTAAAATTTATTGTAGCATCTCAGAATTATTTTTTAACTATGTTTTTACCTTTAAAAAAATCATATCTCATATTTTTGTTACTAAAAGTGATTTAAGTAATATAAAAACTAAAATAGTACATGTAGATAGATTTACTTTAGAAAACCAATTATCTATTAAACAAGTAATCAAATTAAAGCCAGATACATGTTCTATAGGTATGATCAAAACTTTTAATTTACTTTTTTTTTGTAACTCCAAGAACAAATAATATTTTATAAAAATAAGAAAGTATTAAAATTTCATTGAAGTGACATCAGAGTTAAATTTTAATTTGTAATTTAAAAAAATTAATATCTATAAAATTAAACAGAAAAATATTATCCAATACTATCTAATTCTAAATCATAAAATGAAATATATATTTATTTAAATGATTCTTTCTTATTTATCTAAGAATACACAAACCCTAGAGAAAATAATGTGATAAAGCATAATAGAATTAAAATTGAAGCAAAAGAATATATGAATCAAACTTTAGAAATGAAAATATATATTTTATGAGAAATAGTGAAGATATAAAAGGTGTTCTTTAGATGTTACATGTCTACCAATAGTTATGAATGCTGATAAGATAGAAGTCATGTATGCAAAGATTTAAAAAAAAAATTGATAACAAAAAATATTTTTAAATATTGTATTATAATAGGGATGATGTAATCGAATATAAAAGTAAATGAAAGTAGGAAATTATGATTTGAGAGTGACTAATAAAAAAAGCAATACACTGATAAGAGTTGATATTAAATATTGATAATTATCAGAAATGGATTTTCCATAGAAATTGTAAAATTACAAATCATTTTCATTTTTTAAAATCTAAATATAGTCACAAAGATGTATTAAATTTTTTAATAATGGCAATACCATAAATATTTTTATCAATTTATACCACTATAATAGATTCAACCTTTATTTTCCAATAGTTTTAATAATAAAGTTATTTTCAGCTGTGAAGTTTAACTCAACTTGTTTATTTCTGATGCCTGTGTAACCCATATATTAGAATCTGCTAGTTATCAGGTTTTATTATATTATTTTGATTTATAAACTGCATTTAAAAAGTATTCATTTTGATATTATGCTAACAGACAATATTCAGCAACATAATAAAACATTTGCAAAGCAGGTTTTCAGAACAGATGCTCAGGTTATGATTTATGAAAAATATTGTTCTATATTATAAATTTTCTAATCGGCAACCATTGGATCATTTATATGATAGATTGTAAGTTAAATAAATTTCTAAATTAGTTTAAATTCATTAAAAAGCAAAATTAATTAAATATTCTAAAAAAAAAAAAACTTACTTCTCAAACTAAGTTCAAACTTGACATCATAAGTCAAAGGTTATTTCATTACTTTAGTTTTCATATATCTTAAAACATCTGCATTTTATAACCTCAAACCCAGATAATAAAGTGAATGAATAAGCAATCTAAACTTTTAACCATTAACCTCTTGATAAGAACTTAGCTATTATATTCATTTTATTGTCTCAAAATTTAAATATCATTTATACCTATGATAAGCATTATACAATAACTATTTTTAATAGTTGTCACACAAGTTTGTTTAAAAAGATTACCACCTTCCTATATTCTGCTCTGATTAAATATATATTTTATCAAAGGTTAATTAAATACCTGTTCACCTTACTTGATAAAGTCTTTGCTCTCACAAAATAAAATTAAAAAATAATCAGTTTGTTTTACAAATTCACGAATTGAGTTCCTGAAATCTGAGTGACTGTCAAGTCAAAAATAAGTTGCTTAACCTGTTGAATTTGTAAAAACAACTGTCAACTACTAATAAGTAAGAAAATTACTAAAACAACTACTAATAAGTAAAAAAAAATATGAAATTAATATGATTTATTAATTATTAAAATTTAAAAAACATTTAGAAGAATTGTTTACTATTTTTAAAAATGAAAATTAATAAAAATAATTTAAAAGTTTTATACTTTTAATTTGAAATAAATATACATTTAAGACAATTTATTTTTCAGTTCAGTCTCTCTGGACTCAATGCTGACTGACATGATAATAATATAGTACAATCTTCACGAACTGAGAGTGGGGGCTGTTATAAAACTACATGTACTGAATCCATATTTCAGTTTATCTTTTTATACTACATATATTTAATATTTAAATACAGATATTCTGTATTGTTTATACTGAAATTAATATAATTTAGAAAGGATTTGAACTTAGATGTTCAAACTCCCTATAGCTATCTACTCTATCTTATATAACTAACACACATGTCCACACACATGTAAAAAAGATAACAGCACTCATCATTTGGTCCAAATCATCATGTCACCACACACACACATACACACACACACATATATATATATATATATATATAATCAGTGCTTGGTTTATATTAAGATTGCAAATCTTCATACTTTTATGGACATGCTTCAATCTTCTCCACCGTCCAACTCTTCAGCCATCCATATCATTGAAAATATAATGATGGAATGCTCAAAGCCCTTGTTGATGCCAATATTGTCATTATACTATTATATATTCACCCTGCATTGTGCCCATCTCTCTTCTGTGTATTTAAATAGACATATTAAGGTCTTATATGTAAAGAGTCAAAGTGATTTAAAGTCAACATAAGTATGATGCCAATATTGGCATCAGCAAGGCTTTGAGAATCCATCTTTGGTTTTCAATGATGACTGAAGAGTTGGAGAGTGGAGAAGATTGAGCTTGTCCATTAAAGTATGAAGATTTGCTATCTTAATATAAATCAAGCACTTATTATATATGTGTGCAGGAAATGATGATCTGGACAAATAGAGATCATTTTTAACTTTTTCACATGTATATAGTCATGTGTGATTGTTGTATATAATGGAGTATATAGCTGTAAGGAGCTTGAATGTCTGAGTTTAAATCCTTTCTAAACTAGATATATTTGCAAATTAAGTTTAATGCACATTTTATAGCAAAAATAATTTAATTAATTATAAAGTAGATAACTCTTTTATTGTTTTGACATTTGTAAGATTAATAAAATTTGAAAACTTCACATAGACTTCTTAATGGAGTAAGCCAAAATATATACTGATTTCTGCTCCTTTGTTAACATCATTATCATCTAAAAACTCAAGAATAAATCAGAATTATGCAAAATTTGCTTTTATTTAATATGAATTCTAAATAGTGTACAGTATCAATTTTCCTGATAATTTTTTTTTTTTTATCAGTTAAGAATAGATAGATAGCATTTACTGAGAATATTGAAAATCTAATTGGGCTCAATAAGGGTTGATTCTAAGATTTGAATTTAGTCTTGCTACTAGGTACTTGCCCAATTATGTGACATTTTAAAGTTGAAAAGCATATATTTTGATAATCTTAATAATTATATTAAAATTTCTTCACTTGAGTAAAAACCAAATAAAATATTAGGTACTGTTCATCATTAAAGAAGTGCTATTCTTTAATTATTAACTAGGCACAGCTTAGTTAAGAATATTTTTGAAGATAGATATTGCATAAAGACCATGAGTCATGAAATAAGGAGTAAGCAAACTATTATAGAGATTAGCATAGACAATGTGGATTACAGAAATAATAAATGAATAAAAAGACACCAGTAAGTAAAATAATAAGTAATTACTAAACAAAAATAATCCTCCAACATTGTATATGTATTTAATGGATTGTGTTCTGTACATGAGGGGTCAGATTGACCTTTAGGTCAACATGGGTATGACAACAATCTCGGCCTAAGGGTGGCCTTTGAGTGTTCCATCATCAGATTTTCAATTGGATGGACAGTTGAAGAGTTGGAGTGTGGAGTACATTGAAGCCTGTCCATTAAAGTAGGAGGATTTGCTATCTTAATATATATCTGAGCACTTGTAGCATATATGTGCAGAGATGGTAATCTGGACCAACTGATGATTGCTGGTTTAGCATGAAATACTTATATTGGTGATTATTTATCTTTTCGACATATGTGTGTTCAGGTGTATCAGTGTTATGAGATAGTGTGGAGAGTGGTGGGTCATGTGAAAGTCTGTGCTTGTACCCTGTCTATTACATATATAGACACAGGTATATATAAGCCTGTGTATTTCATTTAGATAGTAAAAGACCCAGAAAGAGACCACATGTGAGATGGATGGATGAAATAAGAAAGTGTGCAGCGGTGATATGGAGAAGAGAAGCTAAAGATCGGAGAAGATGGATTAAACTTGGAGAGACCTTCATCCTGCAGTGGATTGATAATGGTTGATAATGATGATGATTTCATCTACAACAATGTTATTATTGTAAAAGTAAAAAAAAAAACAATTAAATGGTTTACTTCTTATAGTTCACAAGAACATTAAATACTAGAATTGTGGAAATAAGAATGGATTTTAAGTCCTAGATTCTGCCAATCTTTTATTGCACTAAACCGCGCGTAGGATAATGTTATTATTAACTACTAAATATAAAGAAATGTGATTAAGTTTGTAAAAAAAAAAATTAATGAAGTAGATTAAAAATAGTCAAAACCTATCTAAGTAAATAATAAAAATAATTGCATTAATGTATTTAATTCTGGTATATTTTAAGTCGAAGATTTCGAAGATAAGTAATTTTTTTATATATAACATCAATAAAATGATATCCAACAAAAAAAAATTGCATTAACAATAAAGCAAGACTAAACAGATGAAAGATTAAACGACAAGAAACTCATAAAAAGTATACAAAAATAAAGTAATATTCTGCAAATAGTCACATATTTTATTACTGAATATTAATAAATGCTACACAGGAATATGTTTGTGTTATAAAAAAAATAAAAAAATCACCTTCACGAAGATATTTCAGACTTGATTTTTTTTCTGATTGTAATTCTATAAGCAGCAAACAGAATAAAAACAACTTAACCTGCTTTTCCTATCGAAATACTTTCCCACAAAATAACAAATAAAACAGAGTTGCTTTTTAAACGAATCGGACAACTTATAATTTCTAGTTTGTTGTTTTTTTATTGATAACGTAAAGATTATAGAATAAATACACTAACAAATAAAAAAAAATGTTGATTTATTTTTTTAAAATCCCATACTTATATTCAGATACAACATAATTATTATATAGGTGTGTGGAAGTAAGATGGGTATAATTATGTAATATATAACGAGGTACCACTTGTAAAACAAATATAAAATAATAATAATAATATATACTTCCATAAATTTCTTTTCTACTTAACCATGAAAAGCTGAAATATACAAGGATTGCTGCAAACTAGTGAAGTCTGAGGGGGCAACACTTTAAATCATATGAGTGATTAAAATTATTCACACTTAGGAGAAAACAAAGAGGAATTTTCTTTATACCGATAAATCTTCCTTTCCAGCACTCTCCTTCTTCTGCATTTGTATACTCACCATCCATGGTTTAAACAATTCACAATTTGAAAAAATATTGAATAAAAACACAAAATTAAAAAATTCTTAAATATAAACTTCTAATTTCAAGAGCATAGACCCTATTAGAACAGCATCATGAATCGTCTTTCAGTTAGCTACATTTTTTTATCTTATCTATTTAGTATGTTTGGCTTTCCCTTTTTCTATTTATTAGGATATTCTCTTTTTCATAACAACATTATTCTATTTTTGATTTAATATTTTTGTTGACATCTGAATGTGAACATTTTTTAAAATTAAAATTTTATCTTTATTGTTTAATCTCTATATATATGTATTTATATATTAAATTGAACATATTTCAATATATATATATATATATATATATGTGTGTGTGTGTGTGTAAACAAAGGAAGTAAATAACCTTTCTTCAATCTATGAGTTAAAAGTACTCTAAATGTTGAACAAAGAATTAAGACTAGAATGAATCCACCTAGTCTTGGAACAGTCAGGTGGTTAATATATTAATTTCATTTTGAATTACCAACAATGTTGATGACTCTATGCTTATAAACATCAGAACTCCAGGATTAAATAGATTCATTCTATTCTTGATCCTTTGTTCAACATTTAGAGTGCTTTCAGCCTAAAAAAGGATGATTTACTCCCTTTGTTTACATACAAACACATAAAAGACATAAGAGAGAGAGAGTTTTATTGTACATACTAATCTGTTTACTACAAAATTGTTATTTTCTAGACAGATGATGAATAGTAGCATAGGAACTGATATTATGATCCTATATGCCCCTATTTTACATTTAACATTTTAAGAATTTTTTTAGAAATTAAATGAGTTTTATATCAATTTTATTATACTGGTTTTTTTTTTTTATTATTATCTTCCACATTATTTGTTTTGGCCATCTTATAAGAATATTGCATCAGTAATCACTTTAATTTTATTTTCTATATTTTTTTACAAACGACAATATTTTAGCTTGATATATAATAAAATATATCAGCAAAAAATTAAAAATAAAGCTATAATATTATTAGTCCATTAAAAAAATAGATTAATGATTTACTGTAGGATTGTCTTGATATCGGGTGAAAATTAAGAGAAGTTTATGACATTTCAAATTTTCATATCTATATATGTTTCTTTCCTCACAATAAACTCATTTAAAAGCTTGAGTATTAACTAAAAATAGTGTCATCTTTTGGTTAAAAGTAGTATAGACAATGAACTATTATTTTAGCTTGAACAGCATATCTTAATTTGTTGTTGCCTTGGAAATATTGTGGCTTGAAATTTTCATTGGATTTTGAAAATGAAATTCCTATTTATTAAAATGTTTCATCATACAAACATATGTTGTAATTTAGTTTGTTTTCTTTTAAACTTAACCCTTAAAGATTATTTAATTGAATATTAGAATGTTCTATTATATGTTTACTTATGATTCAATATTTAACTCTCAATAAAAATAATCTTTTGATTAGTTACACATAAGTTCAAATTCTGTTTGGTACTCAAATAGTAGGTTGATCACAACAATTTCATTCAGTTAATCAAACTGAATTTTTTTTATTTTATTTTTGCTCTCTTAGCAAATCTTTAAATAAAGTTTCTATTAAAAATAATGTTTTTTTAATATTAATGACAGTTTATATTTTAAAGTCATTCTTCAAAGATTATTTCTAATGATAAGATTTTTTATTTAAATAAAAAGACTGGACAAACTTGATAATTTAGTTGTCACTGCTATAGAATTCAAAAACTCTATAGCTATTTGAACTATTTGACTCATGCAAGACCGAAGTATTGATCAATTGTAGTCTTTATTATAATTAATCTTTTTTCTTTCTATAAGCAAACATCCAAAAATATTCTTGAGTTTATTAAAATTAATTAATTGTGACAATCATTTTACTATACTGTTAGTGAATAGTGTTGAAATGATATATATATAACAAAATAAAATGATATGAATAGTCAGTCAAAATAAGAGTCAGAGATCAATTCAAAGATCACGTGACACTATCTCTTAAGCTTGTAAGTTATAAACAGTGAGGATTGCCAATTCCTCTACAAGCTTTATGATAAATGCTTACCCAGAGCCAGCACTTAAAATATCTCTGTCAGGAACCCCTCCCCAAACCCCAGACCATGGTTTCATGCTTTGGCACTCCTCAGAGAGGTGTCAGTGTAGGTTCAGACACTAGATCTAAAAATACCAACCCAAAGTTAAGCACTTAGCTAAAAGTTATCTATTGAGTGGAAAATCTGAAAATTTCAGATATCTACATGTCTTCAAACCCAGCTATCCAACTCAAATAGCTACATGGGGTTGATAGATCTTCAGCCATACCATATATTAGTAGTCATAGCAATATAAAATTGCATAAGACTTTTGGCAGAGACTATAAATAGTCAAAATAAGAGTCAGAGATCAATTCAAAGATCACATGACACTATCTCTTAAGCTTGTAAGTTATAAACAGTGAGGATTGCCAATTCCTCTACAAGCTTTATGATAAATGCTTAGCCAGAGACAGCACTTAAAATATCTCTGTCAGGAACCCCTCCCCAAACCCCTGACCATGGTTTCATGCTTTGGCACTCCTCAGAGAGGTGTCAGGGTAGGTTCAGACACTAGATCTAAAAATACCAACCCAAAGCTAAGCACTTAGCTAAAAGTTATCTATTGAGTGGAAAATCTGACATTTTCAGACATCTACATGTCTTCAAACCCAGCTATCCAACTCAAATAGCTGTATGGGGCTGATAGATCTTCAGCCATACCATATATTAGTAGTCATAGCAATATAAAAAATTGCATAAGCCTTTCTTTCAGCTTTTACATAGGATGCAAAAAATGAACCAATTCCTCTACATGATACACATGTTTTTGGAATTTTTTTTCTTTCTATCAACTGCCTAGAAATTATCTGATTTCTATTTCAAGATTTAGTATGAAAATTATTTCGTGTTTGCAGCATTAATATTAGATGCAGTCATTTTCCTGATGTGGGACTCAGTTGTTCTTCAAGTCATTGACAAATGAGATTGTTTTCAAATGACCTACTTAGGGATTGGTTCAATTTTTGCATCATAAATATTATATGAATATTTATGAGTTCACATTATTCCAATTTATTCTATACTGACTTATCTATACATAACACACACACACATATATATATATATATATATATGGTATAAAATTTATTGAGAGTGAAGATCTCTCCAGCACTAAACAAATAACGTTAAAAATCTTGGAGAAACTAATATGTCTAATTGGCAATCAGACAAAAAGAGGCTTACTTTGCCTGAAGACTAAAACTTACATGAGAAATAAGTTTGGACATTGTTATTATATATTATGATAATTTTAACATTTACAAAACTATAACTATAAAAATAAATACTTAATTAATCTGTTGGAAATATTAGGTTGGTTCTATTTTAATGAGACTTTATTTACAATTATAATAATTAGCATTTTATTCTCATAGTTAGTGTTGTCTAAACTTGTTTCCCATATAAGTTCTTGGGAATTCACACAATAATTTTTGGCAATTAAAAATTGTATTTCTCACATATATTTTCACATTCACCATGTTATTCTCATAACTATATGTTTTTAGTATTACATTTATATGAGCTGCAAATCATTAAACCCTTCATGTTTGTGTTATTCTTAATGTTATCTTTCTATAATCAGTTGCATAAAATTCAAAATTAAATAAAAGCATTGAATATAAATTCTTTAGTAAACATTATCAAAATTCACCAGAATTGCTTTATTATTTACACTCCATTTCATAATTATCTACTTTTAAACTTACAATCAATACATATCCATTTCTTTATAAACATTGTTATATGTTTTAAGTTTATTTCATTCTGCTACAAGCCTCTGTTGAAATTGCACAGAGTTTTATTAACATTAAAATTAATGTAAAATGAAAAAATGAAAGTTATATCTTCTCATTATTGTTAAATTAATTCTCTTTTCTTTTTATAAATATTCTATGTTTATGTTTGTCTATTCAATTCATCTTTATTATTTATTTTTATTCAGAAAGATTCCCATGTAATCATTTGGTCTTTTAAATGTTTTGAAATTTTGCCTATTTATTTAATTATTCTTCACTGTTTCATTAAACAACCTTATCATCATCATCATTATTATTATTATTATCATTATTAGTAGAATTAAATAAATGGTTGCCAATAATTAATAAGTTGCTATTATATGCCAAATTATATATCCTGCATAAATTCTTCAATTACCTATAAAATTTGATTCTCTATTTGATGAAGCAATATCCATAAATTAGTTAAATAAATAAATTGCTTTATTGCTCAGAAATTTATAAAAAGATTGAGTGCCAGAAGTTTCTAAACTGGAATCAATCTGAGATTATAATCCAGAGCTCTAGCACTACACATGATTACGAATTACTTGAATAAACTATTAGCAAATAATTGTTTGGAAACTACATTAGAAATATATTTATTCTAATCATTCACCATTGAAAGTGTTTGTTTGTAATTTAATATATAATAGAGAATAAAAAATGAGTTTAATAAAAATTATATATTATCTTAATATGCCATAACTTATGTATTTTTGATTAATTATTATTTAAAAACCCAATCAGAAAGAAATTGTTATTGATTTTTTTTGCATAGCTTAGAATATACTAGAAAAAAGTTTTCTGTAGAGTGTGTAAATAAAATTTCAGTGTGGAAGATAATTCAATTTTTAGTTTAAAAGATTGTATACAAACATCATCATCGTCATCATAATTATTATTAGCAACAGCAGCAGTAGTAGTAGTAGTAGTAGTAGTAGTAGTAGTAGTAGTAGTAGTAGTAGTAGCAGCAGCAGTACTAGCAGCAATAATAGTAGTAAGTAGAGAAGAAAAAATAGGAGTAATAGTAGTAGTAGTAGTAGTAGTAGTAGTAGCAGCAGCAGCAATACTAGTAGTAGCAATAGCAGCAGCAGTAATAGCAGTAATAGTAATAGTAGTAGTAATAGTAGGTCACTAAGTAATGCTTTCCTGAGTAGATGGGTATCATTTCAGCTCTTGTTAAACTGGAATATTTAGGCTGATTTACTTATAAAAAAGTGAAAATTATATCAATGGATAGAACTAATTTTAATTTAAAAGGTAAATTCTTATCAGAGCTAAATTTAAACATTAAAATAGTATTGACATTTCTGATTTTAAATTTTTTACTTTTCAAAATGTCGAATATTTTTTTAAAGCTGAAGCTCTTTCTATTATTAACCTTAGTATTTTGAAAAAAATATACTTTTTTACAAAAATTTAAGCTTATGGATAAGATCACTATTAATCTTTTGTTAAAATGAAAGCTGTGTGCAGTATGTCTATTACTCTGTCTGAAACCATTCAAACTAAAATCTGTTTTGCTGTAAATTATGATAAGATTATTGAAGATAAATCAGATGGTAGAAATACTAATTTAATTTATGGCAAGGTAAATCTTAATCAGTCTAATGACTTAATTTCTGAAGAAGTGCAAGATTCTAAGCATACATATGCAAATAGTTGTTGTTGTTTTTTTAAAAAAAAGAGTAACAATTATAAAGAATTTGAAATGATCAGATTGAATCAGCAAAATATTAATATTTTTAATGCAGACAATATAAATAAAATAAAATATCAGATCTAAATGAACTCAATTCCAATGAAATGAGTACTGAAGAGTACAAAAATATAACTCACAGACTTAATTTAACAATACCAATGTTAGTACTGAAAACTTTTCAAAAATTTAAGGGTGATAAGACTATGATTTTATCTGTAGCAAATTCTAACATATGACTAATAAAATTTTCCCACAGATGATCATTCTACTAACTGGAAAGAATCTGTGGAATGTGTTATATAAAATTTTAGACCATACAAATAACTGTTACCTAATTAATAGAGTGCCACAACAGAGTGAAGAAAAATATTTCTTAAAAATATATTCAATTTTTAAATGGAAAAATAATTTGTTATATTGATATTTAAAAAAGCACTATCTTGGAAAGTCAAAGTAAAAACTGCCACGAAGACTATACAGAACAAGATTTGCAATCTGTCCTCAACAATTGTGGCAAAGTCTCCAAATTCAAGTACCTATTAGAAAAGAGAGAGACTGTATCTGTTCTAACAAACAGAACAGTATTCACTATTTCATTAAAAAAGAATGAAACCATTTGATATACACACATTGCATTTCCCTGATTTATCTCCTCTTATTATCACCTTTAAAGAAATACCATTTCAGTGTTTTTATTGCAAAGCCAGGAATCATCTAATGAAGTACCACAACCCACCAATATTTCAAGAACTCAATATCAGTTTATCTTAGAGTTTCTGTAATTATTTGTGAAACTCCACTAATGCCAAGTGATTTAGATAACCAATCATTTTTGGATGCAGAACTTTCTAATAAAATTATTCAACCAAATAGTTATCCTAATACCATATCCAATAAATAAAATTGTGACAAAGTGGATACCACATCTGATACAGAAACGGATGATAACATAGACTACAATTATATCATAACGCTCCCATCCAATGATAGAGGGTGAATCCAAAATTATCAAAATCAAAAAGAAATGTGCACCAAAGAGAAATAAGAAACTCATAATTACTACTATCAGCAATAAAAATTACTTGCTCTGCAGCCTCTTCATTAGCATAAAATACAGAATCACAATTCCTAAGCATTAATGGACTAGACTTAGTTCAAATTCATTATTCTCTGTAATATGGAACAGCAGAATTTCATAGATATAGACAATATATACAAGTCCCTAACAGTAACCTCTATAAACAATTCCTTTAAATCAAAAATGGAAAATGATTTCCTCACCATAGATAAATTTAGCAAAGAAATAATTGAATCTTCAATTCAAACTTTAATCAGTTAGCCCTAGCCGTCTGAAGTCAAACTACAAACAGTTCATATAAATCTAAAAGTTTTACAGTTGTACTTCATTGTGGTAATAATAATAATAAAAATGATGGTGATGATGATGATGATGGTAATAATAATACTCAGTTTGTTGATACATAACTCAATACACAAATTTCTTATATTATATTTTCTGAATACTTTACTATAACTCATAAATACTCCTTTTCTAAATAAAATCCTACTTTCTTTATTTTCTCTCTCTCCAACAAAGTTCATGCACATTAAAATTACAGCAACCAAAGGTCAGGTGAATCAATTATCCTCAAAATTATTCACAATTAAAAATTATTTCACATAGTTTACAGCATACATCTTACTCTTTATACACACAGCAAATACTAAAACAGATCTCTAAAATATCTTGGTAAGTTTAGATTTTTTAAACTATTTCACTCAAATATCTCTGCTAATGGAGTGGGAGTTAATTCATCACAAGTTGAAAGGTATTCACCTGGTACTAGCAATCTACCATCAAATATTCCAATTAATGGAACTATTTTACACATATATATAAAGTGATCATGATTTATCAAGTCTTAGGAATTTTATTCCATGAATGAGCTACAAAAATATGGAAATTTGACCAAAGTGACAGTCATATTTATTTGAAGATTATAACCTACTTAACATTTATTATATACTTGTTGGTAGAACTTCTCTTCACAAAGAAAAATTGTCATGTTGGAAAAAACTCTAAAAGCAGAATTACTATTATACTTTATGTCAATTATGTCAGAAGCATCATAAAAATGCACATGGAATGCTATGCAAGCCAATAAAGTTTAAATGATCACAGATATTTTTTGCTATTTTTATGCTCCTAAAATATAAGTATGAGTGGGAAACAGAAACATTCATCTCTTTGTGGACAATTGTGATATGCATTCAAAAGATACAGGGTTTCTTTAAAAATGTGAAAGTGATTCAATTCTCGATAAATTGTATAAGTGTACTCTAGCTCCTTAGTTTAGGAATAATAAGGTTTTATGTACTTTGATAGGAAACACTTCACAAAACTGCTATTTGCTTAGTAAAGATATAAAAAAAAGTAATATAATGGGGAAAAAAATATTATATGGTGGTAATCTGAATTCATCAACAGAGCTGGTTATGCTTGTGACCATCTTCAGCAATAGTTACACATTAACCAATAATGACATCTTTAAGAAAGCTAGAAAAAAAATGGAACAGTATGAACAAAAATAAATTTAAGGATTATATCTTTAAACTGCCATGTGGTATCCATTGAGGTAAAATAGAGGAAAACTATGTGGGGAAAAAAAAACAGGCATAAAATTGGGTCAATCTGTGTTAAGATTCATAAGATACTGATGAAAATAAGTTTTTTTTATGCCCACAGCGCTCAATGACAATGATTATAAAAATAGCCTAGACGTAGATACTTTGAACTAAGACATAGCGTCTGCATCAAACCAATGCCAATAAACAAGGTTTTTTTTCTTCTATAAATACTGCCTATAATTTTATTTTATTTATAACATTATATGTACTACATGTAGATAAATATAACGTTTTAAAAATACCATGTACACATAATAGATATGAAATGTTTATATTTTAAATACATTTTAGCAGTAAATTTTTTCCAAGTGTACTATTATTATTTTGTTATATATATCTAATGTTTATAATCCCTGGAAAAATAGTAGATAAAAATTTCACTGCAGTTGCTTTTTTTTTTTTTTTTAGAAAAAAAAAAAAAATTATATACCCTTCCCCTCCACCACTACCCAACAACTGATTTGATTAAAACAAAAAGAAAAATTGTAGAATATTTTAGTCTAATAATATAAATGAAAATACAGAAAAAACTTTTTTAAAATGATAAAATTATTAAATTTAATTTTAAAATAAATTTTAATATTCGAAACATTCTTTAATGTCTGATAATATAATTTATAATATAAAAAAAAACTCTTTTTTTTTTTTTGCATATTATTAAATCATAAAATCAAATCAAATAGTATTTTCAATAAAAATAACGATAGACTTTTTTTTTCTTTCATTCAGATCAATAATAAATAACAAAAAGATGGCAGGAAATATCCTTAGTTTGACATGAGTTTTTTTTTTAATTTTAATTAAAATCCAATGCAGAAATAAACTTTTTAACAAGCTTTATTTATTTTTATATATATGCAAATATTTTTAAAAATATGTAAATATATGCTATAATATGTCAGTGCATATAAATGGCTTTAATCATAGCAGGTGTCATTTTGTAATGGTTAGTGCATCAGCCTTTAATACTTATAAGCTAGGATTCAAATTCAGGTCAAATAAAATTAAGATGTTTCCACCCAATTTATAACTAAACTTAGTATTTTTTCTCCCCCCTTTCCCAGGTGGATATCACATAGACAGCTTAGCAAAATTATCGATTATTAATTTTTAAGTAGGTATTTAACCAATCCCAAAAGTTAGAATGAGAAAAAACTTTCACCAGTTGGTAATTAGGCTAATTCAATATGTGATATCTTTAAAATTTCTGTTTTGAGACCTATTGGAGATATCTTTGCTTTGTGGTATGCCACTTTAAAAGTTATTCTATCAACATATAAAAATAGGTACAGATTTATCTTATTGAGGTTCCTGATAAACTATTGATACTATTTTTTTTGTTATTCACAGTCACTAAATACGGGTTTTTTTTTCTGATTTCAGGAGCGCTCAAAAAAAAGAGCTTTTAATATCACACCTAAAACTATAATGATAAAATAGGCAAGCACAGAAAGCTTAGACTAGAGTGTTGATAATTCATTTTCTTTGGAAGCTAATCAATTAACTGCTTATTTAGTGACTGAAAGAGTTGCGAAATGTTTTGCGATGTCAAAAAAAAAAAAACTCATTATAACTCTAAATAATACTCATCATTATCTTCTTGACTTAATTGGACTTGTATTTGTTTGAGAATAATTGTTAATAATAACAATGCGTGTTGTACAATAGAGAACTCAAGAAATAAGAGTCTTTAGCTCTCAGATCAATTTTCACTTCCAATGCTTGAATATCAATCACATGATCCCGTGAGTGGCAAACCATTTGATTATTTCTGCACCACCATACTGCGAACACCTGAAGTGAGGTTTAGACTTTTCATTCAATTGACTAAATTCAGTTGTTTTGTTGTTTGTTTGTTGTTTTTTTTTACTTTTGTTGTTTGTTTGTTTTTTACTTTATTCGCTTGCTCTTAACTTCCTTTAACCTGTCCCAATCTATCATAATGATGAAACTTCACTAGATATTTTATTTCAAAATTATGTCATAACAATTTATTTAATGGGTTTAGTTATTTTAGTAAAATTCTGTATGCGTTTTTTATTCCTCCATTCATGGTAACTTAATATATTCAATAAACAATAAAACTGTCAAAAAACTTTAGCAGTTAATTTACAAATTAAAACTGCAGACACATGTGTATATAAAAAAAAATATTAATAACAAATTTGTAATTCTATTTAACGATCAGGAAATGTTGTCAATTTGATAATTTCTACTTTTATGTTCAGCCAATGCGAAGGGGATTAAAAAAAAGTTTTTTTTTTTTTTAATAATAATAATAATGTGTAAACAAATATGTAGAACACACATATATCTCATATTTAGGCTTTTATTGTATTAGAACTCCACATGAATATATTTTCTAATATCTGCACTTCTGTTAACTATTGTCTTCGAAGATTTTTTAATACATAATGAGTAAATCAATTTATCAAGAAATGTTATCTAGACATTACTTGTTGATTAAAGTTATCGTAATTAAATCATCAGAAACGCTTCCTATTTACAATTGCGTGAAGTGAATTGACGCACTCCACCTTTAACTGGTTTCTTATTTCACAAGTGATGAATAATAATAAGTGATCAAGAAGAACAAGATTTAATATTGATGTTTTAAAAAAATAATGCAAACAAAAATAAAATAAAACCATAAACTATAATAATTAATAATTCTATATCTAGAAGTCTATCACAAGATGGTTTTCTGTGAGAATAATAATTGGTTAGCACTTTGTCTATAAATAACCTCGACTAAGATTTAATGATATTGTGCAAGGTTTTACCTCAGATATGGCACGCTACTAAGATATTCTTTCTCATTTAAATGGAAATAGTTTATACCTACATTACCGATGAATTCATCATCTTAAAAGGAATATCCTATAATACTTATAAGATGTCATATGTTGGATTATTTCCATCATTTCTGAGTGAATGTTGAATTTTTAGAAAATTTTAAACTTTATTTAAACTTTTCAAATACAAACAACTTGTTAGTAATAACACACAAATAGACAATACAGGTTAGTAATTACACAACGTTTCGAGTAGTATTATTCTCCACTCTTCTTCATGTGTTGCTAGCCTATATGCACAGTGACAATATTAGCTTAGAAGTTGAACTCGCACCTTTAGATTCTTGTATATCTAATTTAAGGCAAACGCTCTACCAACTGAGCTATTCTGTCAAAGGCAACATATAGTAGAAATTTGGTATATTTATATATGAGGTTTGGTTCAAATTCTCCTGAGTCCTTCAATTTTTTTTTTCTATTATATGTCGCCTTTGACAGAATACCTCAGTTGGTAGAGTGTTTGCCTTAAATTAGACATACAAGAATCTAAAGGTGCGAGTTCAACTTCTAAGGGAATATTGTCACTGGGTATATAGGCCAACAACACCTGAAGAAGGCTGTATAGTCTATTTGTGCGTTATTACTAACAAGTTGTTTGTATTTGAAAAGTTTAAATAAACTTTAAAATTTTCTATACATTCAACATTCACTCATAAATGATGGAAATAGTCCAATATATGATATCTTATAATATACCATCATTACAAACCTTCAGACAAATCCTATAATACTTATTCTATGAAATATTGAATAAAAACGATAAATGGTTTTGGTCATTTTATACAATATCTAAGTTACTTAACAGCGGATAACAGAAAATAACATTTAATTAATGAACACTTGTTTCATTTTTAATAATTTAAAAAATATACTGATTCGAATTAAATAAAACTTTGTCGAATATTAATATCATCTTTTAATCTTTCCAATAAAACATATCCTTTTGCGATTTGTTGCAATATCTAGAGCCAGTTTATTTTTCAAACTAAAACATTGCTAAATTATCAAATTTCTGCGTACAGTGGAGGAATGAAGTCAAGAACTATTTATCCAATGTGAAATCATTTAATTATCAAATTAATTAATTAATTGGAAACTTTTTATTATTATAAAAATATAGAAAATTTTATTCTATAATTTGGTTACAACTCGTATGAGAATGTTAAAATTAGGATACATTAAATGGTATTCAAAGAAGAAAATGTTAGCCAACAAAGGAAAACGTCAACTAATTAAATTTCAATGTTCAATGAAGCTAATTTTAATGTTTAATTTTAATAATATAATAAGTATTAACTTTTTATGAATGTACTAATAATTTAATAAGATGCTTTTAGTGTTTGCGACCTGCGTTCAAATCCAGATTGAGCAAATTTGGATTTCCCCCCTCAATTTTTAATCTGATTTAATATTTTTTTAAAGTTAAATGGACATCAAATAGTCATGAAATACTGATCAGTAGATTGCTTTGTAGTTATAAATCTCATCATTCAAACATTTGGCAAGTCATTTTATTCATTGTTCCTCAATTAGAATTGTTGGAGAAGAGTTTATCCTGCAATGGCTTATTTAAAAGCTGTGTTACCTTTAGAATTTTATCTTCAAATATTTTGTATAATATTATTAGAATTATTTAAAAGCATCTTAATGCTGTCATTAGTTGCATTGATAACATATACAAACTCATTCAATGGTGTAATAAAATTTAAGACGATAAAATTGCCTTAATAGAATAGCAAGTTTTAATAAAATCTCGTTGACTTTGACGTTGCATTATCTTTTGGTCAAATTAAATTATTGCTTAATTATCCTACCTGCTTTCAAGTAGAGAACTTGCCTATGAAGGAGTATATATGTAATAGTATATATGTAAGTTAATGAGCGTATACATATATGCACCCATTTACTCATTTATAATTTGTTTTACAATATAATTACACATATTTAAAAAACTTTTTTGTTATATTGTATAATACATTGTTTGTTTTTCATTTACTGTTATTATTTATTAATATTATTTAGGAGTTACACGTTTACAGTTTCGCACTTATAATTAAATCTTGGTGTGTTTTTGTTGACATTTGCTTTAATTAAATGAAGTGCTTTTTTTTTTTGCATGATAATAATAATATATTAAATACCAAATGAGTTATTGAGTGATTCTATGTATCAATACTGCTTTATAATTTTTCTGAGACAGTTAAGGTAAAACAATAAAAATTTAAATTTTCGTTTACTAACATCATTTATTATATTATAAAAATACAACAAAATGTAAAGTGTTTGATCTTTCTTGTCCATCTAGGACATTATTTACTGTACTATAAAATTTACAGATATATAGTCACATATAAATTAATTTAACCTGCAATATTAATGCCAAAAAAATAATTAATATAGTTTCTACGTTATATAAAACAATGATATGCATGCTACATTAAATATTTTTACACCAATTACTGCTAATATAATTGAACATCATTACAACTAAAAACAACTTTGCCAATTTTCCAAATGGTCAAGAATTGATGATCCTTGTATTCACTAGCTGATCACAGTAGCCTCCAACTTTATAGATTATGGATATAATATTTTACTTTACATTAATCATTCAGTTTTATCCCTGTACTAAAAATGTATAAATTCTTAAATCCTTTCATCTATCTTAGTGGTTTAACATTTAGCCATTAACATATACCATTCTTGTTTTAAGATTATGCATCCTTTTAAATGAATAATTCAATTTTAGCATGAATACCTAATGAACAAGCATATCAGTTGCATAGATTTTATATTGTACTTAACAGACCATATTGAATATACTATGAAAATCATTCTCATTTTTCAGCCATTATCAATCCACATTTAACTGAATTTCTTTAATTTATAGCTGTTTTTTTCACTTCTCTTCAAAATCTTTCTTACCTCATTCAACCATCTCACATATGATTTCTTTATCAGATAAAATTTTAGGAATTTAATTTAAGATTTCAACTGTTTATATATTTTTATCTTTTTTAGAAACTTTATTCTGCTCCACTTTAGCTTTTTAATTATTTCAGTGATATCTGTTGTTTGTTCACTGCATATTTCACTTTCAATTTTTTTACAACTTCCAATATATATCTTTCCCTTCTATGCTATATAGTCTAAAGTCTCTGTTTTGCTTTTCTGTTATGCATTCAAATTTCAGATTCATAGATAAAAACTGGAATATCATATCTATTTTTTTTCCCTTCAAATACATAGATATAATCCTTGGAGATTGAACAGCACTGTTTAATGGCATTTGTGAGGAAAGGATTACTACTATATATCATTTATTACAATTTAAAAAACAGTGTTTGTAAAATTTATTAAATATTAGATATAATACTAGCAAATTATTACTATTAAAGATTTATTTCTATAATTAATTTGATTAATTATGTTTCTATCTGCATTAATGAGATGACTAATGCATTTGTAGTCTTTAATAATTTTTAATATATAAAGAAAAACAATGCATAATGCTAGCTGAAATCTCATAAAATATTTTAAATACTGAACAGCTATATTATTTCAGCCATTCCTTTCTTTAAATTAAGAAAACCTTCAATTTTGAAGCTCTTTCAAAATTAAAGCTTTTTTTTTTTTTATTTAAAAGAGAAATGTGACTGAAATAATATAGCTGTGGGGGATTTAAAATATTATATATATATATATATTAGAATATGCATAAATCTATACGGCAATTAAATATAAAAATGTCATGTCATCTATTGTTAAATTTTTTTGCAATTTTATCAGTGTGCTATAAAGTCCCAAATTTAGCAGGTCGAAAATGAAAATTTTCTGTCTGCTTAATGTGGAACTTTGTAATAGATAGGTAGCCTATTGAAAAATGTATTGGTAGGTGATGTTTTATTTTTTATAATGCATGTGTGTGTTTCAATCAGTTGATAGAACAACTTTAGTTAATAATGACATTGAATGATTTTAATTAATTCTAATAATAATATTTAAATTCTAATTAAAATATCTAGATGCCAGTTGCTATTGGTGATCAAAACAGCTAATAAAAGACTAAAGAGAATATATTTATTCTGTACAGAAGTGAAAGTACATGTTTACATTTGGGCATCAGAAGTTTTGTTTACATTATAAAAAAAGAAAAATAAATGTACATTTAATTTGTTTATTTTAGTATTATTCTTTTTTTAGTATTATTCTTTTTTATATAGAATTAATAAATAATTATTTTTTAAAAAGTATATGATGTTTACATTTAAATTTTATTTGAATATATTAATTTTTTAGCAGAAAATTAGTCATCTGAAAATTTAATAACATCAAAAAAAACATTTCGATGCTAAAAGGTTTATTTGTTGTTGCTGCTTTTGTAACTAAAAATTGAATTTCAATAACTCAAAAATATTTTCATTATTTGAACTTACATTTTAATGAAATATGTTTAAACTTAAGAGATTTTTAGTAAAAAAAAATTTTTCATTAATTTTTTTTTTAGTCTGAAGATTTAATTTTTTGATATTGCAAGTACAAACAAAATGTTACATTAATTTATTTCACTTTGACTGAGTAAAAAAAAATATTTGTATTACATGCATATTATAATGTCATTAAACAAAATTTTATTCCAAAAAAAAATGATGAAAATTGCATGTTCTTTAATGTTGTTATTACTCATTCAAACAGAACTCATCTCACACTTTTTGGAAGACTGTAATGGCATTTGCAACATTTTATTTTTATAATTCAACTTTTATTTTTTTATATTTAATATTATATTATTTATTATAAATATAAATTTACAAATGAAATGCATTCTAAACAATAACATTTTAAAAGTGAAAAACAGAAAAATAAAGTTCTAAACTGAACATGTAAGGATTAAAATGGCTTTTTTCATACTGGATCAAATTTTATCTATTCATAAAACTTATTGAATAAAATATTTTTTATTTGAATTTCATTTTAAAATGTTAATGAATTGTAGTTGATGCATCATGAAACAAATTACATTTTACTATTATTAAAATTTCAGAAAAAAAATGTTCACAAGCATTTATGAAAGGATATCTTTTTAGCAAATAATTTCTACTTTTTTGAAGCTATACTTTTAATGATTTATCTCTTTAAAAACAAACATTTAATTGTAATGCATATACTTTGGTTTAAATAAATATTTTATAAATATGTTGCCAAAATACGGTTAAATATAAAAAATTATTGAAAATTGCAATTTTTTCTACAGTCCTAAAAAAACCTATGCACTCAAAAGCCTCAGGCCAAAAAAACCTGTCAATCAGTGGCATTGCCAGCTTCTTTATGTTATGATACAACCAATCAGGACATTATGGAAATTTGCATGATATTTATATGAAATCTGTATGATATTGATATCTTCAAGATTATTTTAAACTAATAATTTTAGTTCAAATTTAATGTAATCTATCAAGCTACCATTATAGATAACTGCAATGTAGCAAAGAAAAGCTGGAGCAATAGCAGCACTACCCCAACAACTCAAAATGAGTGATCATGATTGGACTATATCTGGTTAAATATGCTAGTTTTCTAATTAAATTTTTTTGTTACTTTTTTTTAAAAAATATAGAAAAAAGTGTAGAAAAAAAAAAGAAGGAATGAGCTAACTATCAGCTTCATTTTTGCAATACTTTTTGATGGGACTATTTTCAGCTTTGCATTTTATGTCAAAATATGAAGCTAAAATATTTATTGGTTTATTAGTTTTAAAAAATTTGATCATGTCAATATTATAAACAGAACCTAACATAAAGAAGTCAATTACAGCACTCATTAGTAGATTTTTAATTCTCAGTTTCAATAGTGCATGTGAGAGATTTTGAGGATTGTTTTGCATTTATCTTCTTCGTTACTATGCCTGCATAATGCAGGCAAATGTTTTCAAATTATAAACATCCAGTGTGAGATTAATATTAACAGAAATCTACACAGTCTACGCATGCACTTTTTATACTTTCATTTCCATCTTTCTTTCTAGTTTCAGAAAAGGTAAGATTTTTTTTCTATGATAAAAAATAAAAATTTTATGATAATTTTTGTGATCAAGTAAATTGAATTTTTTTGCCTTTCTCTCAATTTTTTTCATTTTTAAGGAAGAATATTTGCCCTGAAAAATACATCAGAAAAAATACAAACTTTTACCGATGTATTTAGAAGCATCAACATTATTGGAGGCTGATGGTAAATATTTATTTTTATATATTTTTTAATTATTATTTGAATTTATATTTGATAAAAAATATATGAAAAAAATGATTATTGAAATTAACATATATGTTGAACAAAAAAATAGATCATGATTGTGTATATTTATATTGTGAATTATCTGCATTTTTTGGTATGATGTGAGCTTGGGTCCAGTATTTGAATTAGGTGATATGAGACAAAGATAAACATATTTTGCAAATATTATGACCCAATTTAATAAAAATATGCAAATGCTAAAAGTAAAGATTTTGACCATATATAAACTTAGGCCAATTATACACTACTGCAATGTAAATTTCAAAGCTGTATATCAAATGCAAAAAGAGGTGGCAGCTGATGGAGCTATTATTAAATTTATGGTCATAGTAGCATGAAGCAAACCTATGAAGATAAATAATATTACATCACACTGACGCTAAACTACTAACTTATGTACCTCAAGCTTAACTCTAAAATGAATTTAGTATTTCATTCACTTTTTATTTTATTATTTTATTTTATATATAGTAACTATTTTAATAGTACTTTTTAATAAATTGCAAACTGTATTGAAGTCCTTTATTATAATATTCAAATTATGCTAATTATTGATCAATATTAACTACTTGTTATAAGGGATGATATTAGGGATGATATATTCATTGCAAACCCCTGTATGAAAATACATTTTGAAGGGCTACTAGGAAAAATGAAAGGTGCTAATATCTTTATTCTATGAAGTTTTCAAGTGATGGATTATCTTAGATAAGTGTTATTATATACCAATTTTATTAAAATTTTATGATGAATCCAACTAATCTACTAACAAAAATATAATTTTAAGTTGTATGCATAATAATTTTGAATTTATAAAATAATATGAAAATAATTATTAGAAATACTAACTTTTATTCTTTTTTTTTATTACTTTGAATATCAATGACTATATTTTTTTCAGCTTAATTACATTCTTTGGTGTTTTATGTTTCAAACAATACATATATGTCACTTTTTGAATAATAAAAACTTATGTTATGATAAAAGTTATGGATTAACATAATTTTTTAAATATTCAATATGGCTGCTTCATCAGCCTAAAACTTATAAACAAAGCAAAACTCTCCATACAGTATTGCCACCCTGTGCCAAACAGAGTAATCAATGAATGCCAGAAGGCTTGTGCATAAAATCCCTATCTAATGTCTACTCATCCAAGATCCCCAGACTAGTTTCTGGCTTGTGGCCATTGTCAGTGAGGAGCTTTGGATCTGAGAGCACTGCACCTAGATCTTAGGATCTAATGCAACCCTCCAGCACCCACCTTTTATCTCTACTTAACTACAAAACTATGAGAATGAAATTGAAAAACACAAAAATGTTTTCAATCTAAGATCAATAGCTTATATAATCATATGGGTCTGAACTCAGTTCAGCACCCATACATTTTGGTGTCTTTGGCTCTTTAACAACCATAGCCACCACTATCCTATTAGGCAGGATTGGTGTTAAACCATTAAGCATCACATGATCACTATCTCTTATACGAGCACATATTTGTTTATAAACAAAGCAAAACTCTCCATACAGTATTGCCACCCTGTGCCAACCAGAGTAATCAATGAATGCCAGAAGGCTTGTGCATAAAATCCCTATCTAATGCCTACTCATCCAATATCCCCAGATTAGTTTCTGGCTTGTGGCCATCGTCAGTGAGGAGCTTTGGATCTGAGAGCACTGCACCTAGATCTTAGGATCTAATGCAATCCTCCAGCACCCATCTTTTATCTCTACTTAACTACAAAACTATGAGAATGAAATTGAAAAACACAAAAATGTTTTCAATCTAAGCTCAATAGCTTATATAGTCATATAAACAAATATGTGCTAGTATAAGTGATAGTGATCATGTGATGCTGAATTGTTTAACACCAATCCTGTCTAATAGGATAGTGGTGGCTATGGTTGTTAAAGAGTCAAAGACACCAAAATGTATGGGTGCTGAACTGAATTCAGACCCATATGACTATATAAGCCATTGAGCTTAGATTGAAAACATTTTTGTGTTTTTCAATTTCATTCTCATAGTTTTGTAGTTAAGTAGAGATAAAAGGTGGGTGCTGGAGGGTTGCATTAGATCCTAAGATCTAGGTGCAGTGCTCTCAGATCCAAAGCTCCTCACTGATGATGGCCACAAGCCAGAAACTAGTCTGGGGATATTGGATGAGTAGGCATTAGATAGGGATTTTATGCACAAGCCTTCTGACATTCATTGATTACTCTGGTTGGCACAGGGTGGCAATACTGTATAGAGAGTTTTGCTTTGTTTATAAACAAATATGTGCTAGTATAAGAGGTAGTGATCATGTGATGCTGAATGGTTTAACAGCCTAAAACTTATAGCATATATATTTATAATTATTTTAGCAAAAATATTTCACAAATATTTGTTTTGATTTTAAATCAAAAGTATTTATAATTAAACTCAAATTTTGTTTCAAAATGTTTTGTATAAAATAAGAGAAGTCAAAAGAATTTTGATTGGCTGAAAAGGGAACATCTTTATTATAATTGCAGCAATGATTTTGTTTTGTGATATTTTAATAATTATAAGCACAATTTTAATTTTTAAAAAAGAAATGCATCATTTTATGACACTTTAACAATAATTCATAGAGATTACAAAAATGGAGATTAGATAAAAAATATATCATTAACAACACATTTTTATCATTAATAACAAATGACTTAATTTTATCGTAGAAAAATAAAAATAACAAATGACTTGTTATTGTTCTGAATTTTTATTTCAGTTTATTACTTTTTTCTATATTTGCTATGCTAAAATATAATTTTTAGAATTTTTTTTTTTTTGAAATGCTACATTTGTAATAAATAAATTTAAAATTTTGAAAACACAATATAGAGTAAGGATTTAATTATTAAAATATTACAAATATAATGGAAATGCTACTAGAACTTTTGATGAAGATAGAGAGAAGTTAGTAAAATAGTTTTAAAAAAGATTCAGAAAAAATATGAGCACTTTCAAAATAAGTACAGCAGATATTAATTATTATATTTTTAAATATTTTATTATGTAAATTTTTTAATAAATCATACAAAAGTTATTTTTCTAGTAAATAAAATTATTTACTATATATATTAATTTTAAAAAATATGAGTTTGTAAATACAATTACACAAAAATTTATGTCATGCTAATGTTCATTATGTGTGTGTGTGTGTGCATATGTATATAAATTATTCAAAAGCAATTACTAAGGAATATTGACACTTTCAATTTATAATTCATCAATATTATTGTTAAATAAATATTTAAAAACAAATTATTATATAATCTATTATTTATTTTGGTAATCTCCCTTCCAACTAAATATAGTTTCCATCCATAAATATAGGATTAAAATTGAATTTGGAAAAATCTATTTTCATATATATGGCAAGCAAGATATTTGATGAAAACTAATATATATTATTTTAATAAAAATTTTATCAAGACATTACATAATCAACTAATAAAAGTTCTATTTTAAAACATATATATATTAAATTGACAATTTATAAATAAATTTAAAATAACTTTAAAAAAATTTTTTTTTTTTAATTTTTTAATAATGATTATATTTACTGAGCTTTATTGTCTTTTATGCTATGTTAATTTTATGAAATAAAGTAATATTTTGTTTTTGACATCGTGTAAACTGAAATTATGTAAAAATGCATGAATCGCTAATATCATTGTATAGTAAATATATAAATTACATAACGTTTTTCATTGTAATTATTTATTTCTATGTATACCTTAGTTTATTTGCAAAATAAATATTTTATTGTTAGGGTAATTTTTTTTTTAAAAAATCCATATGTTTAACAAAATTTGTTGAAATTGTAAACAAAACTAAAAATTACACAGAAAAGAAAAATGAATGAAGTCCCTTGTTCAAAAAAGGACACTTAATAGATCATTATATCCATATAAATAGTATCTAATTAAATATCTCTTTCATCATTTCTAATCTGTTGGAGACTTTATCATCACTTCTTAGCTATTTCAAAGTGGTCTCATAGTTTGTATATTACAAGTCTTCTTGTTTTTTGTTCTGATCTTCAAAAACCCAGTTTAAAATCATGTCAACTTTTTTTTTCTCTTCTACATTTTTTCCTTTCATTTGCTATATTTTTCTCCAGCATACCCATTATAATTTGTTATTTCTAAAAATGTACTCAGTCCAGTTTCTCTTCTATTTTTTAATTTTCTTAATGGTGTAAATTTTTGTACTCAATTTTTTCAACAAACTATGTTTATAATTACATTCTTATAGCTTTATTATTTTATAGAATCACAATTCTAAAGCTTCCAAGTTACTTCTGTTTAATTATCCGAATCTCTAATTCATATTACATTCAAACTTTTAACAGACAACTTTCTTTTCTTACTTTATACCTTCACTAAATGATTACTTAGCTCTCACAATTTTTATTTTCTTACACTGCTTTTTAGAGACATAATTTTTATTGAGTTATTTTAGCCATGTTTCTGTCATTAAGGTTTGATCTTATTTATTTCATTATAAATATTTCTTTTTGTCTACGATTATGTATTAATGAAAATATAGTTATAATATTTACCCTACTATAATCTCATTCATTATCTTGATAAGATTTTTTTTCAAGTAAATTTTTTAAAAAAAAAATAGTTATGCTTTTATGATAATTATATAAATGACATTATTTAAAATAAAAAAAATAAAAAAACAAGTTTTTTTAAGGTATTATTTTTCAGTCCGTTATAGATAACTTTTAAAGTTTAAAAGCAAGTTTAATGTAGGTCACGGAGACCTGTAATGAACTCTGACGCATAGTTCATAAAGCCAAATGTCTGAAATACATGCACACACACACACATACCCCTGTATTATATGAAAACTATGCTGGTGTATAAGCAAAAGATACTTGCAAGATTTGAATACTGATTTACACTATTAGTATTTCGGATCAAGAAAGATTTTATTTATTCGTGTTATTTTATAAGGAAAAAATAGTTTGTTTTTTGTTGTTGTTATGTTATATTAGAATAATATAAAAATAGGAGATTTGAACACAGACTTTCAAACATTCTTCAACTATCCACACTCTCATACAAATGATACGCATGTAGAATAGATAAATAATTATCAATATACTTATTTCGTGCTAAATACAACACTCATCAGTTGGTCCAGATCATCATCTCCCATATATATATATTAAGATAGCAAATCTTCATACTTTAGCAGACAGGCTTCAATCTATTTCAACCTCCAACTCTTCATCCATTCATACCGTTGAAAATCTGATGATGGAATGCCCAAATCCCAAACTGATGCCAATATTATTGTTAGGCCCATGTTGACTCTGAACTCTCATGTATAGGACCTTATCCATTTAAATACATGGAATAGGAATGGGCAGGATGCAGGCTTAATGTGTAATATTTGAAATACAGGCATGTGTATCAGTGGTATAAGATAATGTGGATAATTGAAGGGTGCTTGAAAGTCTGTGTCTAAATCCCCTATATTTACAATTAAGGTCCAGATATATAAAAAATGTCTGTATTTCAAATATTACACATAAGTCTGCATCCTGCCCATCCCTTTTCCATATATTTAAATAGATAAGATCCTATACATGAGAGATCAGAGTGACTTGCAGTCAACATGAGCATAATAATAATATTGACATCAGTTTTGGGATTTGGGAATTCCATCATCAGATTTTCAGTGGTATGGATGACTGAAGAGTTGGAGGTTGGAGTAGAGTGAAGCCTGTCCATTAAAGTATGAAGATTTTCTATTTTAATATAAACTGAGCACTGATTATATATATATATGGGAGATGATGATCTGGACCAACTGATGAGTTCTGGTTCAGCACAAAATATGTATATTGGTGAGTATTTATCTTTTCTACATGTGTGTGGTCATGTGAATCATTGATACGAGATAGTGTGGATAGTTGAAATGTGCTTGAAAGTCTGTGTTCAAATCCCCTATATTTATAATGAAGCTCCAGGTATATAAAGAATGCCTGTATTTCAAATATTAGAATAAAATAAATAAAAATGTGATAACTTTGTTAAAAATAAAATTCATCTCAAAAAGTCAAAAGTAAAAACTAGGAAGTGTAAAATATCGTTATAATTGCTTAATTAAAAAAATAATAATAACGACTTATTTAGTAATTATAGATGTTAAATATCTTTAGAAAAATTCAAATTTTATTTAATCTTTTTAAATATATTCAATCCTTAGCACTACAACAGTGGTTATTAGATGTCACATTTCTAAGTGGTATTATTGCATCTTTTTCAGGTGTTGCTGGCCTGACCAGTGACAGCCTAGCATGGGAATTGAACCAGCCTTTGAAAAACTAACCTAATTAGTTAGATGCTTTACCTTCAATTTGATATTCATAAATCTAAAGATCCATGTTCAATTCTCATGCTGGTATTATCACTGATCAAGCCAGAAACATCTAAAAAGGGGGGGGGGGGCTGGATAATACTACTTGAAAGGTTGTGTTATACACCAGTTAATATTAAATGATATATAATTACTACCAAAATGCGATCCCCACAAATCTTCAATTCAAAATAAATTACTGATTACAATTTAAAAAAATTGGGTTTGGATTTGGTCAATCAAAAATATTATTTCTTGGCTATGATAATGCAAATACTTTTACACACTGTAGTACTAATGAAGACAGCTTGTTTCATCAACATCATCATTATTATTATTATTATTTACTGCATCAAAAAAGTAACTTTAATTTTTCAATATTTAAGTTATCTTTTTTTCATTAAAAACAGCTAACATTTAAAAAAAATGTAATTTTATAAGGTACATTATTTTCTTGTTTTTTACTATGTAGTTTTTTAACTAAAACACACAGGCTTATTATATACCTGTGTCTATATATGTAATATATAGGGTATATGAGCACAAACTTTCACATGACCCACCACTCTCCACACTATCTCATAACACAAATACACTTGAATACATATATGTTGAAAAGATAAATAATCACCAATATACATATTTCATGCTAAACCAGCAATCATCAGTTGGTCCAGATTACCATCTCTACAAATATATGCTATAAGTGCTCAGATATATATTAAGATAGCCAATCCTCATATTTTAATGGACAGGCTTCAATCTACTCCACACTCCAACTCTTCAACCATCCATCCAATTGAAAATCTGATGATGGAATGCTCGAAGGTCACTCTGAGGCCGAGATTCTTGTTGTTTTTTATAAAATTATTTATTCACACAAAATTATTTTACTCATTGACAATTATTTCTCCTTTTAGGAATGAAGCTACTTTGTCTTATTGCTAACTTTTTTTCCAATATTAAAATGTATTATAATTTGACTCTTTATATATTTTTTATACTTTTGCTTGACAATTCATAGTTATTTTAAATTACATCATCATATCAATATCATTAATAAAATTTCATCAAACATTCTACTTTTTTTTATATGTGCCACTTATAAATATTCTCATATTCTTTCTTTCTCCATACATTGCCTCTTGTTAATAAAAAGTTTGCTAATTACTTTTATTGATCGCAAATAAATGTGAAATACATACTTTGCAAGTTTTATCTTAAATTCATTGGAATAATTTTGAACTTCAGCTGATGATATTACTTTTTATAATAGCATTTATCCTTCTATGTTAGCATTAACTTATATCTTACATCCCCCAAATTGATGATAACTTTTCTCTTAAATATATTACAATATTGACATATATATTTTTTGTTAATCAAAATGTCCAACTCTATCAGAACTTCATTTGATAGTGAAAATCATGATGCACAGGTTTTCTGAAATTTTTACAAGCCATTGTTTCTTCTTATTTTTGTTATACAATTTTAATGACAGAATTAAAATCATTTATGATAATTTTAAGATATTTTGTTTTGAATAAAAGCATTTTGTACAAGTATATAAAAATCCATTACTTCTTCATCAGAATACTTTTTATTGAAGCCTCAATCATAATTATTTATATTTCATTAACTAAACTTGTTACTGACAAATCTGCATATCATTGTTTTTCTTTTTTTATATAATAAAACCACTTCACTTGTGTTTCCAATTTTTGGTCTTTATAATAAAATGCATGTCTACATTTTAAATTAATCATTTCTTTACATTATCTTTAAATTCATGGGAATATTGACATCAAATAGTAGAAAATTGTTCTTATAATTCATGCAATTTTCCTTTTCTTAAAAGTTATCTACAATTATATGCAACTAAATAAAAAATCATTATGGAATGAAAGCAAATGTCTTTAAATTGGAATTTTTTAAAAGTGATTTTTGTCTCCAATAATGATAAAATATAAAATAAAATAAAAAGCATTCAAGTGCAGACATGCATTTAAATTCAAATATGCTTCTTTCCTCAATACACCTAACCAATGTTTCAATTATGAATTATCAGACATCTGAAAAGAAAAAAAACATGTTTTTTTTATCTTAAACTTAGAATTAAAATGAGTAAACTCATCTTATTAATAAGCAATGCATCTCTGCTCATTTATTTTATTTTATTATTATTATTATTATTATTATTATTATTATTATTATTATTATTATTATTATTATTATTATTATTATTATTATTATTATTATTATTATTATTATTATTATTATTATTATTATTATTATTATTATTATTATTGTTGTTGTTGTTGTTGTCATTGTTGTTATTATTATGTTTCAACAATAAGCTTTATTTGTCTTAAAGGGTTGCAAGAATTTACATAGCTTGGATTGCTGTGTTTACATGGGCAATCTGTAATTGTAGGTTTACATATATAAAAGTAGATTTATTGTTTTACACAGGATTACAGGAATTTTAACATGCTGTGAATTAGTTACATAGTTTTACATAACTTGCATTGCTGTGGTTACATGGGGAATCCATAGATATAGGTTTACATATATAAAAATTATTATTATTATTATTATTATTATTATTATTATTATTATTATTATTATTATTATTATTATTATTATTATTATTATTATTATTATTATTATTATTATTATTATTATTATTATTATTATTATTATTATTATTATATTTCAAAGCAAAGTTTATTAGGCAAAAAAAGGTTACATTCTTATCAAGTAATATATTGTATAAAACATCATATTCTAGGATACATCTTGAAACACAAAAAATATACTTTTGTTTTTTTAACCATTAGAGTCTTTTGTAGTTCACATCTTTTAGATATTTCAGTTCTTTTTATGAGTTTTTTATTTCAGTTTTCCGTTTTTCAGAGGTTGTATTTGGTCTATCCATTATAAGGCTGCTTTTATTTTAAATAGAGACCAAGTGGCAGCATAAATGTCCGGTGGTGCTAGAAGATTGTCTCTTTCCTTAAGTTTTTCTAGTTTGTTGTGATATGTGTTAGGATGTCTTCTTGGATTGTTTCCTAAAGTGAAAGCACATCTGGTACACCATAAGGCATATATACTGAAAGTTGCTGCACGTACTATAGGTATTTTATTTTCATTGAAAGCTTTTAGTATTTTTTCTATTGTGGTTTCCCTTTTCCTATAATTATTCACCATCAATTGTCTGACTTTTTCTAAGCCTTTACAGTGATATATTAAATGTTCTTGTGTTTCTTCTTCCCGGTGACATAAAGCACACATTGGATCAACATTTAGGTAAAATCTTCTGAACCGAATGAAATGTGCTGTAGGTAGTGCATTTACATTCAATTTGAGGATGAAGTCAAATAATTTAGGTTCTAAATACCATGTTTTGTACTTTTTGAGTAATTGACTATTATTTATTCCTAGTACTGTTAGCCTATTGTTGTTTTCTTGTCTTTGAGTTAGAAAATCATGAATTTGCCAATAAGTATATTTAATTGGGTTCTTCAGTGCTATTTTATCTTTAATGTTTTTAATACTTGTCAATAGTGTATTTATATAATTGTCTGTGGGTGGGGGTCAGTCCGTTGGTGTGATTTCCTCTTTTGGTTCTATGTTTGGAAAACGTCTGAATATTGTAATCAGTAGATTTACTGTTTTTTGTGTGTAGAAAGTATGTATAGCATGCAGTCCAAGGCCATTCCATTTTGTTGGTTGGTTAAGTTGCTTTAAAGAAATTGCTACTATTTTTCTGTTCCATAATAGTTTATTACAGAGTGAGTTAATTGACTTTGTAAATTGTTTTGTAAAAGTAATTATTGGCAGATAGTAAGTTATTTTGGTCATTATAAGTTGATTAAATAGTGACACTTTTGCATAGAGTGAGAGATATGATCTGGAGAGTGATGTTATGATTCTTTCTGCTTCGGACTTGAGTTTATTTTGTATATTCCTTCTCATCTGGCTCATTCCCAAGTGGAAAGGAAAACCCAGGAAATTACTGGGCTTACATTGATAAATTTATGTGTCTGTTTTGCCTGTGTATATTGACCATGCTACTGACTTATTGATGTTAATTTTTAATTTGAACTTTTTTGTGTATTCTTCTATTATTTCCTGTAGTATATGTATTTGCTTTTTTGTTTAGAAACACTGTGACATCATCCATATAAGCTATGAAGGGAATGTATGTACTAGTATTTGGTATTTGAATTCCTTGAATTTTTTTATTTATTTGCTCTAGCAGTGGATTTAAATAAAAGGTAAATAGCAGTGTGCTTAGTGGAGAACCTTGCGGGATTGATTGGCTGGGATTGAATGATGATGTGGATCTACCATTGAGCGTGATGTGTATTTCTCTATTTAGAAGCAAATTGCCTATTGTATATAATATTGTTTTAGGTATCTGTGTTTTTTTTAGCTGACTCAATAATGTTTCTATTGGGACAGAGTCAAAAGCACTTCAAAATCCAGCTGGACTACCATTGGTGCATATTTTTTCTTTTTAATAACTGAATTGATTAGTGTTTTATATATTAGTGCTGCCTGCCCTGTGGATGACCTCTTTTTTGTATATTGATGCTATGATATTATTGGTTCTATGTATTGTTCAATTTTATCCTTTATGACCTTTTCCAGTATTTTTATTCCCAATGGCTCCATTGAGATTGGTCGGAGATTGGCTAGTGTGGAAATTGATTCTTGTTTTTTCATAAATGGGACCATTGATATTGGATATAGCCCTTGTATATTGTATAGTTTCTGTGATAATTGATTTGCAAGTTGGCATAAATATTTATTTGTGAATTGGCTGAGATGTGACAGTACAAATTGTGGAATCCCTGGTGGCCCTGGATGACATGTGCTTGGGACTGAATTTAAAACTATTGCAAAATCTTTTATTTCAAAAGGTGTTTCCGTTTCTGGCTTGCCAAAATAATCTGCAAGTGGTTTGAAATGATTATGTTTAGTTAGCTTTTTTTTGAAGTAGTTATATATAGGGTCTAGCATATTATAATCAGCTGTCACTCTATTTTCCCATTCTAGTGCCATGGGTACTTTGTTTGTGCATGGATAACCTAAAGCCCAATGAATATATCTGCGGGTCCATGTATGTTGTTGTGTGAGACAAATTTTCTTTTTCTTTATTGCTAGATATTGTTTCAGTTTATCAACAGTTTGATTGTATAACTTTGTTAGCTTTATTATATTTGCTTGGTTATTCTTGACT
Organism: Epiperipatus broadwayi; assembly: GCA_028023455.1. Taxonomy (NCBI): domain Eukaryota; kingdom Metazoa; phylum Onychophora; class Udeonychophora; order Euonychophora; family Peripatidae; genus Epiperipatus; species Epiperipatus broadwayi. The sequence goes on from JAQFVV010000442.1 coordinate 282,688, forward strand.
GGTTTTGCCTGTATTATCCTTTTATTTATTTCCTCTGCTAATGTGATTAATTTTGAAGGGGGGTGGATTTTTGTGTAATGTGATTTATGTTAAACGAGTGTGTATTTATATATGCTATATATTTGGAGATCGGGTCCAGTTCAATTTGATTTAATTTGTTTAACATTAAATACATTTCTGAGAAGAGAGCCTCGGGAGTACTATTTGGAAGTAGAATTCTTATTGTTTTTTGTATGTTGTTAAAAGTATTGCAGTGTGTGTCTAAATTTAGTTTCATTATTTGTGCTGCATGATCAGAGAAATTGGTGGGAGAAAGTTTTACTTCAATTGCGTGGTGTAACATGGGAGAATAAAACAGCAGATCAATCAAAGTACCGTGTCTGTTATTATAAAAAGATACTGAGTCCGGTGGAAGAAACCCTTCCCCGCTCATTAGTGGTATTGTAAGTTGGTGTAACCATTTTGTGACAAACTTTTTATAGGTCATATTAAAATCTCCAGCAAGAATAGTGGGGTGGGGATTGGTGGCTAGAATTGAATTTATTGTCAAAATTATTCTGCTAATTACTATTGGCCCCAGAGGTATATATACAAAAATAACATTGATTGAAAGTTGTCTATGATTGAATGTTGTTATAAGGAGATTTGCATCTATAAAAATTATTTTAAAAGTAGTGAATGGGCATTGTTGGTTGATAAAAATACCTGTGCCATTTGAAGGCGTTGCTGTATCTCTAGAGCATGCGCAAAAGCCTATTTTATTCATATGTAGCGTTGGATCAAAGCAGGATCCGCTATAAATTTTTGTTTCTAATAGCCCTAAAATGGATGGTTGTGTTGTCTGTATCCAATATTTAATTTGCTGCATTCTTACTTACATTGTTGCAGGTAAGAAAAAAGCCTCCTAGTTTTTTTCAAATTAAATAGCTATAAAAGTGGATTTTTTCCCCTTAAATATTTAAATATGCTATACTCAATGCTTACGCGAGTGTTTTAAGAAATGTGAGTGTCCTAAAAATAATTAGTGAACAACGATAAAAAAAATCAATAATAGCTACGAGTAGTAATGAATTCGGTAAAAGTTTACTTTAGTGACCACAGCATAAAAATCATGTTCGCCCTCTAGTTTTCAAAATTATAAGTAAATTATTATTCGAAAATCTTACGTATATACTACTATATTACAATTACATTAAAATTTATTAAAATGTAAAAGATAAAAAAAATATTTACCATTTTAAAGAAGTTGAAATAATTACACTAATTTAATAAAAATAATTAGTTTAAATTATTTGAAACTTAAGAATTTAAACTATCGGCATTTATAATTTAAGAATTTAAACTATCTCGATGGTTCTCGGTGGAATAGATGACAATGGGAGCCATTAGTCATCAAAATCGACAAAATGTATTATTTCCACAGAAAATACCACAGGGGGACTACATAGAGGGCATTGGGTCCTTGGTGGTATTGAAAGAGGGTCAAGGAAGTGCTTCTTGACAGAAGTTGTGGATAGAACGGCTGGCACATTGGAGGCCCTAATCCAGCAGTACATTTTACCAGGGACTTGCATAATTTCAGATGGCTGGGCTGCATACAATAATATCAGCAGACTTAGCAATGGGGTGTACATGCATTCAGTTGTTGTCCACCAGGACAACTTCATGAATCCCAAAGACCAAGACATACATACCCAGAATATTGAGAATATGTGGATGAGGGCCAAGCATAAACTGAAATTCCAATCTCTGGTACCAGCAGGGCTTTATTTTCATCGTACCTCCAAGAATTTGCCTCCGCAGTAGATATAGCACTGCTGCCTTTTTCTCCTACTTCCTGCTATGCATAGGGCATAATTATGCTTAAAAAGGTAAATTACTTTTTTTTTATTATCTTTTGTGTTTTAATTAATAAATATTTACTGTAATTGTAATATAAGAGCAGATATGTAAGATTTTAGTTCTAATTTTAAAAACTAGATGGTGAATATGCCCTGGTCGCTAAAGTAAACCTTTACCATTAATTCTCCAGTATGGCGAATAGATGTCAATTCAAACAAGTATAATTAACTATATTATTTAGAAACAAAAAGTAAAAAGAGTAGCAGGAAAAATAGCGAAAAAGTTAATAAGTTTTAAATTTTAAAAAATAGTTTAAATAATCAAAACAAAACTTTACCCTGTTGAAAAATTACTTGCGTAAATAATAAAATGGTGACTGCCCAGTTGTCAGCTCAAGAAGCTGGGCCTTCACACCACACAAGAAAAACATATGCAACTATTGCAAAAACTTACCAAGATAATGTAAACCTGGGAAAAAATCCCAGATTTAGAAAAACTACGTCAGACGATCTTAAAGACTTGGATCTAGTAAACCAAAATGAAATTGATCCCCCCCTCACACACACACAATGGACAGATGAAATGCTGGAACAGATTGAGGTCCGATTCAATAATACGATACCTAGAACACTTTTTTCAACATTCAAAAGATTTTTTACTGAAAAATCAATAGTGTTGGCGGTAACAGACAATCACTGCACTCTCTACCATTTCCCCAAGGAGCTACTTATTGTCGCACTAAACAAAAATAATTTACTGGAGACAGTACAATGCATAGGCGACGATCCAAATAGCAGATATGTAGCAGTTGAGTTTCGTGAAGCTGCACAAAGGGATCAATTCAAAAATCATATTAAAACTCTAGGTAATTTTGCAATCATACGAGTTGATGAAAACAGATACAAAACATCACCAGAGTATTAAAAAATGCCTACTTCAGATATAGCTTTGACAATTTCTGAAGAATGATGAATCCATTCAGAAAGGTTTTTTTTTTTTCAGCAGATATACCTCAAAGAAACATCAGTACCCGTATTCACTAATAGTTTTGAATACAAAGTCGAGCTAAACAAAGAAATAGACCCGAAAACATTCCAACACACATAACAGACCAAGAGGCAATGCTATACTTATATATTCGAGGACTAAAGCCACGCTGTTTCACCTGTGGCAAAAGAGGCCACATAGCAATGCAATGCAATGAAGAAGTAAATCTAGTGGAAGAGAATAACCACCCCTCACAAAGATTAGAAGGGAAAGCAAATAGAGCACACAAATCCACGGAGCAGGAAAACATAGATTTCCCCCCACTCAAGTCAATAATATCAAAAATTAAAATTAATCAAAATAAAACGATAGACCATCCCCCAAGCAAGTCAATGGAAATAACAATTAACACAAACACGAATAAGGAAGAGGAAAACTTTGAACCCCAGGCAAAATCACTTAGTGATAAGTTAATAGAAAATGAAAATAATTACATGCAAAAAGAAACAAAAGAACTGCCAAACGGAGATAATAATCAAACTGAGGACACAATTATAAACAAAACGACAACGGAAATAATGGATACCTTCACACAATCCTTTCGATCAGTTAAAAACACACCTCCAGAAAGTAAACGAAAAGAAGCAGAAAAAAAAATAGAGAAAATAAATAAAAGCATGCAAAATGAAACAAAGGAAATCCCAAAAGAAAATAAATATCAAACAGAACACACAATAATAAATAAAACCACAACAGAAATCATGGACAGCATTACAGAGTTTTTTCCAAATGTTGGAAGCACACCAACGGAAATTGAAAGAAAGCAGCCCAAAGCAAAAAAAACTAGAGAAAGCAAAAAAATTAAAACAAACGAGCAAGAACTTACACAAGTAGACATGCTGGACCAATCATCAGATGAATCTATGGAAATAGAATCACTCTTACTGGAAGAAATGACTTTGGAAAATGAAAACAAAGAGACTGCAATACATAAACATGCAAATAGTGAGTCTACCAGCAGCAAAAAAAAACGCAATGAAAAAACGTTTAGCTCGCAGGTAGGAGATAAAATTCCAGCACTCTAATAAGAAAAAAATATAAATAATATCCCCTACATACAAAAATATACAATTCAAACTCCTCCTCCTCCTCCTCCTTCTCCTTCTTCTTCTTCTTCTGCAGGGTAGTATTTTAGCACACATGCTGTTTAATTCTCCTTCTTCTTCTTCTTCTGCAGGGTAGTATTTTAGCATACATGCTGTTTAATGTTTATGTTAATGATCTTAAGGATTGCTTGAGATATTTTTCTGTTAAGCTATGCTGATGATTGTAAGATTTTTAGAAGAATTATATCAGTGAACGATTGTGTTCTCCTTCAGAACGATATTGATAACTTTAGTGCTTGGTGTGAGTCAAATAATATGACAGTTAATTTTGATAAATGTTCCTTTATTTCTTATTCCAAAAAATCTGAAGTTTTACAACTTTGTTATTATATCAATTCTCATAAAATTATTTCAGTTAAATGCCAAAAAGATCTTGGAATTATGTTTTCTTGTAATGGATCTTTTATTCCTCATCTTGAAATGATTGTTGGTAAGGTTTTTAAGGTTATGGGTGCCATTCTTAGACATGGTTATCAGTTCAGTAATGATACTAAATGGAAATTGTTTTTTTCATTGGTTCTTCCTATTATTGAATATGGTTCAATAATTTGGAACCCTAGTTCTTTGCAAGGATGTAACTTGTTGCAGTCTATTTTAAAGAAGTTTTTCAAATATATTTCTTGGGAGGGTAAAATGATTAATCTTTCATCTAGATGAAAGTATAGGGATTTGAAATATTTTTATAAAATTGTTAATAAACAGGTTATTTTATCAGATATAGTTTCAACTATCTCAATTAGGTCTTTGAGTTATGATACTAGGTCTACTTGTGTATATCGGATTCAAGCATGTTCTAATATTTTTAAATTTTCTCCTTTATTTAGGTTACCCTCTTTATATAATCAAATTGGGAGTAACTTTAATCTGTGTGACATTGATTATAAAAAATTTTGTAATCTTGTTAAACTGAAATGTTACGTTTGATTTTGTCTTTTAAATTTTACTTTATTATGTATATATTTATATTTGTTCTTTCATTGCTATGACTGAAAATTGGTTAGTAAAAATAGAAAGCATTCGTTATGGATAATTGATCAATTAAATGGACAAATTAATTTGAGAAAGAATGTTTAAGCATTGTGGTGGTGATGCAAAAAACATTAATAAGGAAATTAAATCTGATATTAAAAGAGTGAAATTGTGTTATTTTAGAGACTTTGTGGTAAAAATACTTCTTTGTAGTGGAAAACAATTAATTCCTTGATTAAAAAAATCCCCTAATCAAATTGACTTTTTTAAAAATAATGATCATTTATTAAAAATTATAGGTAATGGAAAATATGTTGCCAAACTTTATAATGGTTTATTTTTACATAAGCTGCAGGAAGTAACTGTATTAATGCATTGGCTTTGATTCTGTTGCTGATTCTTTTTTCTGTTCTGAAGTTTCTGATACTCAGTTATCTTATTTGATTGATTGTTTAAAAAATGTTCGATCTTCTGGTTTTGGTAATTTCATTTCAAAAGATAAAAAGCTTATATTTATACCAGTTTTGTTTTATTTGTTTAATTTTTCATTGAATGCTGATCTATTTCCTAAGTGTTTGAAGGTTGGTATTATTATGCCAATCTATAAAAAGGATGATCCATTACTTATCAGCAATTATAAATCTATTTCAATCATTTCAATTATTTCTAAGCTGTTTGAGTTGGCAATCAAGGATAAAATGATGTCTTTCTTAAGTGAGCATAAAATGATTTCTATGCATCAATATGGTTTTGTCTCTAAAAAAAGTACTTTAGATGCTTTTAATAATAGTGTGCATAATTTGACATCTTTGTTAGATAATGGTCTTAAGACTGGAGCCATATATTTAGACCTTTCTAAAGCATTTAATTCTTCTGTTCATCATAAAATTCTCCTTCAGTGATTATATTCATATGGCGGCTTTAGAGGCCATTCTGTTTCTTGACAGAAAACAAGCAACCAAAATTCACGACGTTAACAGTGATTTTAAATTGATAGATCATGGAGTTCCACAGGATTCTGTATTTGGTTCTATGTTATTTTTGATTTATATTAATGATATTTTTGCATTGCCTTGGAATTTAGTGATTTATGATTTTGCTGATGATATTACTCTGACTTTTGGTATTGTTTCATATAATCTTATTGAGTAAATGATTAATAAGGATTTGGCTTTAATTAGTAATTGGCTTATGTTAAATTGTTTGATAGTCAATTGTAATAAAATAAAAGCTATTCCTTCTTTTGTAAATTTGTTTCTCATTCTTTGAATATTTCAGTTTGTAACTAATATAGAGTTCATTGTAATAACATTTGTGCTTGTGGTATTATTGTTTTTGTTGATAATTATTGATTTGGGAGTTTTTAGTGATTCAAAATTATCTTGGTCAAGTCATATTGTTTATTTGTATTTGAGGTTATGTAAGAGTAATTATTTATTTTATGATTTAGTTAAATGCTTGCCTAGATCTGTTTTGTTAAATATTTATGAGTTTTATTATCAAAGTATATAGTCTTATAATATTTCTATTTGGGGTGGTTGTACAGCTTATACTTTGTCATCATTATGTGTTTTACAAAATTATACTATGCATACTTTTTCTTGAAAGTCTAAATCAACTTCAGTTCAGAATACTTTGGTAATAGCTGTGTTTTATCTGTTATTAGGGTAATTATTGATATATTTTGTCATCATTCTTCTTTTATGCACAAGTGTTTTTAAAATAAATACTCGATTAGCTAAAAACTTTCAATTGATGTTGACTTTAATTTGGAAGGTAGACAAAGGCAGTTCAATCACAATAGTATTAGGTTGTTAATTCTTTTGTCTCTGCTTATTCTTTAGATATTGACAACATATTACTTGTAAAAAATATTTGCGATATTGGTTTCTATGTAGTTATTTTGATTAATATTTTGTAATTTATTGTTTATATTATGATTTTGTAATTAAATATAAATTATTATTATTATTTTATATATATATGACTCATCACACAAGTATTTCCGTGTTTGGAGTTATATTAATTTTGTATTGTTTATATATTATTGTAAATAAATAAATAATTATTATTATTATATCTTATTTATTCTTAAGGAGTAAATAACTTGATAAATATATTGTGAACAAATGTTGTAGTATGAATGTCATAGATATCAGGTGAAAAATCTATAAAATAAAAAGGAATATTATGCTTTGTTATTTTATTGATATTGTCGTTCTCAAAAGAAAAGAGAACATAATAGATCATAAATAAAAAATATTCAACGTGTTTTACTTAAAGTGACTTTGAAATACAGGCATTCTTCATATACCTGGAGCTTAATTGTAAATATAAAGGATTTGAAGACAGACTTTCAAGCATCCTTCAACTATCCACACTATCTCATAACTGATGCACATGACAACACACATGTAGAAAAAAATAAATAATCATCAATATACGTATTTCATGCTGAAACAGTATTCATCAGTTGATCCAGATTATCATCCACACACAAATATAATCAGTGCTCATTTTATATTTAAGATAGAAAATCTTCATACTTTAATGGACAGGCTTTAATCAACTTCAAACTCTAACTCTTTAGTCATCCATACCATTGAAAATCTGAAGATGGAAAGCCCAAACCCCATGCTGATGCCAATATTATTGTTACACCCATGTTGACCTCAATCATTCTCACCCCTCATATATAGAACCTTATCCATTTTCAGATTTTCAACGATATGGATGACTGAATCAGAGTTAGAGGTTGAAGTTGATTGAAGTCTGTCCATTACAAAGTATGAAGATTTGCTATTTTAATATAAACTGAGTACTGATTATATATGTGTGTGGGAGATAATAATCTGGACCAATTAATGAGTGCTGATTCAGCACACAATACATATATTGACGATTATTTATCTTTTCTACATGTGTGTGGTCATGTGTATCACTTATGAGATAGTGTGGATAGTTGAAAGGTGATTGAAAGTCTGTGTTCAAATCCCGTATATTTAAAATTAAGCTCCAGGAATATGAAGAATGCCGGTATTTCAAATATTACACATTAAGCCTGTATCATGCCCATCCCCCTTCTGTGTATTTAAATGGATAAAGTCCTATATATGAGGGGTCAGAATGACTTAAGGTCAACATGGGCATAACAATAATATGGGCATCAGCATGGGATTTGGGCTTTTCATCTTCAGAATTTCAGTTGTACGGATGGCTGAAGAGTTAGAGGTTGAAGTTGATTGAAGCCTGTCCATCAAAGTATGAAGATTTGCTATCTTAATATAAACTGCACACTGATTATATATAAGTGTGGGAGATGATAATCTGGACCAACCGATGAGTGCTGGTTCAGCATGAAATACGTATATTGGTGATTATTTATCTTTTCTACATGTGTGTGGATGTGGGTATCAATTATGAGATAGTATGGTTAGTTTAACAGTGATTGAAAGTTTGTGTTCAAATCCCCTATATTTAACATAACTTTGTGGTTTTTCCTTTTGAATCACTGATCAGTATAATTGGGTCATTGTGCAATACTTGATTTTGTTAATTTAATTATTTTACCATGAAAATATTTAAATGCTAATGATAACTTGCACAAACATTAATAAGCAGTTATATTATAGAACATTAATGATTTAGAGATATTAAATAAATTATTTATATTTAGTTATTTGTTAATATAAATTCGATTCAATAAAAATATTCCCTTTGTTTCTACTTTATATTTTGGCAAGTAATCAAGTCTCATTAATTATTTTTAATACTAAACTCTGAGAGAAGGCTATTAAAGTATTGAGAGAGATAATAAGATTAAATACATTCTTTTTGCTTGTATTATGAGTTTGATTTATTTAGTTAAAAGATACCATTTCAAAAGCTAGTTTTTTACAATATCAACTGCCAATAAAATTGGAAACATAAATGAGAAAGCTTCTTGTTCTTTATTTATCTATTATATAATTAAAAGACCAGTTTTTCTATAATGATGATCTAGACATATAGAATTTAGAGGACATTTGAATTAGGAAACTTTTATACAGGATTTAAGGAACTAATTTATTCTCTCTCATTCCCAATTACATACTATTTCGGTTTAAAGTATAGGCTTCTTCATTTTCACATTATCATAATTTGGGTATTTAGAAACCTGAAGCTTTAACCTTTTAAATCATTTGGCTATAACAAAAATTATATCATTATCAGCCTATATTCCAATTTAGCTTTCATTTGTAGTATATATTTGTTAATAAAGTTCTTTGACCGTTTTATACCATTTCAATTTCGTGCCTCAATTTATGATGCATACTAAAATCATTCTTTTCCATACCTTTCATACCATTACAATATATATATATATATTGAAACAGGTATACTGTTCCATGCATATATATTCAAAATATCCCTCCCCCCTCATTTAAAAATACTGGCATGATTGTTGTTAGAAAAGAAAAGACTTAATAATGGTTGAGGAAAACTAAAAATTTAAAGAAACAAAGGAATCATGAAAAGTGACAGCAATGAAAAAAGAAAGTTAATTTGGTCAAATTAAAAATAAAAAAAAGTCACAACAAATACGTTAAATCTGCAATTAAAAGAAAGTATAAATCTTTCTTTATTAAAATTCATCAATCCAAAAAAAAAGGAAATCAATAAAGTAAAAAAGAAAAAAATATATTTAAACATTAAAAAAAGATAAGTTTATTTTGTATTGCAGAAAAATAATTTGTAAGGCAAAATAACTTAGGTGTTAAGCCAATGCCTTAGGCAAAGAAATGTAAAATTAATTGAAATTCGAAAACACATAGCCAGATAATTAAAAATGGTCTTCTACTGCCAAAAAGAATAGCCAATGAGCTGGGGGAAAGGGCACGAATGTGGTCGGAAACATTCTACCAACACCAATTAAGGCAGGCGTCATATAAAGAGAATCCATTCTGATAAGCAGAAAGTATAAATAGCTTGAAAATTTGTATTATCAGACAGAGAGAATAGTTATTATTATTATCGTAGGTTAAGTAGTTTTTCTTTTGAGAAGTCATATTGAATAAAATAAGCAGAGAAAGTACAAAATATTTGGAAAATTCGGATTATCAGAGAGTGTTTATTTTATCAGTTTTACTAAGTAAAGCAAGACAAAAAAAATCAAAACTTAACCATGAAAAAACAATATAACATGGGCGGTTGACCTGCATTTTTCTCTTCATCCACCCTCATGAAGTAACCTCCAGCCTGTCTACTGTGCCATTTATTAAGCCCCATGGGTATTGAAAGGGAACAACAAGTAATAAGGTAAGAATTAAAAAAATAGTAGCAATTCAATTATTAATGCTATGATAAAAATTTTAATAAAAGAAAAAAATTAATGGAGAAATACAAAAACATTAATTGTATTCTATATTTCAAAGTATAAATAAAACTGCTAATGAATTTATGTATAAAAATATACGTTTGCAGCAGACCAAATAAATATTTATGTTAGAATAATTAAATGCTGTATGAATCATAAATGCTTCAACTGCATATTACCTCTATCTGGATAATATAATAAAGTTTATGTGTATGAATATACCTCTATATTTGACTAAATTATAAGTGCTTCAACTGTATATTACTTCTATCTGGATAATATAATAAAGTTTATGTGTATGAATATACCTCTATATTTGACTAAATTATAAATGCTTACCTGCATATTGAATAAAATTGCAAATGCTTAATACTTGCCTGAATGTTGATTTTGTGGGAGTAATTTAAACCACATTAATAAATTTAATGAAATACTAATGGACTGCAAATAAAATAACTTAAGGTTAACTGGAACACTGAATTAGACACAAAATGTAAATTGTTAAAGAACTTGCATTCTCTAATTCCTATTGTACTATTATTGAATGTATACTAAAATACACAATGGACGACAAACAAAATATTTGTTAAATTAAGTGGAACTCTGCATCAGATGCTATCTGTTGTCTTCATTACTCTCTCTGTTATCTCAATTTGACACATTCCTCTCTGTGAATTAATTATATAACTAAAGATGTAAGTTGTTAAAAGAACTATGAAAGGACTTTATTATACTCTCAACAAGTTACATTCTTTAAGTCATACTGAAGTACACCAAAAAAACCCAATAGACCAGAAATGAATAAATCAATGAATCTTCACATGGATATAAAGGAACTTTATTAAAAGAACTTGCAAATTAATTTGTTAAATAAATTTATTGTTACCTAAAACTACTTTTAGTTCTCCAGTTGTTCAATTCTATTTTGTTTTTTACTGCATCACTCATCATTCAGTGCATTTGTTCATGAGAATCTCATGCCTCCGAGCTACGTCTGGCATAACTAGACCTAGATAAGTCAGGTTGTAGTGAGATGGAACTCTAGTGGTGCCATTTGAAAAACCAAACATATAAATGTCTAGATGCTTCCAGCCTCTATGGTGCTACATCCTCTGATGAGCAGGAAATATTGTTGTAGGGGGGGTTAACATCTGCATTGAGTAATGCCAATTGATAGTTCCTTCCTGCAACATGCTCATCAGGAAATTGTTACAACTGAAGTAATAAGTTGTATGGTGGTCTGGTTACATTTGGCACCCAACATGGGGCCTTATCTAGCTAGCCTACCCATAGGCATAAGCAGATCATGATTCTGTGATATGAACAGTGCATATGATGCAGTGATGTGATTTATTCAAGAAGGATAGAAAAATAAAAGTTTAAAAGAAAAACAACACAAAAATGAATGGCATAAAGAATAAAACAGGCATTTCAAAGAAGATGGAGTTAAATCATGGTGTGGATGGAGAGGGAAGCTTATCAAAATTGAAATAAAAAGTCCAAATAAAATTTTAAAAAAAATTGATGATAACCAGATCAAAAGCAAAAAAGATGATGAATACAGAAAATATAGACAACCTTTCAGAGAAAGAAGCTAAACAAGAAGACAAAGCGGACAATCAAAAGCAATCACAAAAAACAGGAGAGACGTCCATGTTAGCCCAGTTAATAGAAATGATAAAAGAAAATAACAAAGAACAGAGAGAAGAAGACAACAAGAAAAGAGAAAGAAAACAAGACAAGAGACAAACAGAGAAAAGAAGACAAGAAAAGGGACAAACAGAGAGAAGAAGACAACAAGAAAAGAGAGGAAGAGAAAAAAGAACATAGTGAACACAGAGAAAAAGACAACAAGAAAAGAGATGAACAGAGAGAAGAAGACAACAAGAAAAGGGACAAACAGAGAGAAGACAAAAGAGAATTGAAAGAACAAATCAGAGAAATAACTGAAAGCCAAAATGAAAAGTTTGATCAGTTAATAAAAGATATTAAAAATTAAGGAGGAAGTAAAAGGCTCATTAATAGAGCAAGAAATTAAAATGACCCAGATATGTGAGGCCATGGATACGAAAATAATAAGAATGCAAGAATCCATGCAGGAGAAGGTGGATATATTGACCACCCAGATAAAAGAGATAGAAATAAAAAATAGTAATACATTGCCTAAACAAAGAAAGGCAGAAACAGTCCCAAAAGAAAGTCAAATGAAAGAGAATTACCAAGTTATTCATGAAGTCCCTATAACCAACCAAATGTCTGGAATTGTAAACCAGTTTTAAAAATCAGAACTTTTTCAGGGAGCTGTAATGAAGCACCTATAGAATATGTAAAAAGTTTGGAGAGATACTTTAGTATTAATGTATTGACAGAAGAGGCAAAACTGGCAATAGCATGTAGTCATCTCCAAGGTGCAGCGCAAGCATGGTGGGATTCACTGTTTACCCAACCTACAAATTATGATGAGTTTAAAGGAGCACTAATGAACTGTTACTGGGGCGATGATTATCAGGAGGGGATTAAATATAAGGTGTCCCATGAGAAATGTCCATCTGGAGAGCCTTATACACCCTTCTTTAGAAGACAGGTGACCAGGTTGAGAGCCTTGACCTCTGACCTTCTATCTGAACTCCAGATTACTAGATCGATACAGCACAGCTTCCCACGTTACATAGAAAGAATGCTGATTGGGACTGATCATCGATCTATTGAGCAAGTTGCTGAACTATTAACAGCCTACGATAGCTGTGGTGCATCAGCAGCCAAGGAAGGAGGGGCAAAGTAACCACAAAACAAACCTACTTATAGAAGAGATGATGGGCCTAGAATAGGAGCCATCAGATACAAAAGGAAAACACCTCCTCGGCAATATGGCAACTATGACCCACCACCATGGTATCAGCACCAAAGAAATCAGACACCACCGTGGAAAAGGCAAAGAAGATATTCAACAGGCAATGCACAGAGCCCTTATCAAACCTGGGTTATAAGATAAAATAGTGATCGTAACCTGCAAGAAAGTATGGCTAGAAATGCAAGCCAGCATGATGATGTATGGCCTGAAAAATGCCCAAAACTAGAACAAAACAGAAGTGTATCACCTCAAAACAAAGAAAGATGTGATAGGAGAACTGATCATGATCCTCAGTCTCCTAAACCAAGCTGTAGTTACAATACAGAACAATAAAATAGAGAAAGCTGATTGAAAAAGTTTGTGAGTGTGATGTAGTGCTGCATGAACTTGTGTTTTTCATGTTGAGGTGGGTGAATGATTGAGCAGAGCGGCTTGGATGCATTGTGTTTATGATGCTCCGAAGTATATGCTTGGCACTATCCAGACCTGGATGTTGTGCTCTGAGAGTAGTCCAGCAATGTGTATATATGGGCCTCATGAATAGGCCTTGGTCTCATGAATAGACCAAATGATAGCCCCTAAGACTCACAGAAGTTGAGCAGGGTTGGCTGAGTGCCAAATTGTGTTTTTTTCTCTAGCTCCTACTCTTAGTTGGATGATCCTTCTAGGTACAAGAGAGGTAGTGCTTAAAAATGAGATATTTTCTCATGATGTCATGGGGCAGTGCATACTAGTAGTTTGTGCTTGGCCATCTACTTATCCTGGCATTGGAGGCTGCAGTTTATGCATTCACTTTTCCAGCTCATATTACCTATTTCATCAGCAAACCTAAAACCAGAAGAGATGCAGTAATGAGAAATGATGTGTATAATATGTGGAATAAAATCGTACTTCCAGGCAATTTCATCCCAAAATTTGGTGGGGGGTAATGAAACAGGTATACTGTTCCAAGCATATATATTCAAAAGATCCCCCCCCCATTTAAAAATACTGGCATGATTTGTTGTTAGAAAAGAAAAGACTTAATAATGGTTGAGGAAAACTAAAAATTTAAAGAAACAAAGGAATCATGAAAAGTGACAGCAAAGAAAAAAGAAAGTTAATTTGGTCAAATTAAAAATAAAAAAAGTCACAACAAATACGTTAAATCTGCAATTAAAAGAAAGTATAAATCTTTCTTTATTAAAATTCATCAATCCAAAAAAAAAGGAAATCAATAAAGTAAAAAAAGAAAAATATATATTTAAACATTAAAAAAAGATAAGTTTATTTTGTATTACAGAAAAATAATTTGTAAGGCAAAATAACTTAGGTGTTAAGCCAATGCCTTAGGCAAAGAAATGTAAAATTAATTGGAATTCGAAAACACATAGCCAGATAATTAAAAACGGTCTTCTACTGCCAAAAAGAATAGCCAATGAGCTGGGGGAAAGGGCACGAACGTGGGCAGAAACATACTACCAACACCAATTAAGGCAGGCATCATATAAAGAGAATCCATTCTGATAAGCAGAAAGTATAAATAGCTTGAAAAATTTTAGATTATCAGACAGAGAGAATAATTATTATTATTATCGTCGGTTAAGTAGTTTTTCTTTTGAGAAGTCATATTGAATAAAATAAGCAGAGAAAGTACAAAATATTTGGAAAATTCGAATTACCAGAGAGTGTTTATCTTATCAGTTTTACTAAATAAAGCAAGATAAAAAAATCAAAACTTAACCATGGAAAAACAAAATAACATGGGTGGTTGACCTGCGTTTTTCTCTTCATCCACCCTCATGAAGTAACCTCCAGCCTGTCTACTGTGCCATTCATTAAGCCCCATGGGTATTGAAAGAGAACAACAAGTAATAAGGTAAGAATTAAAAAAATAGTAGCAATTCAATTATTAATGCTATGATAAAAATTTTAATAGAAGAAAAAAATTAATGGAGAAATACAAAAACGTTAATTGTATTCTATATTTCAAAGTATAAATAAAACTGCTAATGAATTTATGTATAAAAATATACGTTTGCAGCAGACCAAGTAAATATTTATGTTAGAATAATTAAATGCTGTATGAATCATAAATGCTTCAACTGCATATTACCTCTATCTGGATAATATAATAAAGTTTATGTGTATGAATATACCTCTATATTTGACTAAATTATAAATGCTTCAACTGCATATTACTTCTAACTGGATAATATAATAAAGTTTATGTGTATGAATATACCTCTATATTTGACTAAATTATAAATGCTTACCTGCATATTGAATAAAATTGCAAATGCTTAATACTTACCTGAATGTTGATTTTGTGGTGAGTAATTTAAACCACATTAATAAATTTAATGAAATACTAATGGACTGGAAATAAAATAACTTAAGGTTAACTGGAACACTGAATTAGACACAAAATGTAAATTGTTAAAGAACTTGCATTCTCTAATTCCTATTGTACTATTATTGAATGTATACTAAGATACATAATGGACTGCAAACAAAATATTTGTTAAATTAAGTGGAACTCTGCATCAGATGCTATCTGTTGTCTTCATTACTCTTTTTGTTATCTCAATTTGACACATTCCTCTCTGTGAATTAATTATATAACTAAAGATGTAAGTTGTTAAAAGAACTATGAAAGGACTTTATTATACTCTCAACAAGTTACTTTCTTTAAGTCATACTGAAAGTACATCTTTAAGTCATACTGAAGTACACTAAAGAAACCCAATGGACCAGAAATGAATAAAACAATGAATCTTCACATGGATATGAAGGAACTTTATTAGAAGAACTTGCAAATTAATTTGTTAAATAAATTTATTGTTACCTAAAACTACTTTTAGTTCTCCAGTTGTTCAATTCTATTTTGTTTTTTTATTGCATCACTCATCATTCAGTGCATTTGTTCATGAGATTCTCATGCCTCCTGAGCTACATCTGGCATAACTAGACCTAGGTAAGTCAGGTTGTAGTGAGATGGACCTCTAGTGGTGCCATTTGGAAAACCAAACATATAAATGTCTAGATGCTTCCAGCCTCTATGGTGCTACATCCTCTGATGAGCAGGAAATATTGTTGTAGGGGGGGGTTAACATCTGCATTGGGTAATGCCAATTGATAGTTCCTTCCTGCAACATGCTCATCAGGAAATTGTTACAACTGAAGTAATAAAAGGGTTGTATGGTGGTCCGGTTACAATATATATATATATATAATAACAGCTGCAATGATGAGATTATTTAAATTGATCATTAGTGTCATGCCTCTTCTAATCTTTTAATGCTTCAATGATGAATCAAGATATTTATTTCAGTTTGCAGCAGACTCATTTTTAATACATATATGGATTAATACAATGTTTATAATAACTAATCAAAGAACAATAATTTTTCCTCCTACTATTTATATCAATGTACTGTTCACTATTGTCTCATTTCACTCTGCAAATATAAATAAATCATCTAGTTCTTAATCAGAATAGAGAATCTAAAACATGATTATATTCAAGATAATCTTTTAGTCTTACTCAGATATGAACAAAACTTCATTAAATGCAGAAAATAATTTAACTTTCCAAGGTAGAATTTATTGCAAATCATTTTAACAATCTTGTGAGTAATAATACATAAATATTAATTAGCATAACATTTTTAATAGTATATATCAAGTTATTGATAGACATTAAGTTGAGTTGTGTTGAACTGAAAATTCCTATATATAAATATTGTTATCTGTTAATGGCGTTTAAGTTAGCCCACAAAAACTATGGCATCAAAATTTATTGCAAAATTTATTTTGTTTTGAGTTATCATGAAAACCAAATAAACACACACACATATATATAGTTATACAATCCCAACATCATTTTAAAATTCCCAAAATTGAATTTTAAAAACTTCATTTCATAAAATTTATTGAGAATAGAAAATCAGTTTTCAGCATGATTGCAACACTTTTCTCTATTAAAACAGGCAAAACTCTCCATATAGTATTGCCACTCAATGCAAGCCAGAGTAATCAATAGATGCCAGAAGGCTTGTGCATAAAACCCCTATCTAGTGCCTACTCATCCAATATCCCCAGACTAGTTTCTAGCTTGTGGCCTTATCAATGAGGAACCTTGGATATTGGATGAGTAGGCAATAGATGGGGATTTTATGCACAAGCCTTCTGGCATCCATTGATTACTCTGGCTTATATTGAGTGGCAATACTGTAAGGAGAGTTTTGTCTGTTTTAATAATAGTTATAAGCAAGCATAAGAAATGATGATCATGTGATGATAATTGATTTTCTCTACTAAGAGTAACTCATCTATTGGAAAGTAAAAACATTTGTTTATATGGAGCCACTCTAATAATGAAACTGAATTTGTTGCAAATACATTTTTCTCAAGATTATTTAAAATTCTTCTACTTAGTAAAACTGACTTAAAAATGAAAATGATTTTTTTTGTTGTTTATAACTAGACCATGCAATTTCATTTTTAAAGTTATCAACTAAACTTATTTCTATAAAGTCTCTAAATACATAAAGTGAACTTACTTTTGTCCAATTGATTGAGATATTTCTTTAGAGATGTGTTTGTGTGTGTAAAAATTAAACTGATATAAAAGAATGCCAGTTCTAGGATCAGATTGCATATGATAAGGAAAGACTTGTATATGTTAAAAAA
The DNA here is from genome assembly GCA_028023455.1 of Epiperipatus broadwayi. NCBI lineage: Eukaryota > Metazoa > Onychophora > Udeonychophora > Euonychophora > Peripatidae > Epiperipatus > Epiperipatus broadwayi. The sequence goes on from JAQFVV010000442.1 coordinate 300,533, forward strand.
TGAATTTAGTAGAATAGTAGATGAAATTGTATGCATTAAAACTTAAGCAATGAAAATAGGTAAAGAAATTGAAGTATTTCTTTAGAAAAGATGGGGATTGTTTTGATCTCCTTTAAAGGTTGAGCACAGCAGATGAAGAAATGGATGCCTATAGATTTAAATACAGAATCTATCACTCTTTCATTGTATTAAATCAAATAGAACAAATTGGAGTTTAAAAAATAGATATATTTAAAATTAAAACCAGTTTAAAAATAGTAAAGTCTTGAATAATGAATTTTTTTAAAAAAAATATTGAACACTTTAGAGATTTGGGAGAAGATAACAAAAATAAATTGGAGAATCAAGACTAAAATGTAAACACAACAAAACGGATTACTTGATAATAAGGAGGAGCTTTTTTTTAAAAAAAGCAAAGTGATAGCTAGCAGTCTTTGGAGACCAAGATAACACAAGAGCTTAGAAAGATAGTCCAAATGCAAGGAGCTAAACTGATGGCGATCTGATTTTTGAAATAAATGCCTTTATTTTTAGTTCATTTTTATAATATGACAGTTTTTTTTTACTATTTTACATCATGCCCATAAAGTTATCCATTATTTTTCGTCTCAATGTATCAAATTGCAATTTTTTTATAAACATTTTTTATCTACGTCAATGTCTTACCTATTTTGCCTCTGTGCTTTACATTTGAACTTGTTCTACACATTTCATTAGTTTGTATTTTCTTCTTTCAACTTTTAATTATCCTTAATTTTACTTCAGAAATGAAAATAACTAACAAAGAGAACATAGGCTGTTATTATAACCAGGAAGAGAATAACTATGTAATACGGTTTTTCTTTATAATGAGGTTTGATGACAAGCATATAACTAATAAAACAATAACTTCATAGTACATTTATAGTGGCTTAAAGCTAACATATATCAAATATAAGAGGCAAAGTTTATTATCATATCTATTCATAACAATAAACTATTTATTATTAAATTAAGCACATATAATAGGCTTATTTTTTGAATAAATAAATAACATTGCATTTTTAAAATGTATTACGTAAATGAATGTGCTAAATTGTCTGCCTAAAGGCAACTGGAATAATTAGACAACGGCTATTACGGTCAAGCAATAATACTTGATCTTTATCTCTCGCAGTTTGCCTGTTGTTTGTCCCGTTGTTGAATAATTGATGTAGCGTTGATTCTAGATATCCCAATATTTACCTACAGTGCTAACAGCCTTTTACATATTAAACTGCAAATTACTACCGAACTTGTTAAAAAGTATTAATTAACTGTATATGGCAAATTATTCCAAAAAATTATGTATCACCTAGAAATCCGAAACTTTCTTCGTGCAAAGTTCATACATATTAAATAATAAGAATATCTTATCTGATGTATTTTTTGTGGGTGGATAAAACGTTCGCCAATTATCGGTCATATTACTTTGTTGCCTAGTTAACCTGCCTTCTGGCAGAGAACTAAGATATATGCATATACAGTAAAATATATATAATTATAAAGTTTTAATAGTACATGATAAACTATGCTCTCTTATCTTCATTAAATCTTTTTTATATATAATGAATTTCTATTAGATGGCACTTAAACGGAATCATTTTGGGAGTGGTTTATTTGAAATCCTATTACAATTTTCAAAATCGTTTTCGCGTGGACTTTATTACCTTGTTATACTTGCTTTATAAATTGAATAATATTATTTGACAGAAGGATAATGCTGCTATTAAAATATTATAAAAGAAAATAAAGTATAATTTATTAAGGAAGCAGTTCGTTGATTTGAGAGAAAAAAAACGGGGGAAAAAAACAAATCAAAATTCATGATATTTGAATATCAAACTGACTATAAAAATGCCTTGTTACTTCTAAAGATTTTGAAGCTTTTATGCATATAAATGTTTAAAATTGTTAAACATCTTTTTTTGCTGTTCTTTTAATTGATATATAACTTGCACTTTGTCTTAATTCTCAAACATATGATCCAGTTATGTCAATTTTTAAAGGACTAATAATCAATGAAGACTTTGCCCATTTACAATAAACCCCTCAAATAAAATATTTTTCTTATTTAATCTCTTAATAATAAATGATATACTAAATAATATATAGTACTTAATAAATATATCATACATTTTAATATTGTAGAAACTTTTAATATTTAAGATATAAATATATTAAGATGCTATCATAGGTTCTGCTAAGAGGATAATAAATATATGCCGGTGATTCTCGATTTCCTAGGTATCTCAAACTACCTCCGGAAAAAAAAAAACATTTCAAACACATATGAACATTTCTCAAAATAAAAGGTTTTTTTTTAAAAAAAAAAAACACACACATTTAAACACAAGCTTGTTTCTAAAAATATATTTTAATAAATGGTATATTTTTTATTTCAGAACCTTTTTACTACATGTTAACTAGCAAGATGTGCCTATAATCTTTCAAAAATATTACATCATAATGCACTGTAATATTTAAGTATAAACCTATGAAGAATAACGCCAAGATCTCAATTTTTGAAAACCTTAATTAAAACAATTGTGGTTTTAATTTATTCTGCAATGGAACTTTTTTTATCAATAATTAATAGCAGTCGAGGTCATGTGACATCAAAATGACATAATGAGGCCAACATTTTGTCCCTTCAATTAGGCAAACTAAGATTTTTTTGGCCAAAATCAACTATTTCTTGCCAATGATGAAAATTACAAAAATATTCATCTGAAAGATCAACTCACTTGCTGCTAGGTTGTTCTGGGATGACAGGATTGCGGCTATTAGCATTAAAAAAATGCAGCAACACAGGAAATTTAACGACCTATCATATCACTCAATCCAAGCGATACTATTCCAAAAATCATTTAATTTTATAAATATGATGACAAAATGTTTGGATACTGCCAGATTATACAACCAGTTACCCCGACTGACAGACCTCCACCAAAGACTAAGAATATCCTAGACAACATAACAGAGATAATTCAATGATGTATGGCCATAACACAGAATACCTTTGATAGCAAAATTAAAATATGGGAGGCCTATAATTTAATCAACCAAGTGAATATTCCAATACAACTGGAGCTGGGTCTATCAAATCAAAAAAAAAATGTTTCTCTTTTTAACTTTTGGCCCATTGAGCCAAAATGCCTCAATTTTATTCTCAAAATTAACTTAAATGCTATGAGTACTAATTGGTTTCTTGCTACTCAAAGAGGTATAACAAAAATTGATTTCATCTGCTCTCTCTGTCAATGCCAAGATAAAACATTTGATCATTTAATCCACTCATGCACAGGCCTGTGGCTTTCTAACAAAACAATATATGAGAATATTAAATTAGACTATTATCTTCTTACTTCTTTGAAAAATAGTATTAAGACAAAAACCTTTTCCATTATCAGACTCTCTCTTTTCTTAATATACACTTTCTGGACTACATGTTGTAAAATTGTATTTAGTACTGCATTCCTTCAGCAAGAAAAATATATAATGTGAACGCTTTCTAAGACCAAGGGAAGGGATCAACTTCTCACAGTGAAGAGTAAATTTGGATACATGGAAACTGATCTGAATAGCTTTAAAAGAGCCTTACTCCTTCAAATCTTCATCAGAAAACCTAGTACACATCATGGCTGTAACATATGATGCACTTGTTAGTCCTTTCCATTCCTGACTGCAATCTTACAAAGATACCACTGTAATTTATAATTATCTGTTCATATATGTACATACATTACCTTCTAAGTTATTATTATTAATAAATTTATTGAGAAACTAAGATTTTTTTTCTCCTTTTTCTGAGAATCAAGTGTTGGTGGTCGAGAGGTCAGAACAGCTGCCTTACAAGCAGTTGTCCCGGGCTAGCAGGTTCACTTCCCGGCTGATGCTATGACACATAAAAAAAAAAAACCTTTCAATTTTTGAATCAACTAAATCCATTATAAGAATCCCTTTTAGTTTTATTTGTACAATATATTTAACATTCACTTCAATTAATAATGGCTTTATATAAATCCTCAGATTACTGAATATGTGAATAAAGTCTATTAATGCAATGCCATGAGATTTTTTTTTGTTGTAGTTTTTTTTTCTTTTTTGTCTTGGTTGAAACGTATTTTTACACAACTTTCTAAATTATATAAAAAAATAATGTTAAATTCATGTTCATAAGCACACAGTCTTGGAATAAATATGACAATCTACATTAGTTTAATTTTTTGGAATAATTTCTTTTTTTGTATATATATATGTTATTCAATTGATTCTTAATCAATTTTTTACTGTTTCATCAGATATACATACTTAATTTTATAGATTTCAAAGAGAGATGTGTTTGTGTTTTCTATTATTATTATTATTATTATTATTATTATTATTATTATTATTATTATTATCATCATCATCATCATCATCATCATCATCATTATTATTATTATTATTATTATTAGGTTTCAAAGGATAAACTTTATTATTATTATTATTATTATTATTATTATTATTATTATTATTATTATTATTATTATTATTATTATTATTATTATTATTATTATTATTATTATTATTACTGTTGTTGTTGTTGTAAATAAATAATTCAGATTATATATAACATGAACAGGAAGTAACTAAAACTTTACCATCTATTAATCCAGACATCAAAACTAGTCTCTCAAACTACAGATATATAGAAATATATAGTTTTTCAAATAATCCATATAGCACATGTTACAAATTAACTTCATATATACATTAGTTTTTTTAAGGTATATAAGCTTAACATCATATAATATGTATTTAAATATATTTCAAATTTCTATTCCATCACACATTATTAAAATATACTCAAAGACATGTGAAAAAGTAATTAATCGCCAAGATGTGCATTTCATGCTGAATCAGCATTCATCAGCTGACTCTGATCACAATCTCTTACACATATCTTTATCATTTGCTCAATACATATATAGATAAGCAAATTACTATAGTTTAATTGACAGGTTTCAAATTTTTTGCTGTACAAATTTGATAGGAAACAATTTATGGAGATATATTAAGAACTGTTACTAATTATTTATTAAGTTTGACATTATCCTTAGTTCAAATATATATTTTGAGTCTTACTTAATGAAAAATGTAAGACAAAAAAAAATGTTTGTGTCTCAAGAAGTAAATAAAAATATCTTTATTTAACTAAATGTCAATATTCTATTTGTAAAGATAAAAGAAAGCAAAATAAACAGCCAGACAGCTATTCTTGTACTTATAATCCATCTTTCTTCTGTTGTATTTTTTTCCACTATTTGTGATAAGCCAATTTGATTCTTGATTATCTATTGATTCTTATCATTTGAAACATCATTACTTATACCTTTTAGTTTATAATGAATACTATTTTATAGTGCATATTTTATATTTCTATAACTGATGGATTCAAATATAGCATTTAACAAAATAATTATTACAGATTAGGAGTTAAACTCTTAATAATAATAAAAAATCTAGAATGTTAAGACTTTTATTTAATTATTAAAGACAATATCTTAGAGCAATTATTTAATTATTATATATCTATATTATATTCTCTACTTGAAATCAGACTAGGATATCTATAACCCCAAAATAACTCTTGATCATAATTAATAGTACTTCATTATTGTTTGACATTTTCCCTTATTCTAGCATCCTAAATTTATATCCACATCATAAAATCATTTTTTTAAAAAAATAATTAATTTAATTATTAAAAATAAAATTAATTATAAAATATTATATTTTTACTCCCTTATTAGTTTTTGTAATTAGAGAAAGTTCTATCAAATTCTTTAATAATAAAATAGCTTTTCCCAAAAGACTTGGATTTTAAAACTATTTGTTATATATTAAGTTCTTTGCTTAAAGCAGTTTGTGGGATCAAAGCAGTGAGAAGTATGATTAATTCTTAATCATCATTGATGATTAGTTTATCATTCCTTGCCACTGTAGTGACCCTCATTTTATATTGAAAGCCATATCATTAATTTATCGATCATAAAAGCATCCTATCATTAAAATTGCAAGTCTGTTTAACTCTGAAAGAAATCTAAATCTAGACCCTTATATTAAAAAAATGGTTTAAATTCAAATTAGTCATGGATTGAAGCTGAATGCAACATTTAGTCCAGTGCTTTATTAGCTGTCTCTAGAGTTTAAAGTTCATGAATCCGAACCAGCTCTATCACTTCTTGTACTCCAACTGCTTTATGAACGTCCAAGTAATAACTTATTTTTAAATTTAACATTAATATTAAGATAAATGTGAATTCACTATAATCAAAAAAGTTTCTAAGAGGTGTATTATTACTTATATCATCATCATCATCATTATTATTATTATAAAAATAAATTGAAAAATCGAAAACACAACATGGTTAAACAATATCGAAGAAACCTCACTAAAAATAAAATAAATTATCAGTAACTTTGTATATATTTTTAAAAATATTTTAATTAATAAAAACACTTTTAACTTAATTTTATTTTTTGCAAGTATGTACATAGGGAATTTATTATAAAATGTTTTCTTGAAGAAGATGAATTTGAGATGACTCTGAAACTAACAAAAAATCATTTTCAATCAGCTATGAGTATATATATATATATAATATAAACGTATCAAATAATTTATAATGCTGTTTAATAATGATCTGTTTTGTGTATACTATATTTATAGACTAAATGCTTGGTTAGTTTGCTATTCTCATTCTCTATTTGAGATGGACATTTCACATACTATAGGTGTAACATTTGAGAGGAAAATTGTTCAAAAATTTGGTGAGTGCTGTATCTAATATTTTACAACCTTTTTGATTAAAAATCTAAAGATTTTCATTCATCCACTTATTTATCCTTTCTAAAGAATGTTTAAGGGCAGCCTTTAAGGAGGGTTCAGTCAACCTTAGAAACATAAATGAAACTATAGTTATTAATAAAGAATCTATGGAAGAGTCTAAAATACCAAACAGGAATCTAAAAAAGGACAGAGCTGTCAGAAATACTGATTTGCTATGCAAAACCAATTCAGAACCTAGCAAAAATTTCATTTGTGAAGAAATTACTACAAGAAAAATGACCTCCAAAGCCACAACCATTAATGTGAACTTGCAACTGAATAAAATCAATTTTAAACCTATTTTTGGAACAAGAACTGATTTAGACATTGTAGATTCCAGTTTAATCTTGAAGCCTATGAAAAAATCAAGCAGTTTATGCATTTCAAAAAAAAGTTCCATTGAAAAAACCAATGAAACCTTAAAATTAAATAACCGCTTTTAGAAATTTTGAAAAGCGGCAAAACTTTGCAGTGACCTAAAACTGGTGCAAAAGCTCACTCAGAGTCAAATATTGATTTGAATTATATGAACATAAACACAAGCTCCAATCCTGTGGAAAAACCAGATTTTTTACGGATACCAAAAAAAGGTTCTATTGCAAATACTGCTGGAAAAATAGCGCCATTTATAAAACAAAATCTTTATAACATAAATGAAAATATTAGAGGAAAAATTTTTTTGGCAGAAAATGGTCAGAAATACTAAAAACCACAAGATGGAAGTATTTATAGATATTAAACTAATAGACCATTCATATGAGAGCAGTTTAGTGCTTATGGAATCTAAATCTATCACCAAATAAGAAAGTTGTGTCAACAAACCCAAAGCAAAATATCTATCAATACAAATGCTTATTTTAGTGTTAATTTGCAGCACACTCAAGATTTTCTTATGGTCGATATAGGACTTGTAATTAATGATATAGATTCCATGAAAAGAGCCACAATGTCAGATTATTTACCTCTGAAACCTCCAATATCATCAGGACTTAATCCCAATGGAATATCAAAACATTATTTGCCCAAAATCACAAGTTACAACAATAAATCCAAAAGTACGATTGATACTATTAATACTGATTTGTCTAAAAATATACTGTTTACTCAGAATCACTCTGCCAACATTTTGGGGTCTGAATTTTCTGAGTTGAACTCCAATTCTAAGACCAGATGGTTTGACAATTCATTGAATACAGGCCCACGGTTTCTGAACTAAATTATGTAGACAAAAACAAAAATTTGCGATACTGTACTTTTACAGAAAGTAATGCCCAAACCAAGAAAGAATCAAACAATCCCAAAGTATATGTATTATGCAGACAAAACTGCAGTAAACCTTAGATCATCTGGAGACATGACTCCTACTGCAAGCAAAAGTTTTGAAGGAAAGTCTATGCAAAATTCTTATATGAAAGCTAAGCAAATAATGGATGATGACAATCTAGATATGGATCAAGAGACAATTGAAGGATGACTGCTCAAACTGTCATATAATCCTCCATGTGATATCTCAAAACATTCATATATCAATGAATGAATGTTTCAATCAATCTATCTCAACCTTGCTTCACAGAACTTTTCAGAATTACAAAGCGACAACACAGTTATACGATCTACCTTAGTCTTTTTAAGTTTCCCATTCATGCACTTTATGATTTGTTCAAGACCCATGGTCGCTGGGCTCAATCTTTAAAATATTATTTCACCCAAACAAGTGCTACATCATAGCCCAGTTCAAAAATGTTATAGCAAAAGAAGCCTTCTGTAACAATCATAAGTCATTAAATAACCGTTATCTGGAGAGCATAGACATTAATTGTCCAATGATATTAGACAGAATGGTGTATAATTGCAGCATTAACTTCAGAAAAGCTGACCAGCATAAAATGGAAAAATCAGCACTGAAAATCTAGGTCTTTCCCAGCATGCTCCAGTGGCAGTGGAGATAGCCAACTTAGCAATATGGCATGCAGTCAGGATCATCGCACTGCAAAGTTGAGCCCTAGGAAAAAGCTCAGATCTAATTCTCCTGTCCTAGCTGACACTGGTAATAGTATTGAACTGGCCATTTTTAATGAAGCATCTGGGTTTACTGTTGTTGCCAATCCCAATCACATTGTTCTGCAGGACAATTTTCAATTTTCTTCCACACTCAACAGCAATGACTTCCAACCTGATCCTGAAGAGGAAGATCCTCTCCACTTTGGAACTGAATCCTAGCCCTAAGGGAATTGGTCTGTAGGAGGGTAGAAACTTCTGATTATAGTGAAATAGATGATCACTGTGATGTTAAGTGTTGTTTCAATGAATGTCCAGGGCCTAAACTCTCATGACAGAGCTTATGCTTTGCCACATTGGCTTAATTGTCAAGCCCCAGATATCCTTTGTCTGGGTGAGATGAAACTTCATCTGTGTTCTGACTCTCATATTATAAACCTTATCCAAAATCTGGGTTATTTTCACTATTCATACTCATTCTCTGTTATGGCAGGAGTCTCTATTATCATTAGTAAAATGTCACTAATCTCTCTGTTTAAAATATTATACATTGATTCCAGCTGCTTAAATGCCATTGTGCAATTTAATGGTTGGCCTATGAACCTGGTAAATGCTTACGTATCAAGGCATTCTGAATTGGTACTTAGCATTATTCACATAATTAACTCCATTCTAAGGGCCAGTCAGTTCCCAACTCTGATTGATGGCAATTTCAACCGTACCTATGAACAGTTTCAAAGCAAGTTCACACAATATCTTAATCAACCCATTGTGAGTGGAAAAAAGCTTTTCCCCCAGTATACTTTCTCATATTACATGAAAAAAACAGATTGTTGATTGACCTTATCTACTTTTCTTCTACTGGATTTGATTATTGAGGCTTATCTCTGGCCAACCATTTTTCAGATCATTATGCCTTAGAGGTGAGGATTAATTCCAAAATTGTCATTCAAATAGTAGAAGAAATACCATGTACTACCTGCATGCTTACCAGATATAATATTGAAACAGATCTGTCTATCCTTTTGTTTCACCTACTATATACTATAGTAGCATTTATTTATGTATACCTATACCCAAATCCTCATATATTATGCTAATTTTAAATTTAATAATACTAGTCGTATGTGTATGCAGGTATTTTAGCATACAGTATAGAAAGTGTATGTGTATATATGTAAGAAATCAGTAAATACATATATATATATTGCTAGTGGTTAAATAAATGTAAACATGCAATGTATGTGTAACCAGAACCTACATATAAGCAGGAAATTTCTTCATTTAAAATATTATTATAAAATTAATATTTGAAATTATAATATTTCTGCATATAGTGTTAAATTATTTAAATGCAATACATATATAATAAAATGTTTACAGAGTTTTAGATTTGTTTTTTGAAAAAGGTAATTTAGTAAAATTAATCCTTCTCACTGTATTCTGACCTACTTAAAATTTTAAGAATAGATTTTAAAACAACTATGAAAAATTAACCTGGTCAAGATCGAGGGATCCACCTGAAAGAAAATCAATAACAGCAGGAATCCCAGATTTCCAAAAATACAGCGAATTAATTAAAAAAACAGATCTGAAACTACCAACAAAAAAAAGAGAAGAGGATAAATAAAAGGGGGGGGGAGTGAGTTAGTATATAAACTTACTGTAGTCATTTTAGAAAACTTTTCAATTCATTATTTTAAGTGAAATACTTATTCAGTCATTTTATAAAATTGTTAATTATGATAATGATGTGGTAGAAAGGCAATTTCTTGCTTTCTAGTCTGGAAGATAGTCTACAGAATGCAGAGAAAGAAGAACCAATAGCTGATGCCATCCAAAAAAAGCACTCAAGAACAAGCCACCTTGCCATAGCAGAGAAATTATAGCGGTAACAGATCTGAAAAACTTTTAAACTAAACTTCTTAACTTTTAAAGCTAGCTAAACTTATTATCAATGGCCAATATAATCTAATGTATTCTAAATTTGTGAATATCAAATCCTAAATTAAAATGTAAATTTTATTTTCTTTTATTTAAATTGTAAATCTTGGATGATTTCGACTGACATATATGATTTCAATTTAGTTTACATTTGCTTTTATTGATAATTTTCATAAATGAGTTAAACTGATATTAAACTGAATTAATCTAATTAAAGCTATTTTATTTCGTTCCTTTTTAAACTAAGCAAGTAAAGCCAAATCTTAAATTTCACTTACTAATCTATGCCAATATTATTTTCTTTTCAATTATTTATTTGTTTGTTCAGAATGGAGTTTACTCATAGTTAAATGATTAGTGAGAAGTGATTAGATATTCTCACATGTATGTAATTTTACATTTATTAACACACAAACAAAACTCCTGAAATGGATAAAATAAATCTTGAGATATAATTAACTCATAGTTAAATGATTAGTGAGAAGTGGTTAGATATTCTCACATGTATGTAATTTCATGTTTATTAACACACAAACAAAACTTCCTTCTGAAATGGATAAAATAAATCTTGAGATATAATTAAAGCTTATAAATGCTTTAAGATAGATTTGCTTTAAATGAAATATTTAATTAATATTTAGCTGAAGTGATGAAATATGGCATAAAGCTAGAATTTAATATTGTAATTATCCAAAATATGCTGTAGTCCTCCCTAGAGTTATATAAATGCCTATATAGCTGGCTTAGCAAGTTAAATTCATAATTTTTCTTAATAGCATAGGAAACTATTGCTTTGCATTGTAGTTTATTATATAATGATGTAGTCAGTGGGGCAAATGTGTCCTTAGGAAATACATCAGCATATATACTCCTTGCTATATATTTTATGCTTCCAATGTGTGTAGGTTTTAAGGGTCATCCCATTCTTTAGTTCAGACAACTATTTCTTCTTCAAATGGACTTTGGTTTTAAGGGCCATCCCATTCTTCATATTTAGGACTGGAGTACAAAGATCTAGAGTAATTGTTCAATCACCTGGACTAAAAGGTCTCATTAACAGCAAGTAGTAGTGTTTAGGGAACCAGTTACTTGGTAACAAATCCTGGAGCAAGCACACATTCAAGATGGACAGACTCAGATTGTATACTTTGTGAGTACATTGGTATCTAAAATCTGACTGCCTATCATCAGTTCATTCTGCCATAATAACTTATATTTCATCATTGATCTGAAACAAAATCTAATTTTATAGGCATGTAAGCTATACAGAGAATATGTTAAATGATACATGTTAAACAAAATATTATTTATAAATAATGATAATCACTTCTACCAGCTGCCTAAAGCAAATCTAAATCCAAATATATAGCATAAAACTAGGCATAGATTATCATGAGCAAATTAAATCAATTTGTAATATCATACTTGTAAGACTCATGAAAACCAACTTATACTATGTAGAATTCATCACCTGTGAGTGATATATATAACAAACAAAATTAAATTAAACAGTTTGTAACCTGTAAACCAACATCACCTGTGAGTGATATGAAGCATTAAATATGTAATCGAAACTGCTTGTATCCCCTAGAATCATCACCTGCGAGTAAAACAATTTATGTAATCTTATTGTAATTTTATTATTTTCTTTTATTTATTTCATCATTTAAATTTTGGCTTTTATTAAATTTACTTGAATTTTAACTTCTGCTTAATGTCTCAATTTTTCTCATTATTAATTAGTTAACTATTAGTATTTAGTTATCATGAATCACAATCCAAATTTAATAATGCTGGTCAAGCTACACCTATATAGCTATACTTTGAAATATGTCAATTTCCCGTAGCCTTCTGTTTTACTGATGTGCTACTGCTAGCACATGATTGAGGGCAGATTCTGTGGCCTCATAAAATAGCATCCATAGGGGAGCATTAGTAAAGGAACTGGGTGAGATTGGATTCGAGGTCTCAACAACCTCATCTTGACCAGCCTTGGGATGATTTACTATAACTCTAAATTTTGTTATACGAATATACAAATATGACCAGTACAACCATTCAATTAATTTCTAAAGCTTACATTGTTTTCAATTAAGCCTAGATATTATCACTCCCCACACAATTTGCCTGGGATCTGTTCATTGAATCTCTCATAGACTGATTTCCAGATGTACTCCTGAATCTAAGGGTCTGTTGCGCATGCTCCATGAACTGGACTCGATTGGCCTGGAACTTAAACACCCACCATTTGAGGCACAGAAAACCCCAAATATTCTTGCTTTAAAAGCTAAATACAAATCCATACAGAAGGCCATGGTCGAGTACCTCTTGATCAAAAGGGTCCATCATTACCTCCATCATCATCACTGCTGGATTAAGGGTTTATTTTAGATGGGGCCCTTAGCTCTGGAAAAATATCAAAGGCCCCCAGGTCAATTGAGGTGCAAGGTAACTGTTACTCAGGATCTTCCATGCTGTCCAGGATTCATGACCACTATTCCAAAAACTTTCAACCATTCAGTATAATTAATTCATGGAGAAAATTCATTGTGGAGAACTCTGATCTGCATCGTATTTCTGAAGCCAGAATATTACTAAAAGTTGTAAGTCATTCCCTGGCTGTATACATCCTAGACTGCATGGAATTCCTATATTTCTGCTTCTGGATCCTTGTGCATTTACCATCCCAATCATCAAGGGTATAGTAGACCTTCTTGCTGATGACTGCATGAAATTGATAGGATTTGTCCAATCGCTATGGTTCCTTTTATCAAAAAATGGGAGATGCCTCATGAGTTGGAAAATCTTTGTCCGATATCAATGATGCCTTTGCTTGTTGAGATGATTAAAGGCCTCATTAAAGAGGACATTTAAGACAATATCATACATCAACTATCCTCTTATCAATTTTCCAAAAGGGGGAACTCCACAGCTGATGCTATCTGCCAATTTCACCTCGATATTGTTCATAGGAAAAGAATGTCCTGGCCAGTTGCAGTCCAACCTGACTTTTCTGGGTCCTTTGATTGCATCAGGATTCATGTGATACTCAGTGTACTGGAAGAGCATTAAGTGCCCTCCACATACCTCCAAATAATTGAGAACCTGCTTCAAAACTGTGAGGTGTTTCTTTCTTTGATGGCCAAGTTGCCCCAGGATTTTGGCCTTGTTTCCATCCCACAGGGCTTGCAACTGAGTGCACTTCTCTTCATGGCCTATGTTAACCCATAGCTGTTGCACATTGAGGCTATATTCTCAGGGATAGCCATCCCTATGCTGAACAAAAACATATGTCATGTCTTCTATATGGATCATGTGGTTGTATGTCTTTCATCTCATGATGAATTAACTTTGCTTGAAGAACTCTTGGACCAATTTGCTCATCATTTTGGTCTCAGAATCAATAGAAGGAAGTCAGTCATATAGTCCATTTTAATAGGCAAACAGACACCAGGTGGTTTTGGGTTCCCCTCAGAAATTTTTTGGTTTCCATCTGGCTCTCCCCCCCCCAATCCATCATGAGAAGGGAATTTCAAAATTCCTTGCTTACCAAGATTGACTGCATTATTATATCCTTGTTTAAAGCTTACCTCTCTTGGGGAAAGTCACCCTATTTAATGCCATGGTACTGCCAAAAATATTATACTACCTGGCTGGCTTTTCCCCAGGAAATTCAAGATTGACTGCATTGTTATATCCTTGTTTAAAGCTTACCTCTCTCCCTTGGGGACAGTCACCCTATTTAATGCCATGGTACTGCCAAAAATATTATACTATCTGGCTGGCTTTTCCCCAGCAAATTTATTCATTAACAAGATTAAAACAATATGCAGAAAATTGTGCTGGAGGTGCAAGGCCCTGGTCATCAGCCTGAATATACTACAGAAACCTAGGTTCCTTAATGGCCTTTCTCTTCATTCACTTAGAATCTTTTATATACAATGGAATCACAATGTGCTATATAAAATATTTAGAGATAACCCCCAACATGGAATGCCCAGTTCCTATGGAGAAGGTTGTTCCCGCTGATTGGCCTCTACCTAAGTGGCAGAAAATGTAGCTACATCGAGTTATGGAAAGTATATCAAAACTTCCACTACTCTTTTCGATAACAAGTTGCCTTACTGGGAGGTCTACTACCTGGTTTTTACTGATAAAATCAAGACTATTAACTTGCTTTCTGCTGTTAATACCCTGGTTCACAAAATTGACTAAATTTCTCAAGCTTAGTCCCAAGTTTGTTGACTTTTTGCTAAAAGTCAACCTTGGGCTCTTCCCATGGGATCCTTCCTTTGCTATCAAAGGGGTTATAATATTAGCACTATTTGTCCCCTATGCCTCAAGCAGGAAGATACCATTGCTCACATTTTGGATCAATGTGGATCGTGGATTTACTTCTGAAACCTGACTTTATGATTGATTAATAACATGGATCCTGCCAACATTCTCCTCAAGACTGCAATCCAAAAGGGATGCTTTGGACCAATTAGGCTTGCCACCTTTATAAACTTTTCCATTTGGCCAGTCAGATGCAGGGTTGTTTTTGATAAGAGAATTAGCTGTTTAATTGATGAACTTTTCTTTAAAACCCTACATAACATCAATGAAGATGACAAATGGACTTACCAACCCTGGTTGGCTGAACAGACCTGTAGCCAGCCAGGCTGTAGTTTAATCCTGGGAACCATATTGCCTTGTCTTATGGCTCCATATGTAATCTTTGAAATCTACTTAACTCTATATATACATATGTAATCTCTATATTTGATTTAGCACTGTATACTTATTGATCCTATTGCCTTGTTTTCCAGCACCTTATGTAATCTTCGAAATTTATTTTGTTGCCTTAATGTATCATATATAATCATGGTACTTGATTTAACACTGTACACTTATTGCCTTTTCTTATGTATACTTATTGATCCTATTGCCTTGTTTCCAGCATCTTATATAATCTTTGAAATTTATTTTGTTGGCTTATCTGTATCATATGTAATCATGGTACTTGATTTAACACTGTACACTTACTGTCTTTTCTTGTATTTTACCTGTATGTGAATAAATTTAGTTCTGAAAAGTAATCTGCAATGCTCTACTCAGGCCTTGTACTGATATATTGAATATATATGTAGTCTTCAGCAGTGTTGACTATATAATAAAGATTGAACCATTGCATTTACAAGATATACAAATATTTGTGTGTGTGTGTGTAAAAAACTATAGTTAATGGTAACACATACATGTAAACTTTATTAAATTATTGTACATAGTTCATATGACCACAATGGACTTTAGAAATTAAAAAAAAATTTACAATTATTTTATTTGTATACATTTTTGGTAAGTGAATAAACTTATGTTAATAAATTAAAATTGACTTAGTTCTTCTCTTTTAATAGTTTTTTTATGCTACCCAATTATCATTGAAAAAATATTCCCTGGACACAACTGAATGGCGCAGTCGGCAGGAGACTTGAAGAATACAGCAGAATGCTATAGTTGAAAATTTTTTGTATTTAGAAAAAAAAAACGGTATAAACAATAGCAGAATGACGCAAATAAGTGAACAGAACATTTTAATAATTGAAGAATTTGTGCAAACATTTAAAATGACATGTAACTGTAAATTGGATGTGAATAATATTTTGGCTTGCAAAATATTTTGAGGAATACATGCTTATTAACAAAATAGAGTGCAACAAAGTTAAAGTAGGGATGCTTTTGTTATTCTCCATGAAAGATGTATTACAAGAAGGAAAATAACTATGTCACCCCAAAATCTCTGAAGACATTCCATATGAGGAGTTAAAAAGACAAGTTCAATGCTTATTTTCATCCAGCAACAACTAAATAAGTGGCACAGCTAAAATTAGGAGTAGAAAACAGTTATCTCAAGAACATTATCAAGATTACAATATGGCATTAAGAACATTCATAAAAGAATGCATATAAAAAAGAATGCATATTAACTTGCAGGTGAATAACATGCTAATTGATCAATTACTGTATGGAATGATGGATCATGATTCAGAAAAATTTTATTAAGCGATAGTAACATCAACAAATGAAAGTACAAAACATTGAACATTTCAAAGAATGCTAATTGGACTAGACATGAGCCTGGATATAAAATTTTACAAAATTGAATTATGTATGTATAAATAGGAAGGCCTATTTGAAATATACATGAAAGTTTTGCTACATGCAATGGCTGCATTTTTATGAGTGACTGCAGGGTTCATACCATCTGAAGGTTGAAAGCAAGTGCTTAGTTTACTATATTACCCAGGATTACTACACATGAGAGCTTTAGAATAGACATATGTAAGGCTAACATGAGCCAGGAGGTAAAGCAAATGATAAAGAATTGTTTAGAATGCCAATATAACTAATCTGTCCTCAAAAAGAATGGAATTCTGGTCAAAGTCTGTACATTCATGGCAAAGATTACATTTGAATCATGCTGGGCCAATAAATAGTTATAACATTTTAATTATAATTTCAAAAATTTAAAAAACTATATCTCAGAAAATGTAACAAACAAAATATATGCATAACCATGTTAGAGATAAGCTTTATTTTGTAAAATTAGCAAAATATGCCCATACTCATAATAATCATGGCATGGTAGTGAAATCAATAGAGAATTTGCATGTTTAAATGGCAAAGAAGTTATTTATATTGGCCATTTTTTTGAAAGGAGAATGTAGGAATCTTTTTTTTTTGTTAATTATGTGTTTATCTCTGCAATGTGCTAGGCCTCTTTTACTTTCCATTTGGCATTCAGCATAAAATGTATTATCTAAGTATTAATAAAATCTTCTCAAGCCATAAGTAACAAAAAACCATTGTGACTGACAATGGAACTGGTTTTGTATCACAGATGTTTAAAAAGAATATCTCAGTCTTACCATTCCTAATCCTATGGTCTAGCCAAACATGCAATTCAGCAGTTACACATTCTTTTTCCATATTTTACACCATATTTATCAACAATAAAGACACTAGCAGAAATGTTAAGGCATAAAAATTTTGCATAATTTAGAACTTGGAAATTTTAAAGTCAGGTAGCTCATTAATAAGAGACATTTTATTTCCTGATGTGATAATAAATAGATTGGCTAAACAAATAAGAGTAATTCAAGTGGAAAATGGAACATCAATCATTTATGACCTCATCAAAACAAGATATCAGAAACCAACAGTGTCCACAGATAATGAGCCAATACAAAAAAAAAATTATAATGACCAGGAATGTACTGATATCTCCTTGGTAGCACAAAATAAGGTAATACCCCCTGATAACAATATAGAGGTATCATGTCTCACCAAAAACAATATTCTATTTGACCATGAAGCAATAGAACTAGGAGAGAATCTTTTCTCAATATAACAGTCAGATCAAGAAGAAAGGCAACTGATCATCATGAAAAAAGATCTTTGCAATTACATCGATGTAAGAAGATTGTAGAAAACCCAAAAGGCTCAAGAATTATATTTGTAGTTAAAAGTATGAACTATTTCTAGAGCGAGAGAAGAAATGGACTTTTTGTGCATTGTATGGATTTAAAATATAAGTAAAGTTTATTAAATTTTTATAATTGACATACAGACAGTCTATATATAATCATCAATTTTTATTACTATATTCACTGAAGAAAAATTTGCATAAAAATTGAATGTCTTTGAATAATAATAAAAGATAATACATTCATGTACTTAGATTATGTAAAAAGGACTGATATAGAAACTTGCAATGCTCTACTCAAGCCTTGCACTGAAATATTGAATATATATTTAGTCATCAGCTGTTTTAGCTGTATAATAAATGATGGAATCATTGTATATATATATATATATATATGTGTGTGTGTGTGTGTGTGTGTGTGTGTAAAAAACATATTTAATGGTGACACACAGTTATATTGACTTCCTTAAATTATTGTGCATGTGAATAATTTAATTCATTCAACCACAAATTATAATGGATCTTAAATTTTATGAAGTAAATTCTATTTATTATATATATATGTTGTTACATTGAAATTGTTTATTTTTACTCTTTTAATAAAGCTATTGGTGCTACCCAACTGGTACTGAAAGAATACTCCTAAGACACAGCAGTTACCTAAGCCAAACTTGAGTAATCTTTAGATCTATATGGTAGTGCTTTATAAATATCTATACAGTATTGTCCCATCCAATATCTCCAGTTCAGACTCTAGATTATAGCTTTCATCAGTAAGAAATTTGGATTTGGGTGTAGTGCATTTGGATTATTTGAATCTAATATAACTTTTCTCCAACAGCAATATTTTATTTCTTTGTTTACTATCAAACTACCAGCTCAAATTGAAATAAAAACTATTACAGTTTTCAATACAAGCCAACTTGCTTATATAGTTATCTGGATCTGAAATCAGTTCACTATCTATATGTTATGATGAGCTTAGTTTTTTGAGATATAATTTTTTGGCCAGTATTAGCATAAAAGTAACAAAACTCACATGTTTAAATAATACTGTTTAATAGCAAACTCTCTTTTTCTCATCCTACAGCAAATTAAGGTAATAAATAAGTGCTAAATGGTAATGCTTAACAAATGCTTGCTAGCATATCTGAGATCTCCATATAAATCTCTACCTTATGATTTTTATCAGTGAGGAGTTTTGGATTTTGGAATAGTGCATCTTAGATAATTACTAGAAGAAGTTGTATTAGATTCAAAAAAATATAGATGCACTCTTCTCAGACTTAAAATTTCTCCCTGATTAAAGCTATAAACTAGAGATTGATCTGGTGTTATTAGGTGGAACTATACTGGATAGGAATTTATTAAGCACTACAATTTAGCATCTATTAAATATTTAAGCTTACACCAGATGAAAAAAGATATTGCCTACTGAATGTCATTTTGCACATTGAGATTGTGATGTTTTACTGATTTCATAGCACTTCTAATGAAAGAATAGAGATAATTATAGTATTAAAAAACTAAGGGCACAATAATATGTAGTTACTGAACTGATTAGATCTATATAATTATATAAGCAAGTTGACCTAGATTCAGAACTTCAATATGTCTTTCAATTTTGATGATAATTTGACAGTAAACCAAAAAAATAAAAAGTGACTTCTGGAGGACACGTGTACTAGTTCCAAAAAATCCTGATACATTTTTTCCATGAAAGCCATTGAGGATAGTCTGGGAATATTGGATAGGATCGTACTAGATAGGGATTTATTAAGTACTTAAATTTACACATGGTCACGCAATTAGAGTGAGGAAAAGAAAATTTGTTAATAATTAATTTTTCATGCTTTTGATTTTAGTGATCTAAATTTATTTTTTGTTTAATTGATAAATATTTAAATTATGAAAAATAATATATCATAGTTACAAATAAAAAAAAAGTAATAAATAGAAATAAAAAATTAAATCAAATGATTCATTTTTACCTTTGTGAGTAAATAAATCTATTTTTAATGAAATAAAATTAAATTCAACAAAGTTTTTATCAGTAAAATGAATTTTATAAAGAATATATTTAAACAGTTTTTAAGATATTAAAATTCGACTTTATGTAAAATAAAACTATAAAAATGTATTTGAATGGTCATCCTTTATAAAAGCAAGCATCTATTTTAATAATAGGTTCTTGATGCTTCTGTAGCCAGTTATGTTTCTGTTAAAAGAAATCTTTACAAACAAAATCTGAATAAATATGTCACTTATTTACAAAAATAAATAAATAATAAAATTAAATTTATAAAAATAAGAATAAAATATGTACAAATTTACATTGTTCAATTTTGTAAAAACCTTACCACTTTTTGCTCATTTTTAAATTTTCAATGTAATATTTTTTTGCTAGAAACATACATATTCAAAAATAAAATCTAAATGAATGCATTACTTTTTAGTAAGAAATAAACATTTAATTAAATTTTATAATAAAAGAAAAATATAAGAGAATAAATTAAAAATTAAATGATGTTTTTTAATTGCTCAAAAATAGAATCACTGTAAGAAATGACCAAGTCGTATTTATGTGCACTGAATAATTTTTTCTCCTCTTAAAAAGGTACAAGCTTTGATTTTCTTTAATTGACTTTTCAAGATTATTTCCCATACAGTTGGTTTATTAAGTTAATCAATACTCTCAAGTCAAAGTTTGAGACAATTTTTTGTTGTTGCTGTTCATAGAGAAAAAGGACACACAATCACACATCTCTCTTTAGCTCATTTTCATATATAGAGACTTGTCTGAAACATTTTAGCCAGAAAGCATGAATTTAAATCAGTCATACTATTTATTTTAAAGCTATTTTAAATTGCTTTATAGTAATAATTGACATATTTGAATTTACTCTCAATTTAAACATTGCTATTACCAAAAGCAGTTTAAAATATCTTTAAAATAAATACCATAATATAACTGATTTAAATTCATGCTTTCTGACAATTCTTTATAGAAGAAAATGAAGTAAAAACAGAAGATATGCAATCTTTTCTTTATAAACAACAATAACAAAAAAGTGTGTTATGCTTTGGTTTGAGAGTATTCGTTTGCTTAATAAAGCAAACCTATGAGAAATAATCTCAAAGTGTTACACATTATTAAAATAAGGGACTTGTCTAATATTATATATTTTATTCTTTAATCTAAATTGACAATGTTTAAATTGAGAGAAATCTCAATTATGTCAATTATTATTATAAAACAATTTAAAATAGCTTTAAAATAAATGGTATGACTGATTTACTTTTCTGGCTAAAATGTTTTAGACAATCCTCTATACAAAAAACTGAAGTAAAACAGAGAAAACACCCATCTTTTTTTGTATAAACAAATACAAAAAATTGTCTTATGCTTTGGCTTGAGAATATTCATTTTCTTAATAACCAGTCAAATAAGAAATAATCTTAAAATATTACATATTATTAAACACCAGATATATCTCTTATGTTACATATATCACAAATCTAATTATGCAACAGTCAACCCATCTGTCTGCCAGATTTATGATTTGTTATTCAAATCCAGGAAGAGTAAATCATTAAAAAAATTTATGCTTGAAATACATTTAAGATTTTTTTGGTCAGTAATTAACTTATAAATCAACATAGTTAGCCTACCAATATTGTCAAAAGTGGATATCTATATAATTCCAGTTAGAGATAAAATATGAATGAAAACCCATTATAATTCTCGCCAAATATCATTAGAAAAGGAGAACAGGTTGATAGGAAAATCTTGGGTCTATATAAGTTTTTTTTTATATTCTTTATCACGTAAATGTATATATAAAATTAAATATCTTTTACAAGTTTTATCTAATTAAAATTGATCTCAGGTTATGAAATGACAGACAAATGTGTGATTCCTGCACTAACATATATATTCAAGTTTTTTTTTGTTGTTGTTTTCATCAATGCATTTTTAATCATAGCTCAATGCTACACATCTACCCAGAAATTAGATCAGTATCTCTCATCATTATGAATGTATTTCCTGAAACATGCACTTCACTTTTTCAAATAAATAAGACATATATAGCACATGATATAATTTAACTTATTAAAACAGGCAAAACTCTCCATACAGTAGTGCCACTCAGGGCAAGCTAGAGTAATCAATGGATGCCAAAAGACTTCTGCATAAAATCCCTATCTAGTGCCTACTCAACCAATATCTCCAGAGTAGTTTCTAGCTTGTGGCTCTTGTCAGTGAGGAGCCTTGGATCTGAGAGCATTACATCTAGATCTTAGGATCTAATGCAACCCTCCAGCAGCCATCTTTTATCTCTACTTAACTACAAAACTATGAGAATAAAATTGAAAGCCACTAGCTAGAAACTAGTCCAGAGATATTGAATGAATAGGCACTAGATAGGAATTTTATGCACAAGCCTTCTGGCACCCATTGATTACTCTATCTTGCACTGAGTGGCACTACTTTTGGAGAGTTTTGCCTCTGAAATAACAGTTATGAACAAGCATAAAAAATGGTGATCATGTGATAATTTAACTTCATATACACATTTTTAAATATATTTAAATTTAACTTCATGTATATATTTTTTGATATATTTCAAACTTTCCACTCCATCACACATTCCTGAAACATATGGACCAAAGACATATGAAAAAATTAAATGATTCCAAGATGAGTAATTCATGCTGAACCAGCACTCATGAGTTGATCCAGATCACAATATCTTTCACATATTTTCATCATTTGTTTTCATTATATAGATAGCAAATTATTATACTTTGATTAAAAATATCAAACTTTCTGCATTCAATATACTTAGCCCAAATAAATTTATAGTTTAATAAATGATTAAGTATAAAAATTAATATATTTACATTTAAGTGATTTATGCCAAAATTGTAAGTGCAGAAAGTTTGATACTTGTAATTAAACTATAGTAATTTGCTATCTAAATAATTCTACACAAATAATTTAATACACTGTACAGACTTACACACACTTGCACATATAATGTAATATATAAGGCACTAAAACTTAGACTTTCACATGATTCTCAATTCTCCATGTCATCTCATATTGCTGAATCACCTGATCACCTACATGTTGAAAAGATAAATAATCACCAATATTCATATTTTGTGCAAACCAGCACTCATCAGTTGGTCCAGATTATTAAAGTATGAAAATTAGATATCTTAATATAAAGTTGAGCCCTGATTGTATATGTGTGTGGAGATGGTAATCTGTACCAACTGATGAGTGCTGGTTTAGCCCAAAATATGAATATTGGTGATTATTTATCTTTTCAATATGTGTGTGATCAGGTGGGTCAGCAATATGAGATGGCATGGAGAGTTGAGGGTCATGTGAAAGTCTGAGTTCAAGTTCCTTATATAAACAAATAATGAAATTTATATGAAAGAGATTGTAATCAGGACTAACTTGATTAGTGCTAGTTCAGCAGGAAATGTGCATTTTGAGATCATTTTTTTACTTTCTTTCTTCATTTCAAAAGTAAACTTTATTTACAGAAAAAGATACAATATAAAGGATGCAACAAAATGTGAAATACAGTGAGAACATAGGTATAGCATTTCATAGGTTACAAGGATATACTTAAAAATTCAGAAATATGTACACAGGAAGTTATACAATAAAAATAACGTAATTAAGGTGTAAAGGTGGTTGTATAGTAAACATTTAATACAACCACACCAAAGATCAGGCATTAAATCAAACATATTACATAATTTACATTATTAGATCACAGAATTATAGAAATTGATCATAAATATAAAAAAATACAGAAAATGGAAAGATAGGCTTCAATCTGTAGGAGTACAAAGATCATGGAAGCCGAAAATAATCATACAACTCTTAATACTAGAAGTATATAAGGCTAGGAACATCCATTGTTGTTGTAATAACAGGCAAATCAGGTAAAAATTCATAAATAATGCAATCAAAATCACCTAAGTCCTTGCTTTCATTGGTTATATATTTGAGGAATGTGTAATAAAATAGAAAGCTTAAAATATATTTAAAAATATATACGTGGAGTTGAATTTAAATATATTTTAAAATGTATATATGAAGTTAAATTATATCATGTTTGTAGGTATATCTTGCTACTGGTTGGATGGGTGATTGTACGAATGGATAGTACTTATAGGATTGAGCTAAGATGAAAGATGTATTATTTTCGACTTTTATGTATAATCTCTAATCTCCGGTCTTAATCAATAAATCAAACGCTGTTGATAAACATTGATAAATATATATGTAAATTACATGAAAGCAGTCCATGCTTATTAACATCAAGAATCTTCAATGTTCTATCAAGGCAATCTTTTATGTATGTATATAGAGAGATAGCTCTTTACATAAACAGTATCGTTACAATATGTATACATGTTTAAAATTTAAAGCTGTTAAAGTAGATATCCTAGATATTGCTACACTAAAGAATTGTGTATATATGTTTAGTGACTTTCACTTAATTTTTCCAAGCAACTCTTTATTTTTTCAGATAGTCAGCCAATCCATCTTTCAAGTACTGATCAGTATTTGGATGTCTAGTCATTTTTAGGTAGAAGGTGAAACAATAAAAAAAAACTATAAACTTTAATCAATTTGTAGTTGATTAATCTGATAAGCTAAGTCATCTTAGGGATGTTAGAGAGGCTTTTAGCTTGCCGGAGATTATTAATGATTGTTTGGTCAAAGATTGAAACTAAATTAACTTTTTTACTACATAGTGCGTACCTTTTACGAGTATTTATTCAAAAAACATTTATTATATATTAGGCTCATTTAAGTGCTTAGAAAGTAATAAGATACATTCATCCTTCGGTGAATATATATGTATTGTTTTATTACAAAGTTTATGGGGTATACGTATATGTTTATTGTATTTTGTGTTTATATTTACTAAAGATTTTTGATAGACAACTTGAAATAAATGAATGCTTGAATAATTTTTTAATAACTTTCGCATACTCCTTACTGTTGTTTTATTTTCTATTTGGAACTTTAATCCATATTAAATCAATATTACTTTCTAGTCACATTATATATATATTTAAATATATTATTACTAACAATTTGAATTAAAATAAAACAAACTTAACTCTTACCTGTACTTTCTTTGTATAAACAGTTTCGTCGACCCAGCTTATTCTAGCAAAGTTTCTCACCCTGAGCGATTTTATTCTTTCATTAAACTTATTTGGTAAAAATTTAAGATAAAAAAGTTTTACGTACAAGTAAAACACCTATTCCTGTTAATTTTTTTTTTTTTTTTTACTTCATCCTTTTCATTTGAATACTGTGGGTTTTTAAGACGTATAATTGATTCTTGAAAAGGAATTGTTCTTCAGATAGATTCAAAACGCCTTACTTGATTGGTTACTTTTTTCTTTTTTCTTCAAAGTTATTTTACTAAATATTTATAACTAATCTAGTCAGGCAACTCCTCGAGTCTGGTCTCATCCTTGGGCAATCAAGCGGAAATAAACCAAGCCTAGTTGTTAGAAGAAAATATTTGCTTCTGGCGCTGACAGCGAATTTTAACTTTAACTTTAAACTCTTCGAAAACCACTCCTTGCCAAGTAAAATTTTTATCATGGCTGGAGCTTCTTAGTTGTCTTCCTCACCTTTCCGTTTTTCTTCCTTTATTTTTGATAATAGTTCATTTTTATTTATTTTTTAATAACGTCTAATTGTTCTCCACTTGAATAATTAAAATAATAGTGGTATACAGTTTTCTTCTAACCAAACGTTGATGATTTCTAATCACAATACATTAAAGATTCATAGTGATCAATTGTCTCAGGTAGGATATATAATTTTGATTCATTTCACTGCTTAGGTAAAAGTTTTCTAGTCTTTTTATATACTGTATGTATAATTATTTTAACAATTAGGTACATAGGATATAATATATTGTTTATAAAAAATTAAATTACGATATTTTAAATGAAATATTAAAGTTAGTGTGTGTGCAAATGTAGTATAAACATATTTGTATAAATTATAGTTATTAATGAAATAAATTAACAAGACGGCAAAAATATCTTTAAACATTATATTAATTTTTGACATCAAAAATTGATATTTTTGCGCATATTGATAGATCGAGAATGGCCTAGCAACAAAATAAATAAATCGAAAACTAAAATTCATCATCGGAATTTCACGGATGTAATATTGTAGGAGTGTGTAAAATGCTTTTTTTTTTTTTTACAAATTCTCTTTTAATTTTGTAAATCGTAAGTTGTATGTAATTTACTGACTACCATAATTTGATCCCAAACTTTAATAAAGTGATGATTTGTGCATGTAATTCAGCACAGTGATAGAATGGATGGACTCAAGAAATTATGGATTCTGGGTCGATTTTCAGCTGAGGAGAAATAAATCTCTGTATAGTTATTGAATGGATTTATGCTTATCCTATTTTTTTGTATTCAAATATTACATTCCTAAGCGATCAACTTCAGGATTACTAATATTATTTTTTCTGTCATCTTAACGTTTAATATCACTTCACACAATAGTAAGGTTTTTACGTCATTATTAATTTTACTTAATTCTTCCAACTGTGAGAGAACATTACTTTAGGAGTCCAGTATGGTTAATGCAATAATAGGATCGTAGATGCTGGAATTTAAGATCTATCATTCACGACTCAATTCTATCACTTCCGGTGTCGAACTCTCATAAATTTTTATGTGAAAGCCTAGCAACTAACCATAACGATTTTTTTATTGCATTAGGAAGTATTAATGTTTGTTTTTTAAAGCAAGTGGACAAAAATGCGACCTCCATTGCCAGATGATAATCACATGTTTAATGTTTGATCTTTACAAATTTTTTGTAGTCGTAAAGTTTGATATACATGTTTCTGTATGTTGAATACTATATATGCTTTTAGGGTTTCAGAATTGTACTACTGCATTATTTTCATAGAGTTATATGAGCAAAAAAGAAAAAAAGTATAATTAAAAATTGTACGGTGTAATATTATATAAAATAAAGTCATATTATTTAAAAGTTAGAAGATATACAAAATTTATAATGGTATTGTATCAGCAATGTTATAGTGATAAATTGTATTGTAGGATATTTTTTTATTTATTAATCTGAAATTGAAATATTAACAGTCAAAGGTTATTCTTTCTTCTTTCTCTACATGAACGTTATGTGTTTAAATGAATATATCTATATGGTCCTGTAAATAAAAAAAAATATGTGCATATTAATTAATTAACTGATTTACGACATTGCTGGTAGGGCAACCTACTTCACAACTATATCCTATTTCAAAAATTCTTCTAGTGTAAAGAATGAATGTTTTTTAATAAATATTAAAATATTTAATTAAACTTTACATTTGTAATAAAAACAATTTATTATATGATTTCAGCAGAACTAAATAAAATAAAACGATATACGTATACTTTTGATAATCTAAAATATACGGATAAATGTTAGTGACCTACCTAAATCACCTGAAGCTAATTCTGCTTTTTTAAAAAAAAAAAACAGTTATCTAAATAATAATAACTTTTATGAATAATTTATTCAGTTCTAAGTAAGTATATAACTACTATTTTAACTTGATTGTAGTGATCATTTAAACATATATTGTTTTCTTGTCAGTATTATTGGGACAAAATATGTGTTATAATAGTAGCTACGATCCATAACCCCCTACTACGTGTTTAATGTACCCATAGTAATACTTGTTTTGAGTTAATGTTTATTCAAGTGAGCTCAATAATCCTACTTAGTACTGCACTTTTAATTTTTTTTTTTTTTAACTAAGTTTAAAATATATATTTATAAACTTCTTTTCTGTTTTTGTTAGTTGTGAGATATTCTTAAAGTAACAAATGAATAAATAAATTATATTGTATGCATTATATACCACTGAACAAGTGTTGTCACCCGACCATTGCACTGTCTGTTTGCTAATCTTGTCGTAGTAGAAAACTAAACATTTTATTCTTCATTCTATACATAAGTACATTTTAAATAAAATGTCTTGGTAGTGTTGTTAAAGAAAAAGACATGCTTGGGATATTAAATCAGAAAGCTATTACTGCATTCAATAAAATAACTTTTTTGTTTTTTTATGCCTTATTACATAATGAAGTAATTAATCTCTAAAATGAAATTTCAATAGATTTTGCATAATTTATTTATTTTCATCATACATTGAATGCTCTTGCTAGATAGCAATAACATCATATTATTAAAAATGACTTAATGTTCTTATTTTTTTTTTATCAATGTATATTATTTGTTTTAATTTATGGATGTAAAACATGGAGAATAACAAAAATGTTGAAAAATGAATAGAAATAAAGCCAATATGCAGATGGAGAGCTCAAGGTAAAAAAAAAGTCTACTTAATAAATTACAAAAATCCAAATATAACCTGTTTTCTTGGTAAAAATTTACTGTGTATGTAACATTAAAATGAAGAATTTTGATCATCCTTAGAGGGTATAGAATTTATGCAGAGAATCCTTTGAAAAGTATTGGAAATAGTTTTTGATTGACTTGCAGGGATTTCAATTATTATTAATTTTTGTTATAAATTTTATGGATCTTAATTATTTAAAAATCTTAAAATTTATGATGCAGTTATAAAAATGAGTTGATGGTAAACAGTGGTAAAGTATGTTTGGTGATGTTCAAAGATCATTTATTATTTGATACTTATATCTGGAATCCCTCCATCTATTTTCAGTTTTATTTTTTTTACTAATATTTTTTAGTTTGTTATTCTACAATTATCTAGTTCTTTTCTTCTATTAAATTGTAATTCTAATGAAAGTATTATTTTCTTTTAAACTTTTGACTGAATAGGCTGAAACTATGCTCAACTAAATATTGAAAGTTTAAAACAAAACAATCCTTTCTTTATGAGTGAATAAAATGCTTATGATAAAATTAGTTTATTATTATTATTTAATAATTAAACATTTTACATCTATGTAATGAAAGTCTAAAACATTTTATAAGAAATTTGAGCCTGATTTTTATAGCAGAAGTCAACCCCAAATGTTTTATAAAGATTATCTCAAAAACATTCTAAAAAAGTGCAGTATTAGTTGTTTTCATTATAAACTGAAGATGAAATCGTTATCAGAAGAAAGAATTCTGCAAAAAACATTAATTCTTTCAGATGACAAGCTTTCTTTATTTTATGAAAAGGCCCTAGAGAGAATTTTGTCTGCATTTATGCATTTTACTGAAGATTTTTTACTATTCAAAAAATTAATAGAAAGAAGTATTTATTATTTAAATTCCATTTTCAAAATTAAGAACTGATTTTAGAGTTAGTCATCATTAAAGAAAGAAAATAAATCTTAAAAATAATAATTAAATGTGTTACTTTAAAATAAATTTATTTGTCAAGTAGATAAAAAAAGACATGCTTGTTTTTGTGGACATGTAGATTTTTGGTTTAAAATAAATACTTTACAATAATATTGCATAAATAATTTTTAATATGCAAACAAATTATTGAAAACTACATTTTCCCTTATTATGCTAAAGCAATCCACCAAGCAGAAATGTCATTTCTATTGATGTCAGACTAAAACACGCATAACCACTTTTGTATGCAAATTAGATATTTTAATTGTCTATGCTACAGATTTTTTTCCAATTAATAATTTTAAAATGGTAGCTGTGGTAAAGTAAAATTGCAAATGGTAATTAAGATTATAGATGCAGAGCCAATGTAATGTCTAAAATAACAAAAATACTGCAGTGTTAACATGTTGTGTTAACACAAATCTTACAAATAACATTAATGCATAAGTAGTTGAAAATAGAAAACTAGTCTCCTCAGGCTAAATAAAGAGTACTGTAAAAGTTGAATGAAAGATCAAGAATAGAATGGATCCATGTATTCTTGGAACTTTTGATGTACAATAGAGTCATGAATAATGCTGTATCTAACTACATGTCTTCACTTATATTCTATCCAAAGAACCATGCAAATAAACAAACAAAAAAACATTAAAATTTGCAAATTGTACGATATTTCAGCAATCATTGTTCTTTCTCTGAGCACTGTATGGAATCGTGTTCTTTTTAAAAAGTAAAATTTATAAATAAATTTTAAAATATACCAGTAACCATTTTTCCCATTTTGAAGTGCTGTACATGATTATATATAATCATAATAAAAAAATTGATTTATGCTGAAAACATTTTTTATTTTTTGAATTTGATGTGCATAATAAAATATTTTCTAATAGTAATTACTAAAAAATTTTAAAAAAGTTAGAATATACTTAAAGTTAATACTGATTTAAAATTATTAAAATAATTTAAAAAATCATATTTTTTTGATAAAGAAAGTAATATTTTATGTTTCTATAAAAGTAAAAAATATTGAATGAAAAAAGAATATCATCCAGAGTGTATTTAAAAAATATATAATAGTTAGTCTTTTTTCTTATTCTTATTGCTTCTGCCAATGCATGAATAAATATACACTCTGTAAAATGTATATCCCTCAATTTGTTATTAATAACCATACTATTATTATTTTTTTAAATTTTGTTTACATATACATAGTATATGTATGAAAAAGCATCTGTGTTATGTATGTGGGTGTAATAAAAAGTATTGTACACTTGCAGTTCAATGAACAATATGTTTTCTATTCTAATCAATGTTTATCAACAAAATATGAGCTATTATAAACTATATATGTTTAAACATGAGGAGGGTTGGAACAAAATATAACATACTTCAGATTCCACTGTATATAAGCTTATCTTTGACAACATATCAGCTATCTGGAATATGGCATTTAATAATGATTAGATTAATAATCAATTATATAAAGATGGAAATAAAATCTCTCTTTCAATATTGTTTTTAATAGAATTAATAAATATAAAATTAACATAGTCTAATGTATATGTAATTGAAAAGAGAAAACCAGTCTTCCTTAGGCTATAAATAAATAGCATTCTAAATGAAATATATCAAAAATAGAATGAATTCAATTATTTTGGAGTTTATGATGTATATATTTGCCAACATTAGTGAAAATTCAGAGTGAAATTAATATATCAGCCAGTTGAAAATGGCATTTAATAATAATTACATTAAAAAATCAACTATACAAGTTATTAAAACTAAGAAAAGAAGACATTTCATCTCCATTCTTGTATAATTGATTATTAATGTAATAATTATTAAATGTCATATTCCACATGACTTATATTAATTTCATTCTGAATTTTCGTCAATATTGGAAAAAGTAAGCTTGTATACATCAGAAACTCCAAGAATAAATGGATTCACTCGGTTCTTGATAATTTTTCAAAATTTAGAGTTCTCTTAATTACATTCATTAAAAATTAAAATAACATTTTATCTTTATTAATTTAAATTACAACCAAGTAATTAACTTTTTAAAGACTTTTACTATGGTGATTAGATTAAAAGACGTTTTAGCTTGTATTTTTATAAGCTGCCTGCATTTAATTATATTTACAAAATTATTTTTGACAATTATGATTAAAATTGATTATTTAAAAACAAATTGATGGAACTGTTAGCATTTTGGTTTACATTTCAGTAATAAAATATTTAGCAGATTCGACTGAATTTTAAATTTATAAAAATTATATATTTTCCCATTTGAAATTTTATGAAAGAAAAATACCAACTATAATTCAAAGGTCTAGAACAATCTCCAATCTAGACACCCACCTGCATTCTTGTTGTGTTTTTGCGTTGTTATTTTTTAACAAAAAAAATATTAAAAACTTGTTTACATTCAAAGTTCTATTCATTATTCCTAAAAGACTTAGATTTTTTTGTTTGTTTATTAGTTTTTTATGTCATTCAAGAAATTAATGTTTTTGTTTTTAATTAGCGTTAAGTTTTGGATATATATATATACATATCAAACAAATAAATAAGTAGTATTTAATTGTCAATTTATAGCTATAATTTATGAATGGTATTGCTTAAAATATTGGATAGATTGATCTATTGTAATATGTTATATAAAGAGCTCGTAAATAAGCTCTTAACAAGCTTTGCAGAATATCTCTAACTCCAGACCTGTTTCAACTACTGGCTTCCTCAGTGAGGTGCTAGGATATTCATTAGATTAAAAATACCAGGACAAGCCCAGCACTTTATCTAATGGATAACTATTAAATAGAAAATCTAAAAATTTCAGACATTCATCTGTCTTCCAATCCAGCTATCTAACTTAAATAGCCATATGGGACTGAACTAAGTCCAGATACACCATATATTAATAGTTATCTATTAGATAAAGTGCTGGGCTTGTCCTAGTATTTTAAATCTAATGAATATCCTAGCACCTCACTTAGGAAGCCAGTAGCAAAAACTGGTCTGGGGTTAGGGATATTCTGCAAAGCTTGTTAAGAGCCTATTTGCAAGCTCTTTATATAACATTTGTAATACAAGCTTGTTTAAATTAGGTCATGTGACATCTGACTTAATTTTTTTGGGGGGGGGAATTTTATTTTTTGCTATTGTAATATGAACTTTTTGAGTTTAATTCAGTTTATTTTATTCATAATATCTCTTCTTCACATCACTCCATCAAATTCTTTATCTTATCCATTTATTTTTCCTTTGTTCATGTGTGTTTTCTTAGGATCTTATTTGAAATTTTTGTTATTCAATAATTGGCATATTGGTTTAATAATGTTTTCAATCCAAATCCATTTTAATTATTTTTTTATTCATATTTTATTTTTTATTCTCTCTTTATTAATCTCTACTTATGTTCAGTTTCTGAATTTATATAATGCCCAAAAGTCAGACAGATATATCATCAACCATTATCAATCTACTGCAGGATGAAGGTCTCTCCAAATTTAATCCATCTTCTCCAATCTTTAGCTTCTCTTCTCCACATCACCCTTGCACACTTTCTTATTTCATTCATCCATCTCACATGTAGTCTCTCTTTGGGTCTTTTACAATCTCTTGAAATCCAGTTTAAGATTTCACTTGTTCATCTATTATCAACTCTTCTAGTAATATTTCCAGCCCAAATCCATTTCAGTTTTTAATTTTTTCAATGAGGTCAGTAACACCTGTTTGTTATCTTACCCATATATTGAATTTTCGATCTCTTCTTGTTACTCCCAACATGCATCTCTCCATACCTCTTTAAATGGTCTGAAGTCTGTGTATTGCTCTTCTATTAAGTGCCCAAGTCTCAGATCAGTAAGTAAGAATTGGTAAAACATATTTATTAAAAACCTTCCTTTTCAAGCACATAGGCATATTTCTTTTTAGTATCAAGTTATTTCTACCAAAAGCACTCTAACCAAGTTTAATTCTATGATTAATTTCATCCAATGTTTCCATCTGTATTAATAATCTGACCAAGGTATTTGTAACTGTTAACTTCTTCTAACTCATCATAATCAATCTTTATTTTCATATTTTGAGAAAATCCATTAAACATTACTTTAGTCTTTTTAACATTTATCTTTAGTCCTACTTTTCTACTTTCATCTGATAACTCCTGCAATATTTTCTGCAACTCTAAAACATTATTTGCAAACAACTACATCATCTGAAAAATCTAATTGACTTAAATCATCTCCATTTACTTTCACTCCTTTAGCTTTCCATTTTAATCCACAAAATACTTCTTGCAGCACAGCTGTAAAAAGTTTTGGAGATATGGAGTCACCCTGTCTTACACCCTTCTCAATGTTGACTTGCCTAGAATCATTATGTAATCTAATTGTTGCTGTTGCATTTTTATAAATATTCTTTAAAATATAGTATCCTGAATCTATATCTTGATGATCCAATGCTTTAAGCACGGATATATAAGCACTGATAAAACACTTACATGAAAAATCTTTAATCTTAAGTATAAAGTATTTACATTTCCTTTTAAAAAATTATTGCATTCAAGTTTAATTCCATAATTAATTATATTTATTGGGATTTCAATCACAAATAATAATTTTTATGTGTTGTTTTTTTTTTTTTTGTAAGCCCATAAAATATTACGATATCCTTTTTATTTTATATATATATATAGCATAGTGTATGTGTGAATAACGTCATTTAGTGGCCTGTCTGATTTAGTGCAATAGTAGTTTCTGGGAGTTCAATATTTCTGGATCACAACCAGTACTTATCACTTTAAGTGCTCAAACTTTTTCTGAATTCTCCGGCAATAAACTATACAATTGATTTTTAATTCTATTAAGTAACAAATGTTTAATTATTTTGCTTCATAATTCACTTATAATTTAATTAAATCATTAGCAAGGTTCACATATCTTAAATGTAATATGTGAGACAAGTCTATTGTTATTATCACTTCTTGCCATAGCCTGTGTTACATTCTAATCCAGATAAAATTTGTTCATTTTTTTTACATTTCAATGAAGCTTATGACCCCCTCCCCCTTCTCAAATAGCCAGCTTTTGAAGAAAACTTTATTCTGTAATAGATTAATTAGACTAGTTGTTATTTTTTCCTATATACACCAACATTTGCTTATTGTTACTAAAATAGGTTCATAATTTTTTCATAAATGTAAACACAAAAATTTAAAAAAGAACCAGCCATATTTTAAACTAAACTCTTACAATATTTCATTTTCTACGCATACGAATTGCTTATATTCAAATTAACTTGTTTTGCTTTTTTCTCTTCTAAATTATGGCTTAAGATCACGAACATAAAATTCAGTTCAGAAAAGAAAAATTTCTCAGGTTTTTTGACTCCATATATCTCATGATTTATTGAATAATTGTTTTTTGAAAGGAAAATAAAATTATTATGATATAATCGAGTCTTTAAATGATTGCTTATTTCCAATATTTACTGAGATGCCTATTATTTAATTTTGCTATATATATAATCCTATAATATATTTTTCTTTTATGTGTTAAATATTATTTTCAATTCATCTTCCTCTGTTTGTATACTATTTTAAAGATCACTTAACTTTAAAAAATATATATTTTTTTTCAACTCTCTTTTCTTTTGTGACTATTCCATTACATTCCCAACCATGAAATTCTTAACTTTTACTATAATAACTATTTATAGTTGTTGTTTTTTTTCCTCATGTGTCATAGCATCAGCCAGAAAGCGAACCCCCTAACCCGGACAACTGCTTGTAAAGCAGCCGTCGCTGACCTCTCGACCATTTATAGTTGTTATATGCCATTTTGGCATAAATTAACCAGAAATTGATTAAAATGGACATTTTCTAACTCCCTCCCACCATTTTTTTTTTATTAATTAGCCATGAGTAAAGACGATTCCGGTATTTTTTTATTTTTTTTAAATATTTTTTTGAAATTGATGCTAACTTTATCTCAAATTAGTGCTTTTGAAACTTCAGATACATGTGTGTTAGAGTAACAATTTGTTGAAGATGAAGCTCTCTCCACGCGGAGTATAAACAAGTTAAAATTGTGCTGCAATTAAAAAGATCTTCACATTCAATAAATTTGCATAACATTTCATCTGTAAATTTCTAATATTACACATATATAATAATCAGAAGATTTTCTTGCGATTTTCATAGTGATAAAAAATGCAAAGTGGTTTTGTATCAAGCAACACTATTCTAAGCAGCACTGTATAAGAACGTATCAATAAAACATAATTTCTCTGAAAGAAAAATTGGATATAAAACAACTTTGAATTTTTAAATAATTCTGAGACTGATAAAAGGATTTTATTCTCTCTCTATATATATATATATATATAAATTAAATTATACATATCTCAACGTATATATGCAAACAAAGGGAGTAAATCACCCTGCCTCAGACTATGAATTAAAAGCAACTCTAAATATTGAGCAAAAGATCAAGAATAGAACAAATCCACCTATTCTTAGAGCATTGATGTTTAATTGCCATATCCTATCTGACATATATTAATTCTGTGTTTCTTCCTAATGGGACATCAAGAAATCAAATTTTATGTATGACGTCTAGTGAGAGATTTTATGAAATCCCCCTCCCCAGTATTAAAATCCATGTTTATTTGATTGTAATATTTTAATTTCAAAATTTTTTTAAAATGCCAAGATATTTGAAAATGTGGACAATTCAAAGCCAGCTAGATTCTGTTCTGATGATCACAATTTATCATCATCATCAACCATTATCAATCCACTGCAGGATGAAGGTCTCCCCAAGTTCAATCCATCTTTTCCTATCTTTAGCTTCTTTTCTCCACGTCACCCCTGCACACTTTTATATTTCATCCATACATCTCACATATGGTCTCTTTCTGGTCTTTTACAATCTCTTGGAATCCAGTTTAAAATTTCAATTGTCCATCTATTATCATCTCTTCTAACAATATGTCCAGCTCAACTCCACTTGAGTCTTTTAATTTTGTCAATGAGGTCAGTAACACCTGTTTGTTCTCTTACCCATACATTGCATTTTTGATCTCTTCTTGTTACTCCCAAAATGCATCTCTCCATACTTCTTTGAGTGGTCTGAAGTCTCAGTATTGCTCTTCTATTAAGTGTCCAAGTCTCAGATCCATAAGTAAGAACTGGCAAAACACATTTATTAAATACCTTTCTTTTCAAACACATAGGCATATTTCCTTTTATTATCAAGTTATTTCTATCAAAAGCACTCCAACCAAGTTTAATTCTATGATTAATTTCATCCATTATATTTCCATCTGTATTAATAATCAGGCCAAGGTATTTGTAACTATTAACTACTTCTAACTCATCATAATCAATCTTTATTTTCATATTTTGAGAAAATCTATTAAACATTACTTTAGTCTTTTTAACATTTATCTTTAGTCCTACTTTCATCTGATAACTCCTACAACATTTCCTGTAGCTCTAAAGCATTATTTGAAAAAACAACTACATCATCTGCAAAATCTAAATGACTTAAATAATCTCCATTTACTTTCACTCCTTTAGCTTCCCATTTTAATCCACAA
The DNA here is from genome assembly GCA_028023455.1 of Epiperipatus broadwayi. Classification (NCBI taxonomy): domain Eukaryota; kingdom Metazoa; phylum Onychophora; class Udeonychophora; order Euonychophora; family Peripatidae; genus Epiperipatus; species Epiperipatus broadwayi. The sequence goes on from JAQFVV010000442.1 coordinate 337,865, forward strand.
AATACTTCTTGCAGCACTACTGTAAAAAGTTTTGGAGATATGGAGTCACCCTGTCTTACACCCTTTTCAATGTTGATTTTCCTACTATCATTATAGTTTTAACAAAGCTGTAAACCTTAGCAATGAGCGTCTGAAAAAATCGTCACTAGGGACCTCTGTAGGTCTTTAAAACACATGCTTACGCTATGAAGAAAAGAGAGAATCCCTAGAGAATCCCTTCTTTACTTCGACCTACTTTTATATATAAATAGGTGAAGCAGAAGTGTTTTGATCTAAGAGTGTGAAGCTATTAAATACTTCACTAATTAAGTCCACAATTCTTATAATACATTAATACTCGCGAAATCTTACGATTTACTACGAGTTAATGAAAAGATCTTATGTAATCTAATTGTTGCTGTTGCATTTTTATAAATATTCTTTAAAATATGACAATATCCTGGATCTACACCTTGATGATCCAATGCTTTAATCACTGAAGACATGTTTATAGAATCAAATGCATTTCCATAATCTACAAATCCTAAGCATAATGGCAACTCATATTCATTTGTCCTTTCTATAATTTCTCTCAATACCTGGATATGATCTACTGTACTAAAACCACTTTTAAATCCAGCTTGTTCTCTTGGTTGGTGGAAATGTAGTATTTTCTGTAGACGAGTTGTAATTATCTTAGTAAAAATTTTGTATAAAACTGATAAAAGACTCATAGGTCTGTAATTTCTAATATCTTCTTTATCACCTTTTTTAAATATTAATATTAATACTGCATTCTTCAAATCATCTGGTACATCTTTATCATTTAGACATTTGGTATATAACTTTGCTAAAAAAAATTCTATTTCTTCACCTGCTTCTTTTAATATATCAATTATAATTCCATCATTACCTGGAGACTTCCCTTTCTTCATAAATTTAATTGCATGTCTCATTTCCTTATTCAAAATTGTGGGCAATTTGGAAGATATAATAGGTATAGGAGGTACTTGTTTTTTATTACTATATAATTCTTGATAAAAGTCTTCTACACATTTCATGATGTCATCTCTTTTTTTAGTAATAATGCCATCTTTTTTTCTTATTGCAGATATAAATTTATTACCAATACCAAAATGTTGTTTTACACTCTTTAGATTTTTATTCTCTTCTACAGCTTTCCTTGCTAGTTCACAATTATACTTTTGTATATCATTTTCAACTCTTTTCCACACCATTTTACAAAATTCGAGATATTCAATCTTTTTTAATGCATCATTGTTGTATATCCTCATATTCCTTCTTTTCTTCATAAATTCTCTAGTCTCAGTAGAAATTTTATTGGTCAATTGCTGCTTTTTTCTACCAGCTATCTTTATTGCAGTTTTTAAAAGTGTATCGGAATTGCTGTCTTGGAAGTCTCGAACTTTGTGATATTGCATTGAGAAAATATTCCAGTGACTAAAATTTGATTTTTTTTTAATGTTTATAATTATTTTGCACGATAATAGTTTCATAATTATTACAAATCAAGAATATATATTATTACATCTTTATTTTTGCAGATATGTTTTATTTTTAAATATATAAGATTATATTTTTTATGTAATGTTACATGAAAATTATAATGGCAGAAATTATTTATCTGTTAGTAACTCATCATTACTTACATTCTGTTAGAAAATATAGCAATATTGAAAAAATTATTAAAAATTTTTAAACCTTTAAAGCATAAGTTGATAGATTTACCAGATATTGATAATTATTCATTCACATTTTAAATACAAATATCAAACAAAAAAGATTTTATTCATTTGCAAAGTCAATCTGTTTTTCCTGAAAGTTGAATGATGAAACAGTGCTGTTTTGATTAAAATTTAATTTTTTAAATAATTGTGAAAATCAAATGTGATTTTTTAGAATTTATTTAATTTCTAAACACAAATATCTATAAAATGAAGTCAAATTTATTATATTCTGATTTATAATGGTTTAATACTAAATTGAAAGTTGAAAGTTTACAATAAGTGAAAGCAAAAAAACTCGCACTCTGCATGAGCGTTAATTTACTAACAATGTTGATGAAGTTAAGCTTATAAACATCAGAACTCTAAGAATATGTGGATTCATTTTATTCTTGATTTGTTGTTCAACATTTAGAGTGCTTTAAATTATATATCCTAAGGGAGGGAGACTTATCCCATAGTTAATATATTTATTTGTGTATGTTAAAATGAATGTTCTCACAGGAAAAAGATGTTTTATAAAACATGTTTTTGGAAGCAACTATGTTTATTAAAATAATATTAAAATAAATGTACTAACATTTTGACAAGATAGCACTTGCCTTCAATTGTCAAAACATTGGTATATTTATTTTAATATTATTTTATTAAATATGGTTGTTTCCAAAAACATGTTTTATAATATATATGTATAAAAATCAATGTGCATAGTTGCTTGTTATTATTATAACAGAACTGATATTTGGGTTAGATCTTATTTGTGATTTTCTGCATAAATAGGATTGTCCAACAGTTGTTTCTAAAGATACTGATGACATAAAATAAATTATAGATTAACTTTTATATTATTACTTTTCCTCTATTAAAATATCAAATGACTGGTAATCTGCAGTCTATTTTTTATTACCAATGTGGTTACAGCAGTCATTGAGATGATTGCAGACCAGAGTATGCAGAAATGTTGGTATTATTATAATAATAATGAGCATTTGCATATAGAAATTAAATCTATTTATATGTAAATATATGTGTGCATGTATATATAATATATATATATTGGGTGTGTGTATTATATATATATATGTATAAAGTTTAAAATATCTTCTATGCTTACTATGAACACATAGATAACAAAAAAAGGCAAAGTTCTTACAAAAAGTCTTAAAATGCAACCTAATAAATACAGTTAAATAAATTTAAACCAACTCATCAACAAAAACATTCACTAGTTCCTATTAGATCAAAGAGTCTGCCAATAAAAAGCATTTACTATCATGACGTATGAACATAAATTATAGGTATAATATTTTGTTAGACTTCAATTTAAAAATCAATCTCTTCAAAAGCACTCGTTCATGACTCTTCTTTATTTTCTCTCAGTCAAGACTTCAAACAAAAACAAAAAAACAACAACTTAATTGTATCTATATGTTAGCTTCTAATGAAGTTATTTCCACTTAAAATGAGCTTGGGATTTGGGAATCCTATCATTTATTTTCAATGGTATGGATGGCTGAAGAGTTGGAGGTTGGAGTAGGTTGAAACCTGCCCATTAAAATATAAGGATTTGCTATCTTAGTATAAACTGAGCACTGATTATATATATATGTATGGGAAATGATAATCTGGACTAACTGATGAGTGCTGGTTTAGCACAAAATATTATATTGGTGATTATTTATCTTTTCTACATGTGTGTGGTCATGTGTATCAGTAGTATGAGATAGTGTTGATAGTGAAGGGGCTTGAAAGTCTGAGTTCAAATCCCCTATATTTAAAATGATCAAGTTAATGTAAATTTTAGTCTAGAAAACATTCTTTTTAATGCAGTGGTTTAAAAAGCAATATCAACATCTAAAATTAAAAATGTATCAAATTTTTTGATAAGTTCAATGATAAATTTACCAAATTTTATTGCTTATGATATTCAATTGACTTTTGATAACTACATCTATAATTAGTTATAATATTACCAAAGTGTTTAAATAGTATTCTGCTAAATACTTCTTTCAAACCAGAAAAGTACATATACTTATTAAATTGATGAAGAATAGTTGAGATAAAAGTCAATGAAAACTCATAAATTTTTATAATAAAAATAAATAAATAATATCAACAAAATAATCCTTAAGTTTGCTTAACAAAAATTCAGCCCTTAATAAGTATTAAATATATTCTCTATCTCTCCTTTTCTTTTTCTCTTCTCTTCCTTCCCTCACTCCCTCTTTCTATTTTTTCCTCTCTCTTTTTCTCTTTGTACTTAAGTGTTATAATTTATTTTGATTGCTAAGTAGTTTAAGATCATCAATTCTATAAACCATAGTTATTTTTAACATAAAGAAAAAAATGCATAACATAAAACCTAAAATAAATATTTTATCTCAATTTAAAAATTAAAAAAGATATTAACATTGTTTATGAATAATTTTTGTTAGTCATTCATTAAACTAGAAATTATCCAATAATGAATAATATTTATGTACAGCAATTTTTACTACACCACACTCCTGCAAAGTAAGGACTATCCACTTTCAACACCATGTGGAGGGATGTAATTATAGACATATGACCAAACACATGTGAAAAAATGTATAATCCCAAAAATGAATATTTCATACTAAACCAGCACTGATTCATTGATCCAGACCACAATCTCTTACACATATCTCTATCATTGATCAGTATAATCAATAAGTAATTTACTTATCAATTAAACTGTAGTAATTTTCTATCTATAAACAATGATAAGGATATGTATAAGATATTGTGATTTGGGTCAAGTAATGAGTGCTGGTTTAGCAAGAAATGTGAATCTTGGGAATCATACATCATTTTCACGTCTTTGTCATATGTTTATATTCACATCTTTTTTACATATGTTTGGTCATATGCTTATAATTACATTCCTCCACATGGTGCTAAAAGTGGATAGAAACCAGTTCCTACCTTGTGGGAGTGTGGTATAATGAAAATTACACTACGGAAATATTCTTTATCAACATAGTTTATTTCTAAATGCAACAACAAAGGAAAGAGAAAATTAGTAGAGAACATTGCTATGAAATATTCACTGACCTTTTTTAATGACACAAAAATACTGAATTGGTTTTTTAGTCTCAACTGCGATGAAATTTTATTTTTATATATGTTCAGTGCATAAGGGGAGAAACAAAAAAAAATTATAACATTACTGTGATAATAGGAATTGAATAAGAGGTTGAGGTTGAGTCAGTATATTAGTTCTCATCTCTATATTGTTTTAGTTAGCTACATGCTCAAAAATATTTAGAGTGATAACTCTAAAACTCTGGCCCTTACATATCTGTGAAAAATCTATTGATTACACTTTTTCTTTAGCCAATTGAATAAGGATTAACTAATATAGTTTCAGATTTTATTTTCATTGTATTTATTTATAATATGTTAAAAGATGTTCTGTCTCTTATCAAATCATCAAAAGCTGAAAACTTCTATCAAGGAATTTATCATTCACATAAATGTATTTACAAACGACTATTGTTGTGTGTGTATATATATATATATATTGTTTGTTTGTTTTTTAATATAAAAAGGTCACATGAGGTTTACACATCTTAATAATTTTGAGTTTCCTACCCCCTACTAAGATCAGTTTCATCATCACCCATTATCAATCCACTGCAGAATGTAGGTCTCTCCAAGTTCAATCCACCTTCTCCAATCTTTAGCTTCTCTTCTCCACATCACCCCTGCACATTTTCTTATTTCATCCATCCATCTCACAGGTGGTCTCATTCTGGGTCTTTTATAATCTCTTGGAATCCAATTTAAAATTTCAGTTGTCCATCTATTATCATTTCTTCTAGCAATATGTCCAGCCCAACTCCACTTCAGTCTTTTAATTTTTTCAATGATGTTAGTAACACTTGTTTGTTCTCTTATTCATATATTGCATTTTCAACCTCTTCTTGTTACTCCAACATGCATCTCTTCATACTTCTTTGAATGGTCTGAAGTTTCCGTATTGCTCTTCTATTAAGTGTCCAAGTCTCAGATTCATAAATAAGAAGTGGTAAAACACATTTATTAAAAAACCTTTCTTTTCAAACACATAGGCATTTTTCCTTTTAGTATCAAGTTATTTCTATAAAAGCACTCCAACCAAGCTTAACTCTATGATTAATTTCATCCATTATGTTTCCATCTGTATTAATAATCTGACCAAAGTATTTGTAGCTGTTAACTTCTTCTAACTCATCATAATCAATCTTTATTTTCATATTTTGAGAAAATCCATTGAATATTACTTTAGTCTTTTTAATATTTATCTTTAGTCCTACTTTCATCTGATAACTCCTGCAGCTCTAAAGCATTATTTGCAAAAACAACTACATCGTCTGCAAAATCTAAATGACTTAAATAATCTCCAGTTACTTTCATTCCTTTAGCTTCCCATTTTAATCCACAAAATACTTATTGCAGCACTGCTGTAAAAAGTTTTGGAGATATACCATTAAATAGATTTTAATTAAGGCAGAAAATGCTTGAAAAAATTAAGAATCAATAGTTTATCAATATTTACTGTAATCTAAGCACATCTTCAGGTCAATTGTCAAAAGAAAGAAATCATATGAACATAGTTTTTTGTTTTACATTGGCATTTGTGTTGAATAGGTTATTATTTTAAAAGAATGTTGTTGTTTTTTTCATATAGTTTTTTCTCTAATCATTTTTTGTGTGAATGTTAATTTTTAATTGGGAGTACACTGGTGTATCTAAGCAACAAGGTGAATACAAGAAAGTCGCAATATGTGATCATTGTCATATTCTTAACACGATTAAGTCTATTAATTTTTATTTTAAGTCACACAATTTTTTATACGTTCTGAAATTTAGAAACAACTTATTAAATGAATATTTTCCCCATTACTTAACTAATTTTAGTTGAATATTATAAAAAGTATTTGATATGAGCTTATTTTATTTTTTATATAAAAAAAATTGATTGTATTTATATTTACAAATTAAAATAAGATCAACTTCAATAAAAAATTAATTACAAGAATAGATTTATGTTTGAACCGCTATAATCATTTGCTTGTTTAAAAGTATTCCCCAAGCAATAATTTACTCTTTTAATAGTGAGAAAAGAAATATTTTCCTTAGGACATTATATCATGTTTGCTTTACAAAGATAATTATTACTGAAAATGGATTGTAATAATTATTTCTGTCCCTTTTTAAATTTAATTATAACTTGAAAACATATTAATAAAATAAATTATTGTATTCTTTCCCCCATTTAATTTTAAAATAAAGTTAATATGTACATATGAGTTGATTGTTTTTATTTCATGTCTGCCAAATTAGGAGATAATTTAATAAAATTAAAACTTTTTATTCGATTTAAATTATTCTGTATTATTGATTTTCACATAAAATTAAAAAAAATAAAATACAATTTCTATTTTGAAAGTAAACCGTAATAAATATGTTTAAAAATAAAATTATGATAATAAAATCGAACAGCTTATCTAAATAAATAAAAAATATTTAAAGTTATGTTAGCTAATACATTAGTTTGACATCCTTATGATCTGGATTCAAGACCATAACTAATATAACTCTAAAATTCATAATGTTTTCTAACTGATACCTCCTGGTAGTAAGATGTGCATTCTTATCTAATTCCAGATGAATGGTCATTGTATTTTCTTTGAAACAAATTAGTAGGGTCAAGAAGCCAATAATCATAGGTAAGGCATTATCTCAATATATTTAATTATTATGTATATATACAGAGTTTTTAATAATATATAATCACAGAATAATAAATTTTTTTCTATGCTGCTTATATCTTACACGATTCACACATGGCAGTTTGTAACTTTCAAATGTACAATGAATCAGTTTATAAATGTATTCTTAGTATCATAAGAATAGAAAACGTATAAAGTGATATTAATTATAATGAACTTTGTATTATATTCAGATGTTAACACAACTTCATTTAGTATGGGAAATAATTTATTTTCTTAAGCCATAGTTAATTGCTACTCATTTAGTCCGTTTTCATAATCAATAAAGTTTTATAAACATTTAACCATGATATGAAGTTTAATCTGGTTAATATCACTTGTCAGATTTACTATTCTTTAAGATCCAGAAAGCAGATGTAAATTGACTTATTTTACATTTTCTAAATAAAATCTTACATGAGAGGATATAGTAATATAAGCAATGCAAAAAAAAAAACGGTTACTGTTTTCCATGATTATATATTAATAGAAACTTTGTATTAATCAGTATTTACATATTCAGTACTTTATTATTTACACATAAGAGTATTAAATGTGTAATAATTAAATATATCTTATGAATTTAATTTTTTTCTACATTGAATGAATCTGGTTTAACATCTGAATTTGTTATAGTTTGGTCTGAATATTATTAAGTTCATTAAACAAAGCAAAGCAAAACTCCATATAGTAGTGCCACCTGTGCTAAACAGAGTAATCAATGGATGCCAGAAGGCTTGTGCATAAAATCCCTATCTAATGCCTACTCATCCAATATCCCCAGACTAGTTTCTGGCTTATGGCCTTCGTCAGTGAGGAGCTTTGGATCTGAGAGCACTGCATCTAGATCTTAGGATCTAATGCAACCCTCTACTACAAAACTATGAGCATGAAATTGAAAACAAAAAATATTTTAAATCTAAGCTCAATAGCTTATATAGTCATATGGGTCTGAACTCAGTTCAGCACCCATACATTGCGCAAGCCTTCTGGCATCCATTGATTACTCTGTTTAGCACAGGTGGCACTACTATATGGAGTTTTGCTTTGCTTTGTTTATAAACAATTATGTGCTAGTATTGGAGATGTGATCATGTGATTAAGTTCATTACTTATATGTACATATGTTTTGAAAAATAATTTTATATATGTACAATGATAGATTAATAATTCAAGAATTAAAGATTTCCAAATCTTAGCTTGACCTGTTACTTTCAGTGCTTAAATGTCATGTGATCTCCCAAATGATTTATCACTCAATTACCTGTTAAAACAAATTCTATTATTTTTATCAGAACAAAAACTAATTAAATGTTTAGTTTCTTAAGAAATCATGTGACGTCTGAGCAAAAAAAAAGTTGGTCATGCTTTTATCTAGGAGCCTTTGACTCACAAATTTATCATTTACCACTGTACTGAACCATTCAAAGCTTTCCCATCAGTATATATAAACAATATATTCAAATATACTGTAATGAGGTTAAATAAATGTCACTGAAAAATATTTATTAGATATATTATAAAAATTTGATGTTATGTAATCTTGGTGTAAAGGAACATAATTTACCATGTAATTATTTCCATTTTAAAATATTACTGTCTGTCTTAAGCTTTTATTACAGTTCTTTTTAAACTAATTAATAAATATTTTAAAAAAAATGATACACTAATAATATTTGATATAGTAAATATTGAAAGATGCAACCCTATGGGAGTTCTCAATAATTTTTAAGAATATTCTGAGAATAAAAGTTTGAGAATTTTTAACCTATAAAATATATTTTTAAAAACTACAAATTTTCATAGAATCATGAAAATATAATGTAAGTTTGATCATGCCTATAAAAGCAGATATTGTAAAATAAAATTATATTTCAGTGTATTTTGAAAATTACAGAATTTAATTTATTAAAGAAATGAAAACCGAATCATGTATTAGCTTTAAATAAGAACTATCTAAAGTCATTTATTATTCTTAAAACAATTAAGTGTTATTAAATGTAAATAGCAACAATTAAAAACACAGTACTAGATTAATGTTTAATAAAAACATCTACCCTGCTAATATAAATTATAAAGTAAATATAGTGACTGTACAAAGGAAAATAGTAATGATATAAAAATTAAAAGAAGCAATCACACAAAATAGTGAAGAAATTAAACACTTGCATTTTATATTGAATAAAACATGAGATCAGATAGATAATAAAAGGACTCATATTTTCTGAAATATGTAGAAGATTATTTACAATATTGTTTAAGAGAACATCTTTTATATAGTTCTATGATTCACACACAATTAGGATTAAATTATAAAAATATGATTAGTTTGAACAAGAATCAGAAGATACTATAACAAATAATCAGGAAGATCTAAGTAGAAAGATGGATGAGAATACAAGTGCAATTTCTTTTTTGGATACAGTGGCAGATATGATGAAGATGTCTAAATAATCAAGATTTGTGGTAAAAGTGGTTTTATAGAGTTCAAACAATTCTGAATAGATTTTTATGTGAGTAAAATTGAATAAAATATTTCCCCATTCTAGATAATTAAATAGAACTGTTACCTTTGTAAACAGCCATATTGTAAACATATAGCTCATAAAGTAAAATGCTGCTAAAACCTCATATGATGTAAATGGAATGAATGATAAACCCCAGTGGCAATTTATTGTTTGATAATAAATAGTGTTATGAAAATTTTTTTTTTAAATTTAAACTTCCAATAAATAATAGAAAAATTAAAAATACAAATAAAAATTTGAAAGGTGAAACAAAATTTTTTTTTTTGGGGGGGGAGGAAGTTAACACTACTATATATGCTGGAATGCAGATAATTCAGATTTTATGCCTCAAAAACTTTTCATTGTGATAAAAAAAACTAGAGAAGTTTTATATGGAAGTACAAAATGCTTTTGATCACATCATACAACACTTTCAAAATGAAAATTGAAAATGTTGTAGATAAATTTGACTATAGAGACAAATGAGAGAGGGTAACACACTTATGGAATTTGCAGAAACATAAAAATTGTATTAAATAATCTTTCTTTGATTAAAAAAAAAAGATAAAGGGAAATGAACAAGAATCATCCAAATGAAGATATTACAGAACTGGTCTTTATTTTTTTTTTAATAGAAAATATATATTTTAAGATTATAATGGATATGATTACCATGATTAATGAGATGTAAGATACATGTTTTTTTGCAAACTACAGAAACCAAAACTATTAAGAAAGATGTTATTATCAAATGATTTTTTTAATATTCAGAAATACTCCAATACATGTCAATCATTTTAAAAATATTAACAGGTTTTGAAGATGGTTCAGATTTGACTGAGATCAAAATGAATATAAATAAAACTCTAATAAGTTGGCAAAGAAGCAGATACAAAAAAATTAAAAATTTCCACTTCACAGATAAATTTTCAGTTGAGCTAGGACAATGTATGAAGAAGAAAAATGAATATTAAAATATTTGAAAATGATCTATTAAAAAGAACTAAATATTTGGAATTTGTAAAATGATCTAAAAAAAAATAATAATGATATAAAAAAAAATGCATCTGTGAATTGCAAGGAATAGAGTTCTTAAAAAATGCAAAACAACATTTTACTATTGGAAAAAAACTTGTTTCAGAATGGGGGGTGGTGAAATCATCACTAAAAAAAGAAATGATATCATGAAATGTGTAGTGCAAGAATTAAAATTATCTTTATAATTACTACAACTTCTAAATTGCCAAGAATTTTAAATGAAGAGGTGAGGCATGCAATTAAATCTATGAAAAGGGCAAAAATTCTAAGAAATTATGAAATTATTATGGATGTCTCAAAAAAAAAAAAAAGTAGGTGAAGAAAAAAAATAAGTTGGCCAAACTATATACCAAATGTCTTAATGATATGACTGGAAAAATACAGTAGTAATGTAAATATTTAGTAAAGGTAATAAATATATTAAAAATTGTACATGTATCAATCTTCTACCTGTTTTATAAAAGATCTTTCTTAAGATAATTACAATTAATCTACAATAATCTTTGTATTCTAACCAAGTAAAAAACAAACTGGATATTAAAGTAGTAATAGCACACAGAATCATATCCAAGTATTGAGAGGAATTGTAAAAAACCAATAGCTATGAATTGCCATTATTCTTTAGACTTGTAGAGTATGAAAAAGCCGTTGATTTTATAAGTATTTCCACAGTGATAAAATTTTGAAGAATATTTATTAAAGTGCAATAGCTATGAATAGATTACACAGTGACATTAAGAAAATTAACATTGCATAGCATGGTGATTTCATATCTTTAAAACTTTTTATAGTAATTTTACAAGAACTATTTCATGGATAAAAATGGAAAACTAAATAAATAAAAATATATGGATCTTATTTAAGTCATCTAAATTTTGTAAATGATGTGACTGGTTTTGAAGCAATGCTTCGGAGGTTTAGGAAATGTTTGGGAATTATTACATGAAAGAAAGAATGTAAGGTTAAAATAATTGCTAATAGGACTTAATGCAATGTTAAATAGAATTTTGAAAAAGAAGAAAATTAGGATTGATAAACAAATATTAGAAAAAGTTAACAACAAATATATTGATTAAATTATTAATACAGATGTAAATATATAGAATAAAATTAGTCAGAGAATTAAATTTGAATGGATTGCTTTTAGTAAAAATAACAATATTAAAGGAGAATATATTTATATATTTAAAAATGGTTTTTAAAAACATATATTGCCAGTTATTGCATATGGATATGAGATTTGGACACTTAACAAAAAAGCAATACTGAGGCTTATAAATTAACATCAAGCTAGTAACTATATATTTTAATAGTATACATTATATACCAACTGTAGAAATCTATAGTATCGTATAACTTGTCTTATTCAATATTTGCTTTAAAAATTATATTTCATTCTATTTCTGTACTTTGCTTCAAAGCCATCAGCATATATAGTAGATATGGATTAAAGTCAATAATTATAAATTAATCTGAGATTTGATTGGAACTATAATGTAATATCCATTGATTACTCATACTAACTAACAATAGATGGTTCAAAAGTAGAATAATATCATAGATTATTGTTCTTAATGCTTATGTAGAATGTGTAATGAGAGAGTTTTGTAATACAATAAAATGCCATAAATCCACAATTACTGGTTCTATGACATTTTAGTATTTATGAATTTTTCGTATTTGAATTTTGTTTGGATAATAAAAATTTTTGAATAATTTTTACTTGGATTAATGGTATTCTATCCGTATTTTTTTCTACATTAGGATAGTGTGATAGGATAACAAACTTAAGTCCATAAATTATCATAAAATAAAAATGAATAATTTTTTTATTTCTTAGCCAATTTCTCAGACTAAATATAACAATTCCGTTCATATTGCGCTTTATTTATTTATAATTTGTTTAATTAATTTTATCTTATTTCTAAAAGGCAACAATATTACAATTTGCTAGTAAATTGGGATATCGTCTGTCCCATTTAAATCATTTGTAATTGGGCCGAATTAAAGAAGCAATAAATAAATTGAGGTAATTTTTAAAAAAAAATGTTTTAATACAGAAACTAATATTTACTAAATATCTAAATATCCGTGGATTTTAGTTTAAGAGTATAATTTTTAAAAAATAAAAACAAATCCGCAGTTAATTGCGACAATGTGTCTGTTAAGATTTTACGCCACTAAAAAATTTTCATTTAGTTTTGGTTTAACATATCATCGAGTAATCTAAACTTGCTTTAACGATTATATATTTGAATTATATATATATAAAAGAAACTAACATTTCAAGGTAATTTTATTTTTGACTTGTTAAACTGGGTTTAAAATATTAGCCAGCCTAATGTGATGAACTATATACATGTACCGTAATTTAAAAAGTAATATGATGTTTAATTCTATCATCTCTATTGTTATTTTCAAAAGAACACAAAAATCATCATCATTTTCAATCCTTGTTGATCCGCTGTAGGATGAAAGTCCACATTTAGTCAAATTTTTCGTATTCTTAGTATTTATTCTCAGTCTCGCAGTAGTAAATTACCTTATTTCATCTATCCATCTCACATGGTAGCCTCTTTTTAGATCTTTTACAATCTCTAAAGATCCAGTTTAAGACTTCAATTGTTTATCTATTATCCTTTCTACTAAAAATATGTTCCCTCCAACTATATTTCAGTCTCTTAATTTTGTTGATGATGTCAATAACACCTTATTCTCTTACTCTCATATTTTGCTTTTGATTCCTTCTTGTTATCCCAGCATACATATCTCCATACATCATTGAATAATGTGAAATCACTGTACCATATTTCTGCCAAGTATCAAATGTCAGATCCATATGTAAGAACTGGTAAAACAAATTGTTGATTATTATTGATATTGGGAATGTCTAAGTGTTGACTTGGTTTTTAATTGTTATATATATATTAGATATCTTTCTTTTCAAAAGCATTTTTTCCTAATTTAATTCCATGATCAATTTCACACCTTGATGTATCTATATTAATAATATGATCAATGCACGTTTGTAGTTGTTAACTTCTTACTAATTCATTGTCAATCTTTATTTTCTTCTTTTAAGAAAATCTATTGGACAGTTACTTTAGTTTTCTTTGAGTATCTATTTTGTTACTTTCATTTGATAACTCTTGCAACATTCTATGAGCATTATGTGCAAAAATAACTACATCATCTTCAAAATCTAGATGATTAACATGATTTCCATTTACCTTCATTCTCTTAGCTTTCCATTTTAATTCACAAAATACTTATTGTTTAAAAATGTTTTAAAGATGTGGAATCATCCTGTTTAACAATCTTCTCAGTTTTAATCTTCTTAGTATCTCCATTAGAAACAAATGCCTTTTTATAATCTACAAATTCAAAGCATAATGGCAACTTATATTCAATGATTATTTTTGTGACTTCTCTCAGTATTTGGATGTGATCCACTATGCTAAAACCATTTTTTAATTCATCTTGTTTGTTTAGTTAGTTTGATTTCAGAGTTCACTACAGATGAGTTGTAATTATCTTGGTAAAGATTTTATGTTGCTTTTCTTAAAATATCAATATTAGTATAACATTCTTCCAGTCATTGGTGCATCTTTATCATTTATATATTTGATGAATAACTTTGCTACTTCTTTCAAAATATTGATGATAATTCTGATCATTTTTTGAAACTCTTCACTTTTTCATGGACTTTATTGTATGTCTCACTTATTCATTTAAAATATTTGGCAATTCGGAAGATGTAGCAATTGTAGGAGATATTTTGTTTTCTTGTTGTTTATTATCTTTATGGAACTTTTTTACACATTTCATTATCTATTGTTTTTAATAATAATTCCATATTTTCTTTTTATCGCTGAAACATCTTTCTTTCCAATAGCAAATGATATTTTAAACCTCTAAGATTTTTGTATCCAATTCTTTTTAGCTAAGCCATTTCTAGCTGCATGGTGTGATTATTTTCTGTATTTCAGCTTTAATTCACTAACTTGCAGCTATCTTCAGCACTATTTTGGTAATTTTAAATTTATTTGATAGAAAATCTGGAATTAAAACAATATTGATTTATTAATTTAAAAAAATTCTCAAGATGTTAGTATTGTATAGAGAAACTTTTTGAAAACAAACTTATAGCCAGACTAAAACATTGCTGATTGGAAGTTTCTAGTTCTCTTCATATAAGAATGCTTACAAGAGTTTTGAGGATATTCATTCATTTATTAGATTTTGAAATGGAAACATTTTCTGTAGTTTTTTTTACATATTTATGATGATTTTTCATAAAATATTGGTGTAATATTTTTTTTTTCGAAGAATAATGTGATTAGATTCAAATTTTATTTGAAAATATTTACTTTTGGGAAAAGATAAATTAATAAAATACAAACATAACTTTTTTTATATAAAAAACTATTAATAACAAAATATATACAAATATTTATTTGTAAGTGACTTGAACAAGAATATATTCACTTTGGCTGTAGCAGATTTATTTTTGTTATGTTTTAAAAATTATAATATTTTAAATAAAATTATTAGCTTTAAGTAGTCTAAATAATAATTCATTTAAGCTTTACAAACTAAATTAAAACAATTATGATTTTTTTAGTTTAACATTTTTATCAGCAATGTGGTCACCATCCAATAAAAAAGTTATTGTCCATTATAAATTATTTCAGTTTAATTTTTTTACATATTTGCAAAGTTGCAATAATAATTTTATTTGTAAGCATATAGTTTTAACAAATAATCCAAATTTTCTAAAAATATAATACTGAATAAAGATAAATTTTATCAAATAAAAAGTTGTAAATTTAATCCAATCTACCACAAGAGATTCTTTCAAAAATGTAAAGAACTAAAGGGTTAATGTATCATTTTTAAAAAAAATTATATTTATTCTTTTCTTCATACATTGTCTGGTCTCAGTAGAAAAATTTTTGATAACTTATTGTCTTTTTGTACAAGCTATCTTTCTTGTAGTTCTCAATAAAGTATTGATTTTCCTCATTGATTTCAGTCACATTTTTGGTCTTTAAATATTTTTAAATGATTTGCAAATTTTAATTTTAATTGATCTCAGTGCTTATTAAAAATTAAGAATATCAAATATTAATACTATCTTATTAAAGTAATTTTTGTCTATCTAGTTTTGCATCACCATGTAACTTACATTGCAATCTTAAAATATACATTTTATGTTTGCCAAAATGTAATCCAATTTTTCTGTATCTTTATTGGAATGCTTCTATATCCTTTCCATTGAGTATTTTTCTCACAGAAAGAATTCATAATATAATTTTTTGTGTGTGAATTTCACAAGTCTGTCTGATCTCTTGTTTCTGCCACCATAAGCAAATTTAATCAGATAACTTTCATCTCATCAGGAGCATCTTGTATATTCATATAAAAATCTATTTATTCACCCCAATGATAACTTGTTTGGGCATAAAGCTGATTTATCTGCATTTAGTTACTTCTATTAATTTAAAGAAGTAATTTTGCTACTCTGTCTAATATATCAACTTCCACAAATGTTAATCTTGCTTTTTATTTATAATGAGTTCCATTTTTAATTAACCTTCAATATTTATGCACTTTTAAAATCAATTGCCTCTCCATCTTTTTTTCTAGCTAAACAGGTTTTTTTTTTCTAATTTCTGAAATTTCTCTTCATTTGAATGTGATCTATAGTTACAGGTACTACCTAAGGATCATTATGAAATTGCAGTCTGAGTTTGCAATTCAGGAATTCTTAGCATGTTCTTCCTTTGGCCCCAACTGCTGCCTTAGATGGTAATTTTACAAATTCCCGGGAATAAGGGATATAATATAGTTTTATCTGCTGTGATTGTAATAATCTATAAGAAAAAACTCATTTGATATTTCAGTTAAAATCTATCAGATAATTGGATCTTGAACTCAGAGATAAAAAGCTATAAACTCATCATATTGTCTTCTTTAACATCTCAAAAATAAACTAAAAGGACTCCTTGCAAATAAAAGCAAAATTATTTTTATAGTCAAATATATATATATGGCAAAATCTAGATAATTGTCACATTTTACATTCATATATGTTACAACTTCATAGTTTAATTATATTTGCATTACATCTTCATCTACTAAGTGCTAAACTCTTATCTTAGAACATTTATGTAGCTCTATACTACTGCGAATGTTGTTTCCAGAACTCAGTTTATACTTATTTTGGATATCTTATGATTATCTTTCTTGTTAAGATTATAGATTTTATCCTACCATATCTTGTTAACATTAATATGTCACATGACAGACTCAGTTACTTTATATGAAATGTGCAAACTTTGAATAAAATCAATAGCTATAAAGTTGTAGACAACTAAACTTTTACATTGAATATAACAAATATGAGATAGAAGTAGAGCATTAGTCTTTGTATGGGCATCTTATTTTACTATCATCTAGTATTTTCCAGTTTTATTAACTTTACATCTAGAGTTAAGAGAAAGTGCAGTGCCATTGCACATATTATTACTGCTAATTTAGATTTAAAACTGTCAAAATGGCTTTTCTGTACAGTAAAGAGAAAAAATTCTGTCAAGTGGTTAGCATAGCTGCCTTCCAAGCAGTTGGCCCGGTTCACTTCCTGGTCAACACATTTGACATATATAAAAAAAAAAGAGAGAAAAAAATCTTCTAACTAGCTATTGACTGAGTTAGGTGATGCATTTATGGGTTTTTTTCTTTTTGTTTTATTTTCTAAATAAGAATAACTAAAATCAATTTTATTGTTCAATAATTGAATATCTAAATGTTTTGGTTGGCTCTCTGAAAAAAAAAATCTTAAGATTCTTTGAAAATTTTTGTTCATTTAAGACTAAATTTACTTTTCCTTGTTTTACATAAGGTATTTTGAGCTGACTTTCACACGACCCTCAACTCTCCACCCAATCTCATACAATTGATACACTTGACAACATATTTTCCTTGTTTTATGATTTTTAAAATTTTAATTAGTTAAACAATAAAGACGTCACATTTGGATAACTTTACACTTAAAATCCAAAGCCTAGATGCACATTTTTACCATCTTAATATATTTTATTGGTCATAGAAGTGAAGTTAAGGTCGACAGAAAACACCTTGAATTTCATATCGAATTACTACCTTGAACCTTTTGTTTATTAATGTATTAAATAGTACAGATGAGTATGATCAATTAAAATTGTGCTAGCTACAGCTATCAACAATAAAAAAAATATAGATTGTTAAAAATGCTCTTTCAACTTGATATAATTGTTTGTTATATACATAGCAAATTAGAAGCAACTTTTTGTTATGGTAATCGTGTTTAAATTTTAAGGATAATATTATATATATAGAAAAATAATTTTATTAATCTGGAATAATATCAAAGGCATTCCATCAAATATATTGCCGGTTTGAAAATATATATATACATTCTGTTAAATAATTAGATACATTTTATTACATGAAAATGTTTGACCAGTACCTTCCAACAAGATTTATTATTAATTTTTATCGTAGAAAAAAAAAACATGATTTATTATTATGATTCAATATCACTTTTATGCAATTGTATGTTTTATCCCCCCCCCCCGCGCCTCTAGTTTGCAGATTTCTTCATTATTGAACTCTAACAAAAGGCAAGAGACTCATTAAAGTAATGTTGTAGCTCTATGTAATGATAAAAAGCACGATACTAAAAAAGTTGCAGATAACGACAAACCAATGATGATTAAAGATTATTATTTGATTCTAGTATTCTACTACAAGTAGATTTTTATTTGACAGACAAAGCATACATTGAAATAATAAAGTATTAAATACCATTTGATTAGCTTGCATAGATTATAAGTTTAAATTTACAACTTAAAATTACTTACACTATTGACCCATCTAATCCGTCATATATTATCAAAATTCGTTACATTATATATATATTTATTTATAACATTTAGCGTCAAAAGAAAGACTACCATTAATAGAGCAACAAGCATTGGTGGTCGAGAGGTCAGCACAGCTGTTTTACAAGCAGTTGTCCCGGGTTAGCGGGTTCGCTTCCCGGCTGGTGCTATGACATATGAAAAAAAAACATTTGTGTTCTGTTAAATTAGTTATTAGCATAATTAATAATAATATTTTATTAATGAGAAAAAAATTATGAAATTTAGGCATTAATTAATTAATTAGAATTTTAAAAAATAGTTAACCTTAACTAAAAATTAATTCTCAATTTTGTACTTCTATACGTAATCGAAAAAAATATATAAAGTTACTGAATTACTAACAAAGCTTAAAATTTTGAAGGAAATAATCTCAAATTCTTGAATGATAATGAAGGTTATAGCTCAAATCATTAATTATATAAATTTTTCAAATTAAGTAATATTTAAACTTGTTTAAACACATTTGTATGTAGCTACACACACATTTTAAATACATATATATATATATTAATTTGGAATTAACTACTACCTTAGTCAATAATTCTATATATATATAGAGAGAGAGTATGATCTGAATTTAATATTAAATTCAAATGAAAATGCTTTATTAGCATTGAGGAAATTTGCCTTTATTTGCAACATTGAAGTAAGAATGTTAAATTTATATCACTAATGAAAAAATTTCGGATTAGTTTCAAAAATATGTTAACCTTAAGATTGGAATAACAATCTTATAACTTTGATTTTGTAATAATGGCATTCTATCTTTATAAGAGTAATAACTAGATGGAAGTCACTGGAACTAAGGTATAACCTTATGACGATTTTAAAGATCAGCTTGTCTAATGGAATTGTTTTACTATTTTATTAATTAATATAAATGGCTACTGAAATCTAAGTAAATAGTAAACATTGTGGAAATGCTGAAAATTTTCACTTTGGTAATTTAATGTAAGTATTATGGTTATAAACATCGGAATTATATTGAATTTTATCATCATATTTAACTAAATTCACAATTTAGTACTGGTTAAGCAGAAATTCTAAAAATACTTTTAGTGAGGCTAAGATATCTGTCAGTAATTTTTAATCAGTTGCTGTTTTGTTCAATTTGAGTTTTCAGATAATTGATCCAAACACCACAGATGTAAAATTCATTTATAGTTTTTCAAACATAAAATTCATTTACAATATTATTGATAAATCAAATTTAGTGATGTCTTTAAGATGAAGTCATTCATATAAGAAAACATCTTAATTGTATTGACTTAGTAAGCAATTAGAGATAATTGTCTGATTTTTCAATCCTTTTTTTTAGAGAGAGATATGCATTATAAATTATCGCTCTTTATCACTCTCCGTATGATAAATTGAATATAACAGGGTGAGATTTCAAATGAGAAAGATCAGATCCTCTTAATTTATTATACATATATATAATTAAAAAAATATAGAAATAAACCTATTTAGTAGATGAGAAGGTAAGGTAATCAAAATTTTGTCAGAAACCAGATTTATGACTATTTGTAAAAAAAAAAAGTTTTTTATGTCTTAATTTTCTTGTAAGTATTGAACGGCTTCCTAAACATTGACGCAGTATAATAGACTTTGCTTATTCTAGGAAAAATATCGAATATTAAACAGAAGCTTAATTAGCTGTACCATCAAGTTTAGTAATTAACTGTTTGCATAGAGTCTATTGCTAATGTATTGAGTTTTTTTTTTATATATGTAATTAATATCTTCATTAAATACTCTTAGAATAGCGAGATGCTCATTTTGGTGAATAGTAATTGTTGTTTGGTAATAGCTTTCTAATTTTTATTTTTTTATTTTTTTTTTATTTTTGGAAGATCGGCACACATCAAATTATGTTGTTGTTGTTCTTTTATGCATCTATTTAAAATAACTAATAAATTTATATTGGATTTGATAATTTTCGCCTGGAAAGAAAACTCTCAAAGAAGGTTTATTCGTTTATAATTGTAATTTTGTAAACTAAATGATGAGTTGAATACATATAATTAATGATTTATGCGTTTTGCGTTATATATACAGCTCCATTTTTTTTTTTTTAATTTATAATTTAAACAATAAATTCAAAGTTAAAATTTAAACTAACAAAAAAATAATAATTCATTTACTTTGTATTTCATTCCGGTATATTTGAATAATTAGCAATACTTTCAAGGACATTTTTTAATTGAACTATTGAAAAAAAAGAACAAATACAAATATTATAACAAACAAATTACAAAGAAGCGATATTTAAATTTATGTTTCTTCAGTTTTCTCATGGAAACAGGTTAAATAAAAGTTTATTTCAGCTATTCAAAAAAGTCCGTTCACTCTGATTTGAGTTAATATTAGTAAAACAGATTGCAAAAATGTTTATATTAATTAGTTTTTCTGATACGTTAGTTTCAAAATATTACAAAATTGTTTAATTAAGCAATAACAAAAAGATAAAAAACGTAAAAGTTGTTTTAATAACTTTTTAATTTTAATAAATAAAGTAAGATTCGCAGGCCTCTGGAAATATTAGTTAAAATGTCAATTAGACAACATTATAGTTCATTTTAGACTACTAATTACAAATACATTCGTGATCGTTCAAAGTAATTATAGATCTGTATAGCATATACAAATAAAGAAAGATAAAAAAAAAAAAAGCTTAATAGATAGCACGCTATTAATTAAAAAGTACATTCAGGACTATTAAAAGTAATTATAAATATATGTATACAAACTCACAAGTGTATATCTACTTAAGAAAGAAAACCGATAGAAAAAATAAAGATTAAGGCTAGACAGATATATAATATATTTATATATAGTCATACAGACAGACAGACAGACAGACAGACAGATAGATAGATAGATAGATAGATAGATAGATAGATAGATAGATGGATAGATGGATGGATGGATGGATGGATGGATGGATGGATGGATAGATAGATAGATAGATAGATAGATAGATAGATAGATAGATAGATAGATAGATAGATAGATAGATAGACAGACAGACAGACAGACAGAAACGCAGGCAGATAGATAAACAATTAGATATAGATTGGTATTCATATAGACGATAAACTTCCATAAAAATAATTGAATATTTAATCTTTGTTTTAGAGATCTTTAGCTTTCTAATCTTTCACTCTCCATTTTTAAAAAAATGTCAAGAATTAGCTGGTATAGCAGGGCATTAATCTCAACTGAATCATTTATCACTGGTGTTAAAAAAAAGCATATTTAGGTTTTGTTATGCATATATAATAACAGTTTTTTTATGGTTATGATAAAATTTTAAAAAAATTTGAAAAATACTCCTGATTCTCATAACATTGAAATACTAGCTAGACTGGAAAAATATAATGTAAGAACTAAATTAAAAATTTTAAAAAAGTTAACAGTTAAAACAAATGTGAAAAAATTGGATATATTCTAGCCTTATGGAAACCCTTTATTTGATCTCTTCAACTTCTAACAATATTTTTAAAAAGTTGATTAACCTTGAAATAATAAATAGAAAAAATACTGGAACTTTTGTTAATTTTTTTCTAACTATTAAAGACTTTAAACAGAATTCTTTGACTGCTGACCATAAATATTTCTCGAACACCAATTACTAATACAGGGTGTTTCCCAAAACATTTTTTTAGGTTTATATGTATATAAACGAATAATTAATAATAGATAATTGATTATTATATGAAAATTACATAACCACAGTCCTCATGCTTAAACGAACCAATAAAATATTAGCATGAAATTTATCTCAACGCTAGAAAAAATTAACTTCAATCTGTTTAAGACATTGCTTTCATTTATAATCTATTTAAAAATCTAGATAAGAGTAGGAAATGATCTTATTTATTGTTTAATTATGATGTTGCCTTGACAACAAATTTCTAATATTGTCATAATTTATTTAAGCGTAATGATTGTGTAAATGTAATTTATATTTATATACAACTTATTACATAAAATATTTTAGAAGATATATTGTTCTGTTTGTATATGTGAATGACTATTAGTGTATATTCTCTAGAAAGACTAAATGAGTATAAACTGTCCATTATCCTTATTTATTTTAGAATAATTATTAATATAAAGAAGTTAAAAATATTGTGCAATGTGAATTAATTTTATATAGGCTTGGAAGACAGTCTTATTTACCTAAAAAAAAATTGGTTATGTTGTCAAATTTTACAGAGATTTACCAGTTTGTCTTATCAAAGGGTTGCATTTTTAACTTTGAATAAAATTACAAAAAAATTCAAGTCAGATGTCACATGACCTAATTTAGTCTTGAGCTAAATTAGATCATGTGACATCTGACTTGATTTTTTTATTATTTTTTTTTCTGTTATGATGGCTTTGGCAATTTTGTATTGCTAAAGCTATTAATGTATGATGTATCTGAACTTAGTTCAGTCCCATATGGCTTTTTAAGTTAGATAGCTGGATTGGAAGACATATGGATATCTGAAAATTTCAGATTTTCTACGGAATAGTTATACATTAGATAAAGTGCTGGGCTTATCCTGGTATTTTTAATCTAATGATTGAATATCTAGCACCTCACTGAGGACACCAGTAGCAGAAACCGGTCTGAGGTTGGGAGTATTCTACAAAACTTCTTAAGAGTTTGTTTTGCTAGCTCTATATATAACATTAACTTTGAATAATATCAACTATTACAGCAAATTTTATTATATTCATATTTCAGTTTTTTATATCGTATAACATTGTAAATAATTTTATTCTTAATTATCTTCTTTTTTTTTTAATAATGTAGGTTATACATTTTTTTATCAACTCTTGTGGAAATTTTTCAATATTAATATCATATTATTATTATCTTTATTACATTTATTGTTGAAGAATTTACTTTTCTTTTATATTGTGCAATCCAATTTAATGTTAACAGTATTTCAGAGAATGAAGGATTAAAAAGTTTACCTGAAAAATCATTCCTTCTTTTCTGTACTTCTAAAGCTATCTACTCCATGACAACTTTAAGATCTTGGATTACAATGGGAGTAATTGCACCAAAGTATAAGTTTTGATTGGTTGTTTTTATTGCAACATTTTTTTAATCATAAATTTAAACATATTGATGATATTAGGAAATAAATATTGCCATAATTAAAAACATTTTTAATAAATACTTTCTTGATAAATCTGTCCAAATACATCTGAAAGAGAAATATACAAAAAAAATGTTTTCTCCAACAAATGAAGAGAATAACATATATTACATAAAAGTATCTCCATATGCAATTCATATAATTTTTATTTCAGTTCAAGAATTTGTTTTTGAAATTTTGAAAATAATTTGTGGTTTCACTTTTTTCAACTTCCTTCTATTATTGATATGTTATTTTTTATTTTTGCATTAAGCTTTTATGCTTTTACAATTACTAACATAAATTCAAGGGCAGATCACATCTATTTGGCATTCTACACAAATCTGCAGAATTGTTCAAAGAAAGAAAATTAACTCAAACTTCTATCATAAAAACACCTGCTTTAATATCAAGTATCACATATGTTTATAATGCAAAGTTTTCACATTAATAAGATAATTTTATTTTTTTTACTTTCAGATGACTATTGAGATTAACGTATTTATTTAGTCTTTTATAAGCAAAATTTTTCAGATCATTCCTGACTGATTTTTTTCATAAATTATATAATGATTAACTTCTGTCCTTCATTGTTCAAAATTAAAAAGTATCATTATGTTAATGTAAAAATTTATATCATTCAACTATATGAAGAATATTTATGTAAATATTAAGTTTAGAATAATATTCACATAACTAATAATTTTACCTATTTTATACAAAAACAATTTTTTTACTCTCTTTCCTGGTGCATAAATAAAACTTTAAATTTTTAATTTTCACCACTTATTAATTGTATTTATTTGTTTATTTATTTTTGGAAAGCTTAGAATAATATATATTTATTTATAATATATCAAACTTAAACGAAATAGATAATGTCATTTAAATACACATTCTGCTGTATATTAAACCTCAAAAATAGGAATACTGATATTAATAGTAATATATTCAATTAGTATATTTTTATATTTTATTGAAATCTATTTATGATATAATTATTTTCTCTTTGTTTTTCTCTGTTAAGCTCTGGGTCACCAGTACATTAATGATCTGCTAGAAACAGGATTTTTTAAAAAACGCATAGTTTTAATTCAGTAATTATCTTAAGATAACAATAACTTTAATGAGTAACAAAAGAAACTTAAAAATGTTTTTCTATGAAGTCATAAATTACATTTTCATATACTTTATAATGTTTACTTGTTTTGAATTATTTAAAGCATTTTATATAATTACAATTTTAGATATTTTATTGATTTAACACGTAAACAATTTTTTTAATGCTTTATATTGCTCAATTTTTTATTTATAAAAGTTTTTATATATAAAAACTTCAGGTGTATTTTCGTCCAGTGAAAAGTCCCAAATCATTTAATGAATCAGTGGGGAATTTGTAGTATTATGCATCTGGATGGAATCTTTAGAGTATTAAGGCTTTTAACTAGCTCCCAGTTATATAGTTTTGATAACTAGAAGTAAAAACAGTAGAGTTGATTAAGTAAAATTTAATTAGCCTAAAATAAAACTGAAAGCCAAATAATTAATTGTCATACAGGCATAAACTTCTTAAGATATATATATATATCTTTAAAGCAAATTGCAATTAATTTTTGTGTGGTCACTTGATACTACATTTAAAGTCACAATATGTTGAGAGTTTTTAATATGTTTAAATGCACAATTACAAAGTCATCTTGAATGTTTAACATATTATCAAATATTTTATGTGGTAGATTACATGTTATATTCAAGTAACCAAAGATTAATTATCAGTCAAGAACCGTATCTTTTTCAAGACTCTATCGTGATTTATGTTCATATTTCTAACCATCTCTGTTATTAAAAAGTTATGATAATTATTACATTTTCTCATCTTTATCAAAAGGTTTAACTATTTTGTACTTTATTCATTCTATCTTTATCTATTAGTACATAATCTATTGCATAATTCAAATTATCTGTAGATTAGTTGTCTAGTTGTAATCTTTATCATATATATATTTGATAAAATTCCCTCTTAAATACAAAAAAATATTATATTTGGCCATTTTTATTATCACAAACATCTATTTTGTCAATTTGCTCATCAAATCCATTATAAACAATCCTTAAATATTTTACATCAATAATTAAACATTCACATATTTTTAAATTTGTAATTTGATTATTTCTACTAACCCTATACCAAAAATCTTTCATCAACTTCTGCCTTTTAAATTTGATCTCAAGCTGTATACTGTTCCTCACAATACTTAAAAATTATTTTTAATATGTAACTTATATCATTATTCATTTTCTATTCTAATCGTCTACTTTTTCTCTTACTAACAAATTTTCCAAAAAAAGATTTTTCATTTTCTCTTAAATGTGCCCTTCTATAGCTTTTATTTCAAGGTTGTCATTATTTACGGTCCCTTTCAACAGAGACCATTTCTCTCATTATTATACTTGTGCATATAAGTTAGCTCAATTTTAACAATTTTCATCTTTCACTACTCTTTTAAGATTCTTGTAACTCATTCTTTCACACAATTAAATATTAAAATGTTGCATTTTTATTCTCCAACTTCTCCCTTTGTTACATATTTCTGAAATAGAATTCTCTTTTACATTTCTCTTCTCTGCTATACAGTTTTTAGTAAATAAATGAATTACATTATCTGTATCATTTTAAATGCTCCCACTCATTTCATATGTTTTCTAAAAACAAAAATCAATTACAAAACCATGCTCCCTAATATATTTCATACACTCTCTCTTTCCATTTTGATAAATACGACCTTTATTTAAAAACATTCTATTTTTAATAAAAGGATCTCAAATATTCAAGACTTATTTCTCCCACATAATTGGCTTGCCTTTTATTAAGTAATATAAGAAACCTTGATTAAAATATATTTTGTAAACTTTGCTAATAAATCAACTATTATTAGTTTTCTTTTAGCATTTGTTAAACTTTTAACTGAATCTTTATATTTTACCATCATTATTATTTCTGATGTATTCTGCAGATTATTCAAACCTACAATAAGAAAATATGTTGTGCTGTCTTATTATAATATGAATTCTTGTCCTAGGCAAGCACACATATGTTTCAGTTTTTTTTTTTTTTTTAGAAATATTTCTATATTCTCTAACTAATGAATTATGTATTAGAATGATTTCACAATTATTTTTCCATTTTTTCCTAGTATGTATATAAAGATGGATTATAGAATATATTTCCTTATATTTGTCATCTATAATTGTTTTTATTTGATTGCACTTTTATATTTAAAAATTTTATTTCAGCTTTTATTGTATTTTTTTTTAAATTTATTCATTTATTGACTAACTGTTTTCATCATGCCATCTGCTCTTCATCTACATATTTTGTAATTATATTTAACACAAATTCATTCATCCATGTTTTTCAATATTTTTACTTCTCAACTGCCCATTGACTTTTTATTTTATATTATCTAGAATAATTATTATCTAGATCAAAAATACTTTTATAACTCCTTAATTATATTAACACACAAGCTTTCCACATCCAAGAACCTGATTTTCTGCCATTCTTAATCAATAAATAATAATAAAATGTCTTATTGCTCAGGAATTCATAAAATGGTTAAGAGCAAGAAATGATAGAGTTGGACTGCAGTCCATGTTCCTGGAACCTCAGATTCACCATCCTACTGTTGCACATAAACCATGAAGGATTAGTCACATTCATACATTTTTGTTATAGTCTTTTTTTCACACTTCACTCAATACTAATGCTGCCTTAATTTCATTTTGTCCCCACCTTTCTTAAATATGATCCTGTATACATAAAGAATCCATTACTTAAACTAAGTCAAATTTCCAAACACCACCATATTTAAAAATTATTATTTCTAATACTGTATTGTATTTAAAAATTCAAGTAGAGACAAATATTTTTTTCATGACATGGTCTTCAAAATACTTTATTTGTGAAGGTCTGTTTATTTAATAGACAAAACTTATGGTCCACTAGAGGGAGCCAAGGATTCCAGTTAACACTGTTTCTGGCTCCCTGTTTCATTTCCTTTTTCCTAGTTTAGGGAAGTAAATTTCACTAAAACTATCACTATTAAAAAGGGGAGTTTTTTAGCTCTCTTTTCATATGCAAGCTATATCAACAATGTAATCACAAGTAAGAATAATTTCAACTTTTATAAAAACGCTATGTAAATATATGGCAGCCACAAATTACAAAAGATTTCTACAGAGATTTTACCTTTTAATGAAAATTTTCATTTCATTTAATTTTGTTGAATGAATGAGAGAGTCCGGTTGTTGGAGGGACCCCCAGGGGCCTAAATCCTAGTTCTTTTGAGGGAGGGGGCTGGGGTGAGAGTGCTGTGGTGATCGTTACCAACTTTGGTTTTTTCTCATTCACAAGATAGAAAAAATAACGTTATTTATGATGATTCTTTAACATTATCATAATGAATGCTTTTATCCATGTATTATTGCAAAATAAGTTGCTGTTTGGTCTCATGATTCTAATTGCAAGTGATTTGCCTTATTTAATTTTTACTTCCAATGTTGTTATTGATAAGGCTGGCCTTTTGCTGTTCATGTGATTTTCATGATGGATTAGAATGGTTTTCAGCAGAGTCATTTTGAAGCTTGGATTTTTTTTTCTTGTTCTCCATAGTTTTTCCATAATTTTCCCCAAGTATTCAGGATTGCTCTCTTATGAAGATATTCAAGGCCATTTGGAAGAACTGAACAGTTAGATTGATTTAGTCTGTATTTTATATTATCTCCAAGTGTTTTCCTATTTCTCAACTTATCAACCTCAAATTGGATTTCCCAATATTGTACTCCTAAAACACATTCACATTTGATTTCTAGACTTTACAAATAATTCCTAATTGTACATTTTAATTAAAATTTTCATTACAATCAACTTTGCTGATTGAATGAGAGAGTCTGTTTGTTGGGAGGGGCCCCAGTGGCCTAAATCCTGGTTCTTTTGAGGGGGAGGACTGGGATGAGGGTGTTGTGGGGACTGTTGCCAACGTTGATTTTCTCATTCACAAGAAGAAAAAAAAATGCTATTCATAGGGTTTTAGCATTCTTGTTATAAACGATTTTATCCAAATATTATTGCAAAATAAACCGCAGTTTGGCCTAATGATTTTAATTGCAAGTGATTCACCCTATTTAAATTTATCATTTCCAATGGTGTTATCTCCAAGTCTTTTCCTATTATCAACTTATCCATCGCAAATTGGACTTCTCAATATTGTGCTCCTAAAATGCTACTCATATTTAAACTTTAGACTTTAAAATAATTCGTAATTGTAACATTTATTTGTCTTTAATGGTTAATACACACCCTTTCCACATCCCTTTCCCTTTTCATATGTATCCTTTCCCTTTCACCATGTTGCTCCTGAATTTCATTTTTACCATTTTTTGTAAACCTTATTTAACTATATTTGTACATTTTTTTGATGAATAAACTTTCATCACTGAGAAAAAAAAAACTTATGATTGTGAGAGAATTTTAGTATAAATTTGTTATTTTTCTAGCACGTAATGTTATATGATTATATCATATTTTTCAATTATTATTGTTCAACTGCAGAATGAAGGCTGTCTCCAAGTTTAAACCAACTTTTTTGGATGCATAGCCTCTTTTCTACATATCACACCAATATTTTTTTATCCATCTATTTCATATGTGGTCCTTTCTAGCTCTTTTACATTCTTTTGGAATCCAATTTAAAATTCCAACCACTCATCCGTTATCATCTTTTTTAAAAATATATCCAGTCCAGCTTCATTTTAATTTCTTAATTCTTTCAATGCTGTCAGTTATGTCTGTTTGTTCACTCACTCATGTATTTTGTTTTTGATCTCTTCTTGTTATTTCTAATATACATTTTTCCATAGATTCATTGAGTAGTCTATAATCTCTGTACTGCTTTTCTATTGAGTATCCAAATTTCAGACTCATAAGTAGAACTAGTAAAACACTTCCATTAAAAACCTTTCTTTTTAAACACTCAACATATTTTCTTTTAATATTAAGCTTAATTCTATGATTAATTTCATCCATTGCATTTACTGTCTGTGTTAATAATCTGAACAAGCTATTAATAGTTGTTAACTTTTTCTAATTCAATGATTATCAACCTTTATTTCCTTCATCTGAGAAAATCTAGTGAACATTATTTTAGTGTTATTAGCATTTATCCTTAGTCCTACTTTCTCATTTCCATCCTTAACTCTTGCAACATTCCTTGAAGCTCTGAAGCATTATTTTCCATCTACAAAATGTAGATAACTTAAAAAAATATCCATTTACTTTTACTCCTTTAGCTTTCTATTTTATTCTCAAAAACATTTGTTGAAAACTGCTATAAAAAGTTTGAGATATAGCATTACCTCTCACACAGTTTTCTCAGAGTTAATCCTCCTAGTATTGCCATGTAATCTAATCATGCTACTAGTATTTTAAATATTGTGGGTCTATATCTTGATGATTCTTTCTTTAATCACTATAGAATCAAATGCCTTTTTATAATCTACAAATCTCAAAGTATAATGGCAACTTGTATTCATTACACTTTTCTATAACTTCTCACAATACTTGAATGTGATTTACTGAGCTAAACCCACTTTTAAATGCAGCTTATTTTATTGGTTAGTTCCAATCTAAAATTCACTGTTGATGACTTTTAATTATCTTAGTAAAATTTTTTATATAGAAACTTATACAAAACTGATCGATTTATCATTTTTAATATCTTCTTTACCATCTTTTTAAATATCAATATTACTATTGCATCTTTGAATCATATAATATAACTCCATCTTTTAGACATTTGGTACATAGCTTTGCCAACAATTTTTCTGTTCTTCATTTGCTTGTTTAAATACACCAATCATAATTCCATCCTTTATTGGACCATTTTCTTATTTGTAGATTTCATTGTATGTCTCACCTTCTCATTTAAAATACTTGGCAATTCAGAATATCTAGTAATTTCATGGTATATTTTGTTTTATTGTTCTATATTTCTATAGTATTAGAACTCTCCTACACATTTCATAATACCATACTCTCTAATAATTTTATTTTACTTTTTTGTGCTGATATAACTTTCTTCTCAATTAATATTAAGATGTCGATTTATATTTATGATACTTTTATTGTTTTCTATAACTTTCCTTTTTAATTCATAATATTTTCTTATATCATTATTAATTCTTTTTATATCATTTTTCAGAACTTTAGATATTCAATTCATTTTAATGCATCATTTTCAAATACTTTCATATTCCTTTTTTGTTCATACATTGCCTTATCTCAATTAAAAATTTATTGATGAACTGTTTTTTTTTGTACTAGCTAGCTTTATTATAGGTCTTAATAGACCATTAGCTATCTTCTTATTGAACTCTGTCAAGTCTAAATTATCTTCAAATTCTGTTAATATTTTAAAGTGTTTAATAAGTTCTAATTTAAATTTACTGGAGTCTTTCAGAAAATTAGACATATAAACTATTAATACTGTCTGTTTTAACAGTTTCTGCCTCTTTAATCTTGTATTAACTTGTATCTTACATCTCACTCACTAATTAATGATCACTTACTGTTAAGAAAATTTACAATCTTGGAAATATATATTTTCTGCTAGTCAAAATATAATCCAAATTCTTGCTGTATTTTTATTTGTATGCTCCCATGTCCCTTTTCATTGAATATATTTCACAAAAAAACATTCTTATATACAGCTTCATTTTTTCCCTGTGAATTCCATGCCTCCGTTTTCATTTCTGTCAATGTAACCAAATATATTCACAGAACTTTAATTTTTCAATTATTTACTAATTCTAGCACTAAATCTCCCATGATAGTTTTAAAATATTGTTTTGTCTCATCAAATACTTTTTCTATATCCATACAAAAGTCCTCTACTTCTTTATTACAATGAGAACTTGTTGGGACATAAACCTGAATTGTTTTCATTTGGTATCTTCCATTAATTTGAATAATTTACTTTGCCATTCTGTTGGATATATCATCAGAATCCACATGTTTAAAACAAGTGTCATTTCATCTTATCTTCTAATTTCACAAAATCCATCAATGTTCCATTTAATATTAAATAATTCTTCCAATTCATGCAATTTTCCTTCTGTTAAAAGTTATCTCAGTTGTAGGTACATAAAGAAAAGATCATCATTGAATGACAACCTGGGTTCACAATGAGGAGAATCTTGGCTTTTTCTGTCTTTGGTCACCACTATCTTGGTAGGATGATTTACAGTGTCCTGGATTTAGTTTGTCTGACATAATTGTAAATATGTATTTTTAAAAAAGATCATTTGCATACACATTTAACTGTCTTCAAAAACCTCAACTTATATTTCCATTAAGAACTATCAAGTGATGGAGAAATCACAATGATGGTTTTTGATTTTAAATTCATAAGTAAAAAGACAATAAACTCATTATGCTGTCTGATACATGTTGATAAGAAGACTATCCATATTCATTTACTGTAAGAAAAATTACATAGTAATAATAGCTGTTATTACAATAATATATGGAATAGGTATTAACAATTTGATCTGCTTAGTTCCTTTATGACTCAAAAAGGAATTAATGGAGCTCTTTTCAGTTAATAGCAAATTATTCCTTTCTGCCATAAATAAACTTTTCATTATAATTATATATTAAGACCTAAAATAATAAATATTTTTTGGGGAATTAATTGAATATCATTTATCTCTGAGTAATTTCTTCAGTGAATTTCAATGCTTGATCTTTTTTATCTACTCCTTGAAATACAAATATTTGATTATTTTACTAACTTTTGTATATTACTATATAATTATAAAAGTTTGTTTGTTTGTTGGTGACTTTATATATCAACAAATATTGCTATAATCTTGAAGAATCTTGCATAATTTTCTTTTTTGTATAGAATTTTACTAGCATAAAAATTTTTGCTTTAATTAAATTGTAATTCGTAATATAAAATTACATAGAAAAATCTCTATCATAAGTGTTTTCAAATGATACCATAAAAAAAGAAAAAGAGGCCAATACCAATTAAAAGATTACAGAGTTGGAAAATTTTTTAAGTGAAAAGTATAGTTTTTGGCAAAGCAAGATAAAATTTGATTTTGTAAGTACATTTCAATTAATTGAATTGCATTTGTACCACATATTTAATGACAATTTAGATCACTAAACATCACATAAACACTATTTATTATGCTTCCTTGTAACTTA
Source organism: Epiperipatus broadwayi (assembly GCA_028023455.1). NCBI lineage: Eukaryota > Metazoa > Onychophora > Udeonychophora > Euonychophora > Peripatidae > Epiperipatus > Epiperipatus broadwayi. The sequence goes on from JAQFVV010000442.1 coordinate 371,290, forward strand.
TTAAAACAGGCAGAACTCTCTATACAGTAGTGCCACTCAGTGCAAGCCAGAGTAATCAATGGATGCCAGAAGGCTTGTGCATAAAATCCCTATCTAGTGCCTACTCATCCAATATCACCAGACTAGTTTCTGGCTTGTGTCCTTCATCAGTGATGAGCCTTGGTGCAGTGCTATGAGATCCAAGGGTCCTCACTGATGAAAGCCACAAGCTAGAAACTAGTCTGGGGATATTGGATGAGTAGGCACTAGATAAGGATTTTATGCACAAGCCTTCTGGCATCCATTGATTACTCTGGCTTGCACTGAGTGGCACTACTGTATTGAGAGTTTTGCCTGTTTTAATGACAATTTAGATGTTATAATAATTAAATTAATAAACTTTTAGGATTTCAGTTTAAATATATATTTAATTTAACATGTGTTAAAGTAAATTTTAAAATGCCATGGTTACATTATTTTCTTTTAAATATATTCTCATATAATAAAATAAGTTTTAAATATATTTAACTAAAAATTGTCAATTTACAATAATTAAAAAAAGATTAACTTTTCTACAGTATTAAAAATATTTTTTTCTCCATCCTTTATGTATTATCTACTAATTTTTATACATGGGCTGTGAATTTTGCTTTCTGAAACTTAGTTCAATTTAATCAATCAATAAATAAATAAATATAAACATGAACAGTAGTCATATTATTTATATTTGAAAAAATATAAACTTACAATAATTTTAAAAAGCTGACTTTTCTACAGTGCTTTCTAAATTACTTGAAACATTATTTAATGAAATATTTATTTATATAGCACGATGTATATAAATTGTAATAAACTAAAGATCAGCATTTCAAGCTAATATACATGCACTTTTTTATTATTAACATTCTTAAAAAAAAGCACATGTACATTAGCTTGAAATGCTGATCTTTAGTTTATTGAAACATTATTAAAAATTGTGAATACAATAAATTATTTATTTTTAAAAATATTAATTGTGTATGTCATAAATTAACAAGTTTTTAATGAGTGCTTTATAAATTATATGCTTTAAACAATATTGAAAATTATCCAATATATTATTTTAAAGAAGTCTTAAAATATATTATTATCCTTTATATATACAATACATAACTAAAATATGTTATTATATGTACATGTATTGATCCAGAGTTGACACTTTAGGCAACATAGAGACAATACCAATCATATTTTTATTATGACACATATATCACAATTACTGCCATTGTCAATAATAATATTTTTTAATGAAGTTTACTAATCAAACCATACATAAGCATGAAAATGAATAAATAGATACTTGTATCAATGCATAAAGAAAATCAATTATCTCATAAACTTACAGTATTTTAGCCTGAGACAAGGGCATCAAAATGCAACTCTGGATATGTATATATTAAAAAATAGATATGTACTACAAATAGAATGCCGAAACTGTATATCTTCACTTATTCAAGTCAGAAATACATGATTCTGATCAATAGAATAAAATTTAATAATAATAATAAAAATCTTGAAAAAATGCATATTTAAACTTATAATAACTTCTAAATAGCATCCAGGAACAAATTCCATGAAGCTAATAACTATTTACAAATGATTATTATTTGTTATTAATCAACTATGTCAATGTTGTTATGTTTTTGGTATGTCTTGGATATTAAAATAGGCAAAATTCTTCATACAGTAGTGCCACCCAGTGCAAGCCAGAGTAGTCAATGGATGCCAGAAGGTTTGTGCATAAAATCCCTATCTAGTCCATATTCATCCAATATCCCCAGACTAGTTTCTAGCTTATGGCTTTCATCAGTGAGGAGTCTTGGATCTGAGAGCACTGCACCTAGATTTTATGCACAAGTCTTCTGGCATACATTAATTACTCTGGCTTGCACTGAGTGATACTACTCTATGGAGAGTTTTGCCTGTTTTAATAACTGTTAGACGTAAGCATAAGAAATTGTGATCATGTGATCTCTTGGATATATTATATAAATCAAAGTGTATATTGAATAATTAATAATACTAATTAATTTATGACTTGAGAAATATATTTAAAATAAAATAACAAAAGTTGATTATTCAGTAGTATAACTGCTTGTAAAAAGTTAAGTTTTTTTGTGATAATGCTATTGATAATTTATGTACTATTAATTCATTTAAATAGTATGTTAATATAAAAGCATTATATTATTTTATTATATTAATGTGAATGAACCATGGATACAACTAGTATAGATATAATTTAAACAAGTCTCATATTAAAATTTTAACTAATCTTATTATATTTAAAAAAAATTAAAGACTAAATACAGTAATAATTAGTTTTAAAATAATATGTATATATCTCCATTAGAACAAATTCACTTCTGATTAAACTAGAAATATAAAATATAATAAATATCTTTTTAGATAACTAACTTATATTCAGGGAATCCTATGCAAATGCAATAAAGATAATTGATCCCAGAAGCATCTTACTAAAAAAATCTGTTCATTTAATGGTGCATTGCTCTTGAAGGGATTAATCCACCATTCCACAGCCATAGTCAATATCAAAGTTAACATTCAAGACCATCATTTAAATAGAAAAAATATATAAAAACAAAAACACTTCAAATTAAAACCAAACTTTTAAAAGTATAAAATATGTCATATTGACTTTATTACTTGACATTTGTTTTTTTGTTAATTCATATTAGTAAGCATTTCCATCTATTTTCTGATATTATAATGTGAACTGCTTAAACTGGAAATTCCTTTCACAATTTATGAACTTTTTAGTACCTTCTCATTTTGTAAAAAAATATTCCATATTCTATAAATCTTCGGGTTGTTTCACTGCTCTCTTAGAAATCATTTTTTCCTGGTGGTTCACATTAGTGTTTTAATTCTATTTTTCTGACTCATGGCTAATATTAATATGAATTTTCATTGATAATGATACAAAAATCAGGTAAGGAAATAAACCAATAATGAAATCTTTACAAACTATGAGAATAATCTCAGACATACAAATGTGTTCTAACCCAATTTATATATGGATAGTTATGTCATCCAATGGTTGTCATTGTAACATTTGCATTTTTAGATTTATCAGTTTTAATATTTAGCATTATAGAAAGAATTGTTTTCATTAGTAATATGTAAAAGCTTTTTTTTTTGTTTCTCTAAATAATTTTATTATTTTAATATGTTACTTCTAGATATATTTTTCATAATAATTAAGCTAAAAGTAGTTTTATTTTGTCATAAACATTCTATTAGGTTATTATTATGAAAAATTAATTGTTTTGTTTATGCATCATAAGTTGAATGTTTAATACTGTCAATTTAAAATACATGTGGGTTTACAAAGAGTACATAAAAGAAAGGGCAGTATATTTAACTTTTTTTAGCCATTAAATATAACTAAATTAAGATTCAAATCTCAAAGTTAATTTTATATATATATTTATAACCTTGAATAAGAATAAAGTTTGGGTAAATTTTTTTTTTTTTTTTGCATATTTGTTACTGAAAATAACTTTCTGCCTAACTGAATAATAAAAAAAATTTAAAAACAAAAAAATTTACTTTTCTAATAAAATAAAAAATTCATACTTCCTACTATGTATATTTAAAAAAAAAAAAACAGTTTTAACTCATCGGGTTATTTCAAATGAAGTATTTCACTGGTGTTGTAATCATATTTAAAGTGATACAATTATAGCTACCTGTTGTATTATTTTTATATTGTTGCATTTATTTAGCAAAAACATGAACTGAAATATGTTTTGATTGATTTTAATTTTAACAAAATAATCTAAATGTCAGCATATACTGGTGAAAATACAATTCAGGGTCTCTTTAGAAGATACTCTTGTGTACTTACTAAACCTGTGCTTTTGTTGAATCATAAAAATAGAAAACTTAATTTTATACCTAATATATTTGATTGTTAATTTGGAAATTATCATTAACTAAACAAAAAAAAAATTACATTTAATTGTTTATTCTGTTTTTGTTAAATTAAATTAAATATTTATTTTTTAGTAAATTCATGATGCTTAAAAGTGGCTATTATCAAGAATATTATTATTTTATTTTTATTTTTTTGTAATTATAAGCTGAATTTTTAATATATTTTGTTATTTGAATTTATTCTTCACCAAAATTTATATTACTCATACAAATGTGTTCAAGAATAATATTTTTCATTAAAGTGTATTTTTTTAACCTGAAGGCTAAAATGAAGACTTTTGTTTTGATTATTTATTTCTGCTTACTTCTCTTTTTGTTTATTTTCAATTTTGATTTATTATTTTTAAGACTAATTTAAATTTTTGAAGTTATGATTTAATAAAATTTATCAAAAATGTAAAGATTTAATGAAGATTAAGTTATTCTTTCATTAGAAATTCACTTGTAAGAAAAATTAAAAAATCATCATATATTTCATTTTTATAGATATGTTTCAAATTAATAAAAATATTTTGAAAATTAAAAAGTAACTAATAAAAATTTACTTTTTGCTTATGCGCATAAAAAATAATGTCCTCCAAAATTTTTAAATGATTGTGATTTAGAGATTTGTAATCTTTTAATTATTTCTGCCATCTAGAAAAAAAAAAAAAAGAAAAATAAAACATGGAATTACTACTGTTAATATGGAACTATTTAATAAATATTGTTATAAAGCTTTCTGATTTAGGATTACTTATTGTTGAAATATATTGCTATTTAAATTATCATTATGCATTAAACTTTAAAAAAAGACTAATGCTTATTGTAATCATGAAGTTACATGATATATTTTTACTTTAAATTTAATTAAAGTTTATAACATTAAGAAAATTAGTTTAATATCTTAAATACATATATGAGTGATTGTCAGCTTTACCAAATGTATTCATTGTTTAATTCTACAGTCATTTTTTGAAATTATAATTTAATGAGGAAAAAATCATATTAAATGATTTGACATTGAGTGAGACATATGTTGTGTCAGACTCTAATGTTCACATTATTCAATAAATTCTCAAAGGAAAATTTTAACACAGCTTAATACTTTCTTCCATCATCAATAGCAGAATGACTTACTTGTAAATGAGGATGATTATTTCAACTTCAAGAGAAAAATATATAAAGAGAAAACAAATAATAATAATAATACACTAGAGATTAATTTTGAGATGTCTATACAAATAAGTATGCAAACCATAAATACATCCACAAATAAAAGATACTGGCCCATTATTATGTTTATTTGACATTTTATGATGTTGTCTTTTAATTTCTTCCATAGAAAACTTTTCTTTTTGAAATACTACAACATTGTGGCTAATTGAAGCTCTTCAGTGTATTCTATTATTCACTATATCTTTCTTTTAATAAAAACAATACAACCATCATTAAACCATTGTATTTTTCATAATTTTAAAAGTATAATGGCTCTGCTATCTGGTGATCATTAACTTATTTATTCAATCATACTTTGACTTTAAAGATTGAACGATAGATAACTATAAATAGTTTGTGGAAATTATATATTTAATATCATAGACCTAGTATTTTTAGCTTTATCTTTAAGATGTATTTTCATAATCCAATGCTGATAATTTATATTTGTGTGTGTTTTTTTATTCAAAAGCACCCAATTACACTTTATCTATTTATTTTGAAATTGACTGCATTTTAACTCAGTAGATTTAAAATTAAAATTATTGACGCAATATTTCCTATAACCTCTATATAAAACCTAATGGAAAAGGCTATATTATATGGCTTTTTTATTTTGTTTTTTACTTCAAATTCATCAGTTATAAAGGGAAGGAGTAGTTAATACCTGTTAATTACAGAATTTGCTCAATGTATCCACCAATTATGCTTAGTTAACAACTTAAATACTGTATTTCATTAAATTATTAATCATATGATTAGTAACGTTTAAAATAATGATGATACATTATAGTTGCGTCTTGTGTTAAAATTTCCAACAAATCTGTTACTTTCAGCTCTGTGCTATTGGCTCATCGTTTGTATTTAATCTGTTAAACGTTATAGAACTTTATATTCATAAGAATAAAATTGTTTTTTATTGTACAAATGCATCATGGACTATAAAAAAATTCATTAATCTCATTTTATAGAATTTATGAATCACGTATATATATAATCTTTTTTGTTGTTGTTGTTGCTTTTTAAATCATATACTTCATTTTATTTTCGGAATTTGCCTTTTTAAAAGTTTTGACTTCATATTTGGAATGATTCATACATACACTTTGGCCTGAATATTCAATTATAGTCTATAAAAGGTTGTTGATTTGTTATTCCTCTCTAATTAAATGTAATAACAATCTAGAAAATAATGACAATATATAAAAACATTGCTTATAATTTTTTTGAAAACTAATGTCTATTGTTTTCAAATTGTAATATATATATATAACTTTTTTTATTTAAATATATAACTAAAATATTTTGCTTGTGTTTGCTTAATATTTAGTATATCGATTAATCAGTTTAATATTAAAATCAGACAAATTTGACAGTAAGCAGACCTCACCTTCATCGTTGTAACTTCAAAGAGAACTCTTTTGAAATAGTTTTTTTTTAAGTTTTTTTAAAAAACAAAACATATGTTTTATTTATTTTTTTTAAACAAAAATCTACATCATTTGGAAGGTTGATAAACCTCTACGGAAATAAATTTGAGAAATGTCAGCATTATTATAGTCTTCGGAGAAGTATTTATAAATAAGTGAGTAATAAAATACTACTCAAGTTTAAAATGATCGGGCTTGTCTGATGACTATGTGTGACTTCACGCATACTTAAATATGTTAGATAAAAAAAGGTCAGAAATCAAGACAATCATCAATAAGTTGACACATCTATTTCACTCATAAAATTAAATTAAACCAACTTATTTAATGAAAATAAAATGCATTTTTAAAATCATTTTAGGCCGGAAAATCTTTACTGCTACCCGTTTTAAATAATTGCATTATAAAATGTTCGCCAAGTAGTAAAATATTTTATAATTGTGAAAAGAATAACTCTTGAGATCTACATATGACCTATTCTGACATCTTAAAATATGAGCATTGACTATATATATATATAGAAGTCATTATCCGATTCTTCCATGTATAATTTCTTCGTACCAGCCATCAACTGACTAAAGAATACTATTAAAATGTTTGTAGAAATGTTGTAAATATTGACATACAACAATATTAAAATTCTGTCTTGCGTTGTTAGCCGAGAGGTATCGCAGCCGCCATGCAAGCAAGTAGTTGGTTGCAGACGGTTGTGGGTTCGCGTCCCGGCCGATGCTATGACATATGAAGAAAAAAAAAAATATTAAAATTCTATCAGTAGAAAATAGGTAGAAATAATTAAAATGAGAAACTATTTAGATTAATGGTTTTTAAAAAGTTTTCTAAATAGAAAATATTGCATATGTATTATCATGTTTGTTAATACAATCTGCCATTTAGGGATCTCAATGGCTTTTCTGAACTTGCATTGTTGGTGAGTGTCATATTTGGACAGAATTCTGGTAGAGAAATTAATACTATGACCCATATCCATAGCACAGAAAGAGCTGCTGATGATGACTATTTCACTGCATTAATATGTTCTTTTCTTCTAGCACTGATGCAATAATTGTTTATACCTAGATAAGAAGCTTTATAAATGCTATATGAAATTTCATAAACTCCATTTAAGAGGGATTGAGTCTTTAGATTTGAATAGAATGCCACTAATATTTAGATAAGTTGCTTTTATATTATGTTTTAAAATATGTCCAATATTGTCTGTAGTTCCATTTGTGTAAGGAATATAAACTCTCATAGTTGCTTTTTTTGTCTTTTTGTTTCTTAATTTAATTGTTTAGGGCTTGAATTAAGACCTGCATATAGCTCTCTTATTATAATATTACATACATAATTTATTTATTTCATATATGACTTATCTAAAAGATTTGTTGTTCTAGTAAAAAGAATTTTGACTACAGAAAAGAATTTATTTGGATGATAATGGGATGAAAATTGTAAGTATTGATCTGTGTATATATTTTTTCTAAAAACAAAACAAAGAGAAAAGATTATTTTATTTCTTGAAGATGAGTACATCAAGAAAAGAACTTTTCCATCAGTCTCTGTTTTCATTGTAAATTTAATATGAGGACATATGTTGTTTATATGTGTTAAGAAATCATATAATTTATCTTTATCATGTTTCAAGATGATGAACATATTATCAATATATCTGAGCCAAATAAGAGATTTTAGAAAGCTGCCTCTAAAGCACAAATTTTTAAACAGTTTCAGATTTTTATTACTTCTATCTGCTTTCTATTAATATAACTTTCGATATTGTTATAGGCCAATGTTTACAGCACATCTACACCATTTTTATAATATTTATTACCCAGTTAATGACTAGTGTGACCCAACTCGAGCGTTGGTGGCCGAGTGGTTATCACAGCTGCCTTACAAACAGTTGTCCCGGGTTTGCTTCCTGACCGATGCTTTGACATATGAAAAAAAAACATTAAACTATACATGGATGAACCCAGATAATGTCTTTTATATTTGTAGCCCATGAAAGTATTATTTTAGATATCCATAGTTTATGGAGAAATTAGCTTACTTTACTTTGACTTTTATATTCATTAAGTTATGCCTTTTTTAATATTTATATTTACAAATTGATATTTAATTAATATTACATATAGATGTTATTAAAAAAATAGATATCCTCTATTTGCATAAGTCTAATTTTGAAATAATGCTGTGTTTAAATCAGGCTAATATATAATTTATAAAGTTGAAAAAAAACTTGATTGTATCAAAAGTAATTGAATGATTCACTCTTGGAGAATTCATAAAAAGTTTAAACACCAGAAGTAACAGAGCTGGAGTGATGATTTATGAATCTGGGGTTCCAGAGTCCATTACCTACTAAGCCACACAAGATAAAAAACCCTGTTGATAATGATTGATTTAAATCGGAGATCTTCAATCTTTTTTTTGTTTTCCAACCACTTTGACATATTTTGGAGAGATTACAATATGCTTATCACCCATCTAGCATAAAAATTTAATAATGTTCTTACAGAACATAATTTTATTCAAAAATAACATTGAGAAGTAACCATGGAATAAGATTTAGGAAGGAACCAATACAAATACAAATATGAGTTATCATATTTGGAGACATGAAATAAAATTTAAAACTGAATTAATGCAAGAACAGGACTCATTATAATGTACATATTGTAATAAATATAATAACATAAAAATAAGAAATAATTGCATATTTATTTAATTATATATATTTATGAAAAATAAATGTTTAGTAGAAATTAGTTTTAAAGAGAGCCTTGTGCATGATGTTAGTTAATTAAATAGTATATGTTTAGTTTTAGTTTTGTCAAAAATAAACAAAGGTTTTCTCTTTCTTGTACATCCAAGCCATTTCTCTCCTTGGTCAAAAGTTAGTTCACAACACTGAATCCTGCTTCCATCAAATATGAAGTTGAAAAGGCTACCAGGATTTTTTTTTACTTTGCTACAGTTGAAGGTATCCTCTTTCATTGAAATTTATTTTACTCTGTGTCATATTTTAGTTGTAATAACTCTTCTTGCTACCTAATTTCAACTTCACTTATATTAACATTAAATGGGGACTCCATCCATGAATCCACTTCCCAGTTGTTGATATTGTGAAAACAGGTTTCCAAGTCAAGTATGAGTGTATGAAGGTGACTACTTATATTAACATTAAATGGGGACTCCATCCATGAATCCACTTCCCAGTTGATGATATTGTGAAAACAGGTTTCCAAGTCAAGTATGAGTGTATGAAGGTGACTACTATGTGTTTTCAAGTCAATATCTGTAAGATCATCTTTGATTGACAACAACTTATGAAACTGATTTATTTCCTTATTCATCATATTTTGTCTAAATAAATTTCATTTATCAATAAATAGACAAATTACTTTTCTGCATTCAATAAGAGTCATAATTTTTCCTTGTAGAAATAAATTAACTTCATTTAATTTGGTAAATGTATCAGCTGGATAAAAAAAATCTTTTGTGTATTTTTAATTTCTGGCACATATTGATTTCTTTTGTATTTTTAAAAAACTCTAAGATAGTCACATATAAATTTCACAAAACTTGAAAGACAGTGCCCTTTTGATAACCAGTGCACTTGTGTATGAAAAATTAATCAGATATATGATTCATTAAACAGGCAAAACTCTCTATGCGTATTGCCACTCAGTGCAAGCCAGACTAATTAATGGATGCTAGAAGGCTTGTGCATAAAATCCCTGTCTAGTGTCTACTCATCTAATATCCCCAGACTAGTTTCTGGCTTGTGGCCTTCATCAGTGAGAAGCATCCATTGATTATTCTGGCTTGCACTGAGTGGCAATATGTATAGAGAGTTTTGCCTGTTTTAATAACAGTTATAAACAAGCATAGGAAATGGTAATCATGTAATGTTTATTGACATATGATTCATCACAATCCTTACAAACTGCCTGAATACTCACATTTTTCCATTAGATTTAATTTTTTTAATTGCATTTTTGACAATTGTTAAAGATAAATGTAACTGGGGCTAGTATGCTTTGCAGCAAGATGTTTCCTGAGAATAATGCAATGGATTCATAATACATTTGGAAATTCTTTCTTCAAATGTGTCAAAAACCCTTAATAGTAGCCAACTATTGCTGTCACTCCATCCGTTGTGCAAGCAACTATATTTGTTAATGGTATGTTATGTTTTTTCAAAATAGGATTGAATTGTAGTATAAGTGGATCTACCTTTTGTATCCATAATAAGACTACTAGAAAACAGAATTTCTTCTTGCAGCAAATTATTTTCATCAAAATAATGAACATATACCATTTAAAGAGAATTTTTATCAATAATTGATGATTCATCTACTTGCAGAGAAAATAATTTTGTTTAAAGCAGACAAACAAATTGCTTTTCGACATCAACAGCCATTTTGCCAATCCACTATCTAATTGTTATTATCACTAATCAACAATTTTTTCAGAATATCAGCTGGGTTCTAATATACCACTATCAATAAAGGTACTTCAAAACATGGTTTTAGTAACTTTTCTCCAATAGTAGGGGCTCCCCATATTTAGCAATAAGTTTGGATATCTGATAACTTGCCAGGAATCTCTTGGTTTTTCTTGAATACTTTAAAAATGTTAAGGTTATGTTATTATATTTTTTTTAATTGTTCATAAATATAATTAAAATATTGCATGGACTTTTCACTTTTATTTTTGTATTTAGTATGAAGACATTTTTGCAATTGAGATGGTTACATTGCTTCATTAGAAAATGATTTTTAAAACAATAAGTTTACGTTAGCATGGTTTCATTTATTGGTGATTCGATGAAACCATATACCAAATATTCAGTTGAATATAAATGAATAAACTTTTTCTTAGAAGGCATAATGAAAACTTGGATATACTCAGAAAATACACACAATTTTAACACAAAATTATTTTGCAAATGAACAATCAATTGAACTAACAGAATTCTATGTGCACATTATTGTGTCAACATCTACCAGATTTTTATGTCTTACATAACATATAGTGCCATCAACCAGATTATGTTTCACATTTTTAGAATTGAACATGTGACACTACAACACACATTCAGACCAAAATTTTTAAATATTGACAATACTTTAAAATATACAAATTGAATTTAAAAAAATATACAAAACAGAATCATAAAACAAAGATGTAGTTTTTAAAAAATTAAATGAAAGTACTATGGCACTAAATTAATTACCACCCATCAAAAATCATAAAATGCTCACTGGTGAGTGCTATATCCCATGTTAAAAACCCTTGATTTAAATAATACAGTTTGTGGGTAAATGAATAATAATATTACAATAGGTCTAGATTAACCATGGGCAGATCTTTATGGTTTTCTGTATAGCACACTTTCAATGTTAAAAATAATTTAAAGCATATTTTATATGTTCTAAATTAAAAAACAACTTATACTTAATATTTATTTGTAAGTTTGAATATCTATTTATATGTACTATAGGTGTTTTTTTTTATTATCTATATTCAGTATTTTATTTATGATATCCATGTTTGGGTCAAAAATATGAAGAGTGAATGTTTACATAAATACAATAAAATGAGAGGCTATTGGCAAAAAGAACATTAATATTTTAAATATTTTAAAATTTTGTGGCTCAATGTTTGTTTGGTAAGTAGTATCTTATAAGACCCATTGCTCAAAAATGTTGCCCACGTGTAGTCTATATAAATAAAATTCCGTTAAATTAATTGATTTGATGAGCAAAAAAACTCTCATTAGCTATGAATGATTTCATCTTATTTTAAATTTAAAATTAATACTGGATTATCAATTTATTTGCAAATCAGTAAACGATTTAAAACGGCACTCTTATTGAGATTTTTCTTTTAGAGATAATCTCAAACTTAACAGCTAAGTTTAAGTTTGAGATTATCTTTTAATTAAATTACAAAGTGGCTTTGTTTTTATATTGAGCTTTTCTAAATAAGTACGAATGAGTTTATAAATTTGAATCGGAGCTAAAATCAATGTAAAAGAATTCAGTAATTTAACATTTAGTTTGTGTTAAACTATGAAATATTGAGTTGGAAGCTTTTTTTAAAGGGGTTGCAATTAATCTTGATAAAAAAATATCCATTTTTTAAAAAAAAAAAGGATTTTGCTGAGAACCTTTAAAAAGCAGTTTCAATTTTGAATTGCTCTTTAATTTCTTATCAGATTAGAAATTTGTTTCCACCTTGTTCTTCAGAACAAAATGCTTTCGTTAGAGTAAAGGTTTGATATTTCTAAAAATAAAATAAAATTAGATAGGACTTAAAGAAATTGTAGTTATAGTGCATTAATTTTTTGATTCAAAACAATATGGAAAAAAAATATTATGTATAATAGTCTATTTTGGGTAAAACTTATAGCTATTGTTTGGTGAATTGTTTGGGGGGAAGGGACAATCAGATGAGATTACCAAGTAATGAATGAATGAGTAGTTCATATCTAATTCAAATTTTTTAGTTCTAAATTGTCTACCTAATTATGTTTATAGAATTTTAATGCACAACAAAATAAATCAAACTCAATCATAAAAGTCAAACTGTCTGATGGTGTTAATAATGTTCTAAAATGCTTTTCAAATATAAATTACATATCAATGATTAGTTAAACTTTCTGTTTAAAGGCTCGTTCGTCAAATTAACTAAGCTATATAAAGATCAAGCGATAAGACCTGTTCATTGTCTTGGTAATCTGCAATGTTTACCTTACCCTTTACATTTATTTTAGTAAACTTTAATGATCTATTAGCAAAACTAAATTGCTCATTAAATTAATAGTTATCTCTTTTACCTTATAGTCGTTTTAGTTTAAAAAAAAGAAAAGTTTTATCCGACATAATAACATGAGGTTGTGTGTGTGTGGGGGGGGGGGGGTTTCACTATAAAGTTGCAATTGAAAATTCTTAAAAATATTTTTTTTTAAAAAAACTGAACATCACATTTACATTTTAAAATAGAAAGATAAATGTTTGAAACTGTACAGAAAATAAAAGATATTATTGCTGCTAACAAGTCGGCATCAATTTCTGGTGTCTATACATATGCCATTCTGAAAATTCATAACATTTTTACCATAATATGGAAAAGTATTTTATGATTGCTTTCTCCTGAACAGTTTTTAAATAATGTTTTGTTGTTGATATAACTTTGATGCTCAATGCATTTTAAAAGTTCCTAGATCAAGCTAGACCTGGCACTTGTGGTATGACTTCTCTTCTTATATATATGACTGCAATCAGTTGTCACCAATCAAGCAATGTCAGTTCTGCCTTACATGACTATTACTGATATAAGATATTTAGAATGAATAACTAAAATAAATGAAAGAAATATAAACCCTCCTCATCAAGGATTATTATAAAGGATCAAATTTAGTATAGATTTAAAAATTAAAAAAATTTCTAAATTGTTTGTTTTTATTGCATTATTGTAACATTTTAATTAATTATACAACAATAATCAAGATTAATTTAATGACTTCCAATATGACACTAGATTTTGCGGTCTTAAGTCGTATCTATCTATGTATGAAATTATGTTTTACATTGAATTGTTTTTTAAAAACTTTAATGTTTAAACTTGACATCTATCTCTATAACCAAAACTAGTAGTAGTGTTTGAAAAAAAACATACTTTGCAACCTGATTAATGTAATCCTTAAAATCACCTCGTATAAAAACATGTAAAACATGATTGCACCTGCAACCCTTGCAATCAAATATATAATTCTATATAACTCAAAGGATTAATAAAGATTGTTGAATAATAATAATAATAATAATAATAATGATCGTGATGATGATGATGATGATAATAAAAAGTAAAAATGAAAATTTAAAAAAAATGAAATTAATTAATAAAAATGTAAATATCACTTCCAATAAAATTTTAGCAAAACTAAATACAAAAGACAATAATAATTTAAAGTGTCATTTATTTACAAAAAAAAAAAAGAGAATAATATAAAGAATGTATTAAATAATATTTTTATGAAGATAAACGTAAAAACAAAAGTAATTTTTTTAATAAGTTGTGAGAGTACTATATGAGTCTCACCTAAAACAATTTGTGTTTCTTTGTGAATTTAACTGTGCCTATATCGAATCAACAGATATAAATAACTTACACCTATCTTAAGCTTTTCATGTATCAGCTATATATATAAACTAGTTAGTATTAAAAGAATAATTCTAAAAATGAATAATTCTAGTTTATTTATACACACACATAGATAAATGTTTCTAACTAATAGTATTTTTTTTTTTATTAATATAAAACTTGACATTTGACAAAGCCTTAAGTTAACATTGCATTTTTATCAGTTGAAACAAAGGAAATAAACGTTTGGGGTTCATTACAAATTGTATATTTTAAACAACAGAAAGCGTGAGTGTGATTATGTGATATGCTTGCAGAAATTAATCCAGTATAAAAACGAACTAATATTGTTATAACAATAATCTTCTATTTAGTTATCAAGGCAAAAAAGAAGATTCTGTAAATTTAAATGTGTTCGAAATTAGAACACATATCAAGGCAAAAAAGAAGATTCAATATTTTAAAACCTGCTTCAAGTAATTAATTTACTGCCTTTGAATATTATAAAGAACTATAAAAAAATAATCATTGTAATTAACAAGGTTATAAAAGTTATCAACGTCTTCGAAATGAGTTTACAAAATATATATTTAAGAAGACAAAAATTTATAAAGATGTTCTGTGGCTAGATAATTTATGCCAGGGATTTCTGCTGATGTTTTAAACCCGAACATGTAAATTTATTCCTATTTAATCAATGCCTAAAATATAATCATCGTAATTCTCATTTAAAAAGCTGCCTTAATATTGGAGTATTATATTGAAGAAGATGTTAAATATTTTACTATGCAAATATTTAAAAGAATGAATATCTGGATTGCCTCATCGAAGGATGATCAATGAACTTTATGTTTCAACATTCATCGTCATTTTATTTCGTCAAAGGAGGGATATAAAACCGTTATTCTTTCTTGTCTTGGATTACTTCATTGTGTATTTTAATAACCCTTAAACTTTATTTCCTTTGTGGATAATTATATTTGCTTGGAAAAATTACTTTGTATATTAAAGTGGAGAACTGATAAGATGAACATTTTTTTTTTATTATTTAATAAAATTTAGATGTTGATATTTTGATATATACTCTGATGAAAATGACGGCTGACTAAGATAAAAGTTTTTAAATTATTTCAATTTGGAAGTAAGTTTTATTATATTCCAAATTGAATCTTACATGACAATTAACATAATTTCTTTTTAAACATACATAATTAATATCAGAATACATTCTATTATTAATCTAGTGTGAATGGATGTTATCTTATATAGGCATATAACACACACTGAATCATTTTAATGACAATATGTAGATTTATAATGTATCGTGTATTATTTATTATACACATGATTTTAAATTATATATATATGTAAATGATTACATTATTTTTTTTTTAATATTAAATAATTTATTAGTGTATATATATATAAGCACAGATTATAATTCTAAATTTTAATATTTTTATGTGATAATATTTTTGTTTTTTATTACGGATTAAAATGTGTTAAACTTGATTTTAAAATTAAACAGGTCTCGTTTGTTTATTTTATTTAGTCGTTTTATAAAACCAATAATTATAAATATACATACTCACATATATATATATTGAATCAACTTAGTAATTTAATATTTATAAGAAAGTTATATATAGCTTATACTAAATTTATCATTACTATGGGATATTTGTGGAAATGCCTGAAGAGAGTCGATTGCAAATTTCTACTCTGAGCTCAAATTCTGAGAGTAACGAGGTTATTAATAGAGGAGTGAATTGGATTGTATTTTAAATCACATCATCCATGGCATTCTATAAGAAGACTCAAAGTCCGACTATAGGTAGATGCGACTTCCTCGAGTCCTGAAAAGGATCGTCCCATTATAAAGTGTTAAAATAATAATAATGATTGTAATTACTTTGAAAATATAGAAAGAATTTGTATTAAAAGCTATAATACCAGCCAGGTGGCAGGCACCAATTATTTTTTCAATGTAAATTTATAGTTGGATATTGGTAATAATACACATAATGTACAAAAAAATATTTATTTCAAAAATAAAACTTTAATATATAATTAACGTTTGTATTTTTACGCTGTAAAATTATATTATGCCCTACAATTTGATTACAATATAATACAATAATTTATAAGAAATTTTAAAAATTAAATTTATTTGTATCACATAAATAATTTTTTTATCATGTTCAGATAGCGGCGGGCACACGTAAAATGGTCTGTGGGCGCCATGGTCCCCACGGGCATAGGGTTGAGGACACCTGCTGTAAAGTATGAATAGAGAAATTAAAACAAACTATTAAAACTAAGAACAAATTAAAAATTAAATTACAGCAACATTTTAACCACAACAATTCACCAATTTATAAACATAAAATTAATATGAAACTTAAAATTTTTTATATTAAAATGTTGGAGTTTGTTGATAATTTCAAAGATAGAATTATAAGAGAAATGACATATTAAAAAGTTTAAGCCAATTCTAAATGTTCCTAAAAGACATTTATTTCATTGTAAGTTAAGATAATGTAAACATTTATATTTTAATTTTAGTATTGTAATATGCTACATGAGGGAGCTACTTATAGAAAAAAAAATTTCAAAAATTTTGCAACAGTTAAAAATTTTATTACATTTAAATTTCAAATATTTTATTGCTGAGTCAGTGGTAAAGTAAAAAGGGTTTATTCTATATAGTTTGATGATTAATATATAATAGGTAAAATTGATTAATTATTGTTAATTGGAATTTTTATTAAATATTATATGTAGAAACTATTTTATTGATATTTTTTTGGATATCAATATTTATGTATTCATGTTATATATCATTTTTATTTATGTATTCATATATAGGGAAGCTGCAATATCTGTTATAATTTGTTCTCAGATCCTTCAAGTACATCATACATTGTATAATAGCTCCCATGTTATTGATAAGATTTGATTACAATAGAATACATATTGTTTATTGAACTGCAAATATACTGTAATTTCAACATGCACATATATGTAACAAAGTTGTTTTTTCTATGTACAGAATGCATATATAAATAATAGTATAAACAAAATTTAAAACTAATAATAATGTAGTTATTAATAATAAATTGAAGGAGCAGATTTACATATAAATTTATTGTGTCTGCTTATTCATACATATTTACTCAAACAATAAAAATATTAAAAAAAACCAACATACTGTACTATATCTTTTTTTTTTTTTTAAAAAAAAAGAATAGCATGCCAATTTTCTAAACCAGCATTTACTATATGTGAATTGTGTGAGCATTAAAATAATTACCCCCCCCCCCCCCAAAAAAAAAAACAAAAAAACAGATAACATATTTCCCAGAACTTTATTCCCATAGCATTTTTTTTTTTAAAATCTACTTCAATACATAAATAATTTTTGTTTTTATAATTTTAAAACTAATTTCTATTAGCAAAAATAAAAATATAAACATATCTGGGTTACAGTACAAAATATTATAAATTGTGTGAATTTTTATCTAATAATTCATGAGTCTTAAATTGAAAACACTTTGTTCATCCTCTTTTATGATAACTAAGAATAAGCAGTGACATTTGTTTCAACCATGTCTTGAAAGTATTAAAAAAATAAATGATTAAAAAATACTTTTATTTACATAAATGCTCAAAAAAATTTTTTTTTTTCAAGTTTCACATATAACAGCATAGAGTATGAAAATGTTATTATGGTAACCAATTCTGCTTCCAAAAGTATCATTGAAATAAACTAGCAACTAATGTTCACTTTCTTGTATCAATACCAGTCTATTTGTCAGATTAGGAAAAAGCCTTTTTTATTTGATGAATAAATTGGCATTGATATAAGAAAGAGGGTACTAGTATTAATGTTACATATAAAATTAAAAATTTAAATTTTTTCACTAAAATTATTTGCAGACTCTGAAAAAAATGTATTATTCATGAGGAATAAATATATATGCAATGTTTCAATTAGATTCAATGTTGGGAAATTTGTGACAATTGAATTACTAAGATGTGATCCTATTATATTGTCTAAAAAAAAGAAAGTAAGTTGAAGAGAAACATAGTAAAACTGATAAAGTCATGGAAGCATTTTAAGTCAGTTGAGACCAATGTGATATGTGATGGTATATAAGTTGCCTCTTGAGAACAAGCTTTTTAAATCTGTTATTATGTTAAGACTGGTATCATTAACACTACAATCACTGGCGGCATATCCAGGCTATACTCTTGACTCATTTTGCCCAATTAGTGAATTGAGATTGGTCATATTAACTCTAAGTACTGACATTGTGCTGAAACTAATTTACAAACCACAAGATTTGATGTTGTTGTGATTATCTCTGTAAGTACTGTGTTAAGATTGATGATAGACTATGAGCACTTGCTTTATAAGTTGGGTGTTGAGCTATATATCCATTGGTCTTTTTCTTCATAAGTAATTTTTATTTCACATTCTCAGTAGATTAACTGACTACAGTTATTTCTTTTTACTATTTTATTATTTTTAATAATAATTTTTCAATTTCAATTGTTTCATCTTCAATTGTTCGTTTTTTAAGAATACAAAAAAAATAAAACAAAAAATTATAATTAAAATGTAAAAAGTTGTTAATATTTAACATATTATAATATTTGTAATATTTTCTAGCAATTATTAAAACCACATTCTTTAGAACTGCTTTAATGTATGTGAGAATCTTGAGTTGAGACATTGCATTGATTACTAATGTTGATCGTATTTCCTCGTCTTTCCTTAGAAATAGAAAACTTTTCTTTTGTATTCATATTCGTAATTTACATATATATATATATTCAATTTTAATTTATCGTAATATAACGACTGCCCTAAGAAACCCTTTTCACTCTCAATGTTCTTTTCCGCTCTTCATTGATCTTAAATTTTACTTGCATCTTTTTTCTCTCTCTCTCTCTCATATTTAAATTTACGACATCTTGTGCAGTTTAATTAGATATAATTTTAAAAGTGACAACCCAAAGAGTTAAAAGTTCCTGAAGTGAAATTCAACCTATCATTTTGGCAATCGACTGTCACCTGAAATTCTCAGCTATTAGCGTTTCAATTGCTATTATTAATAATAATAATTCACACATTTGTTAATCTATATCTTTTTAAACTGTTCATTTCTGCTTTCCAATAATGCTTCTTATATAGCTTATTAAATTTGTTTTATTTCATTTTGCTATTGAATAAATTAACTTTATATATATATATTTAAAAAACAGTTATAAAAATTAATCAAGTTAACATTTTTGAAGTACTGTTAGATCCTTGGGTATATTCTGTTTTTGCTTTTAATATTTCAAAAAATGGTGTCAGTAAAATAATCAGCAAGAGCAGAGCGCTATTTGTTCAGTTCTGTAATGAAGTTGGTTATTACATACACTGATTTATACCAATATATTACTTAAACAAAGGCAAAACTCTTCATACAATAGTGCCACCCTGTGCCAAACAGAGTAATCAATGGATGCCAGAAGGCTTGTGCATAAAATCCCTATCTAGTGCCTACTCATCTAATATCCCCAAACTAGTTTCTGGCTTGATTACCCTGTTTGGCACAGGGTGGCACTACTGTATGGAGAGTTTTGCCTTTGTTTACAACAATTATGTGCTAGTATAGAGATGGTGATCATGTGATGTTTAGTGAGTGGTTCAATATATTACTTCATAATGCTTTCTTTTTATTTTTTAATACAACCTTTGAGATGTCCAACACTTTTTCCTTTTTATCTTTTCTAACTACAAATCCAAATGTATGCTTCAATGATTCATCCTCTCTCAAAATCCTACATTCATTAATATGTTTCCAGAAATTCTCTTTTCATTTCACTTAAAATCAATTATATCCAGTTTCCAAAATCATATATTTGAAAGAAATGTGGTTTGTATTTTTCTGTTTATTCTTTAATAACTAAATATTTCATCTATTGTCATTTTATTATTGTTCTTTTTCTATTTCTAAAAATCCTGCTCTATCCTTAAAAAAACTGTTGCCCTGTCCATTATTAGTTTGCCATGATAAACTTGTAAGCTAAAGATTACTGGATTGAAGTTCAGTTTGTCACTTTCAATGCTCAAACTTCAAGCAACTAACTATTGTATTTATTCTTCTATACTAACATCTATAATTATCTATAATATAAATGTTTTTGTTTCATCATCACTGTTAGAGAAATTTGTCTATTTTTAAATTATTTTTTGGTATCATCTATAAATATCTAATTATCAAAAAACTTCATCTTCACTAAGTAATAAATAAGGCCATGAGTATGATATAGTCCTTCCATATTAGAAGAAAGAATTGTTTACTTTAAGAGATGTTTAAAGGCTTAGAAAAATGGTGTAATCTAAGCATGTAATATCCTTAGGTAGAGGATAAAAATTAGATTATATGTGATTAAAATGCAAGACTGAGATAACAGTAAAAATGATGAAATTATTGTGTTTTTGAAGGTATGAGTATATATGTATAATTAAATGTTTTTATTACCCAGAAAAACTGAACTTGATTCATGGATCTTAAGCTTATCTATAACTTTAGTTTTGTATCAAATCAGATAGGGCAACAAATATCATAATAACTATAATTAAAAAGTGGATGAAAAAATGGATTCATTTTCCTTCTGCCTGTCTGAACTTATAAATGGGCCTAAAATCAGATACAATAACAATAAATATGTTTAAATAAGTCAAGAATGTTATAACAGCAAGCTTGATTAATTTTCTAATTTCTTTTTACAAAATAATATTGTATAACACTTTTAATAACTTCATGAATCTTCATTACTTACATATTTCAGAATTATAACCAATGCATAACATTAAATTAACATATATTATATCACAACAATCTACAATACAATTAACCAGTAATTCTAAGTAGTATTATAGAATAAAAATTACTAACAAATTGAAAAATAAATTCACTTTCCTTTTGCCTCCCCAAGCTAGAATATTACAATGACAAACCCA
Organism: Epiperipatus broadwayi; assembly: GCA_028023455.1. Classification (NCBI taxonomy): domain Eukaryota; kingdom Metazoa; phylum Onychophora; class Udeonychophora; order Euonychophora; family Peripatidae; genus Epiperipatus; species Epiperipatus broadwayi. The sequence goes on from JAQFVV010000442.1 coordinate 393,076, forward strand.
AATAACTTTCTAATTTCTATTTATAACATTAATTTCTAATGTTTTTAAAACCTTTATAAATATCTATTATTTACACATTTAACAAATATAATCAATGAATGTTCAACTGATGTTTATTATAAACACAGACCATGACTATCTGATCTACAATTAACCAACAGTGCTACTTACTATTATAGGGTCTTAATTAGAATCCAGTGGGAAAATAAACTCATTTTCCTTATGCCTAACTAAGTTTGGAAATAGACTTCAAACCCAATACTTTAATAATAGTAATGAATATTTGTATAATTAAGAATGTTACAACAGAAAACTCAACTTCCTGTGAATGGAAATTAAAAAGTGAATCAGATATCATAGGATTTTTTTGCTAAGAGTTATGTTTTGGGAAAGTAAATTTAATAATAAAAAATAAAATAATTAAAGTAATTTTTGAGAAGAAAAAAATAAGCAGTTGGAAATATCTATATTGTTTAAATTATTAAATTGTAGTTAGAGGATAGGCAGGTTCACAGTTAGCAAGCAAAGTAATTAGGTAGATGGAAAACAGATAAGTACATATATGGAGGTATAAAATAATAAAATCCATTTAGAAAACCAGATAATAGATAAAAAAAATAAGTATATAAACAGCTAGGCATATAGATAATTGGCAAATAAAAATCTAATCCAATCAATTGTATGTCAGTAAGCAAATAGTTACATAAGTAAATCTATAAGCAGACAAAATACATAAGTTGATTAACGGATAAATAAATTTTAGCTGACATAACTAAAAATAATTTACCAAAATATAGAGAGCTAGTGATTTTAAAATTAAAACTAATACTGTATTAATATATCTTATGTAGATATGGATAGCAAATTCAGAGTACTGTATTAAAGCTAATTTCATTCCAAGAGCTTATTAAGGCTTGTAAACAGCTTCTATTAAAGAGCTGGAATAATTTATTTTAAGATGGTATCAATTGTCATCAGTCACCTAGTCAAATTACTCCTTAATGCCTAATTATTTGTCTTCGTTTTAATATATAAGCAGAGTACAAAGCTTGTTAAGAGTTTATTTTGCAAGCTCTATATATAACATAAATAATAACTCATCATTGTAAAATTTTAAAATATTTTTTTAGCTTTTAAATCTTTTATATTCAATATTTATATTATGTCAATGTTAATGCTTATTTTGTTTTTAGAATCAAAATGTGGGAAGTAAGTACAATGGAGAGGAAGTATGCGGTTCCTCCTGTCCGCAGTCCTGAGAGTGAACTTGGTGGTCGTCGTGCAGATGATTTGCATGCCTGGTCCATTTATAGACAAAATTTGAACTCTGATTTTGCTGATAGTGCCTTAGGAAGTTCGAAAAGTCCTTTACCTTATGGAAATTTTCAACTGCGTCAATCTACAGTAGAATCTATTCTTAACCAGGCTAGATTAAATGGGGATCAAGGAAGTTCAGAACTTTTGGATAATAATAATATTCATACTTATCTCCGGTTTGGATTACCTCGAGTTATGAGTCCTACAAGACAGTTAAAGGATGGATCAAGTGGATATGACAGTAGTGATGAAGGAGCATCTTTGCGTCACAGAAGAACTCGAAGTGACCCTGACTTTAGAACTCATTTAATAAGACAAAAAGAAGAATCTGAATTAGCTGAGACAACATTTTATGAAAAAAAAACCCAAAAACGCAGCAGTAGTGAGGCTAATTTATTAGATCGAAATATTTATTATGGGCCATCTGGAGATGTTTATCATAAGGTAAAAAAAAATAAACATTATGAATCAGGTGGTGGTGCATTTCAGTGGGGTGAATCTATGTCATATCAGAAAGAAACTTATCCACACAGAGAGTCTGCTTCTCATCGAAGTGAAATTGCCTCTAATCGGGGTGATATGGCTTCTCATAGACAAGCGGCTCATTACACAGAATTGTCTTCTCATAGAGAAGCACCTCATTATAATGAAATGATATCTCACCGTGACACACCATATCACAATGAATCTCATCAAATGACATCATCTAAATATGAAAGTCATCAAGAAAAGAAAACCCGTCATGGAGAAAGACATGGAGACTCTCATTCCCGACAAAATAATACCCATTCTAAATATCGAGATTTGGATTCACATTCAAAATACAGAGATGGAGATTCTCAATCTAAATATCGTGATATCGATTCACAATCTAAGTATCGTGATGCTGACTCCCACTCAAAATATCGTGATGGTGATACATATTCCAGATATGCTGAAAGTCATTCTCGTTATGTAGATAGTCATGTGGGGTCAGGAGCATACGCAAACTATGGTTATGCTGATGGAGCTAATTATCGTTCAGGAGCTAGTGTTTATGGAGTTGAAAGTGCACCTCTGCTTAATGATAAATATTTTCCCAAAGATACGGTTTACTCTATACAAAATGCCTCTAAAACTTTAGGAAGTGTCACAGAAGATTATAACAACTCCTCTAGGCATCCTCATCTTCAGATTTCTAGTTTAACTTACATAATGGACAATCGTTCAAACTTTTCCAAGTTTATGGGAGTAAGTCGCAAAACTCAAACAGTGTTAGAAGGAATTACACTGGAAGCAAGAGGAGGTGATTTTCTAGCTATCATGTCCACTACAGGTAAAAATAAATAATAAATTTTGAATATTACTTTAATATTATTTTTCCTTCTTCTATTTGCTATTACATTTTTTAAATATTTTCATTCTTTTTGTTAGTATTTTTATCTTTATAAATATATGAATAACTGTCACTTTCAGTGCTCACATTTCTTATAAACTCCCAAGCAATATACCATTCATTTATTTAATAACCCACTGTAACCTATATATATATATATATATATATATATATATATATATATGCTAAATTATTTAATAAATGAAACTGTTATTTAAATGAAGTTAAAATTACAGTCAAGGTATATTTAAGTGCAGTAACCAATACAGTCTGATTCTGCAGGCTGGAAGAAAATGATAGCAAATTTTCTAAGCTACTAATAATCAAAAACAACTGATTTTGATCAAATATGTTTCTGGGAGAGTCTTAATTTCAGTTGGGATGTAAGAAATGTTGCTATACATTGTATCTCAATTCTTATAGCTATAATGTCCAGCTACAAGCTCATGCATAACAATGTGAGTGACTAAGCAAAAGCGGTTGTCTTTTCATCAGTAGTAGCATCACAAGTTTGCTATTGTTTTCTCTTCTGCAGAACTGATTGGTTCCTGCACTGGTTTTAACTTTGTTATGGATTTCCCATTATCAAATAATTTGCATCTATATTTGGGTCAAAAATAATCATCTCCATCTACTAATAAATCTTCAGTAATAATCATTCATATGATCAGGAATTATAGCACTTAAAAATTATATTATAATAATATATATTTCCACAAACTAATTTAAATCTAAATGAAGTTTTTAAATAATTCATGTAATATGAGGTATCCCAAGAAAGCTTGGAATTTTTTCATAATAGTATTCATCTAATAGCCCAGGCATTGACAACCTTTTACTGGTGTCATGCTGAACATATGTTACAATGTTATTCCATGTGCCAATATGGTTCTACCAGTCTTATTATATGTAGTATTAAAATTGGTCCAGTTATAATAGGCTTCAAAATTACGTATTATAGACTTTAGAAGCCATTTATAACTAGTCTATATTTTAAAATGCATAGGATTATATGTGAAAAGTATGTTTTCTTAAATTATACTGCATTTGAAAGATATGCTTAAAGTTTCTTTTTACATGGAAAAAATTCATACACCATTAACGCTTAAAAAAATGTATATTGTTTATAAAATTTCTGATTAATGCACAGTAATTGAGAATAGGCAAAGTGTATTTATTTAGCTTTCAATGGTTTAATTTAAAAAGTTGATTAATGAGCTCCAACAAAATGAAACAAGTATTTTTCCAGTATTCATCAAAAATTTTTCAAAAAAACTCATTTTTGTGATATAAAAAATCAATTCGGAATTGGAAATTTTTTATATATTCTTCTTTTCTTTAAAACTATGGACATTTGGAATTTTTCTGAATGAAAAAGTTGTTTTAATTACACAATACATTTAAAAGTAAAGAAACAATGATGTGTTGGCAGACTTTGTTCATGCATTAACTGTCTATCACTAATTATAAACTTTTTTTTCAAGTAAATGCATCAAAACTTAAAATATATTATTATATAATTATGAATAGAAGTTTTTCATCTGAATTAAATGATATAATATTCTGCTTGAATATAAATTCACTCTAAACATGCATTTGCATACGAAATATCAAAGGTCAATTGATGGGCAGAAAAAAATCCAGGCAAAATTAATCCTCACTGGGAAAAAAAAAAATTCTATCCTACTTAACTCTTATTTTTATTGAAAATAGCAAAGATCGAATGTTCATTTATTGTACAAAATAATTAATGAATTAAACTGAATCTTTCCATTTACATGTGAGTTGCATATGCAAAATGTAGATGATGGTGCAAACACATGTGCTGTAATTAAAATATAATTTTTTACTACTTCAATAAGGATGCCTTTGATAATCATTCTACATGCCATGCTTGGCACACATGTCCTAGATTGGCAAACTCTGTTATAACCAATACAATATAACTAGATATCCTATTATTGACAAGTAAATGAATATTTCTTCAAATGAAATTAAAGAAGAAGGTGAATTGTATTCCTTCACTATTTTCCTTTGCATGAGCATTGGAAACTATTTTCCTATTGTCGATTATTTAAATTATTAAACATGTAACTTCTTATCTATGCACATATATTGGACAAAATAATAGAAACACATCCAACATATTTCTGTGTTTTTAAACATTGTATTACTAAATGGTAATATATGACAATTTAACGATTTTTCCTGTTTCAGTAAGACTCTAAGACATTGTAATAAGCACTTGGCAGGTTTTATAATCGTTTATGAAGAGTGTCAGATTTTGCTAAGTTTAAAAGGATCAAGTTGTGAATGACTACTTAATTAAATATAAGAATCCAAAATGTTTGAATTATTGTTTTGTTTTGATTTTTTAAATTGAAAGATACAAAAGTCATAGTTAAATTCATTAAATATAAAAGAATGAAATTTAATACAACCACAACCATAAACACTGTATACTGAGATAGACTAACAGGTATTAGGAAGGGTTATATACAAAAACACAATAACAAATCATTACAATGATCAATACATATCTAAACAATTTGGTATCTGTGATGCAATTATGAAAGAAATGAAGGATTCCCTCTCCCCTATCTCCTATTTTAAATCTTGAATGTCATAAACAACAGAAGCTAAATAAAATTAATGTAAAATGTGAAATAAAATATAGCTTTCTTTTCATTAAAATTGATAGAATGCAAATTTGTGATTAATAAAAAAAAAAGAACCCTCTACTAAGAATAGATACCTATTTAGTGCCCAATAAATAACTATCTAATTCATATTAACAGAAAAGAGCAGGATTAAATCTAATAATCAGCTGAAATAGACAAATAAATATCAATATATTTTGGCAGAACTGAATATACAAAATATATATCTGCATCACTGTCACATGACTAATATGCTCCATGATAATGACAAACTTAAATAAATGCTTTTTTACTTTACTAAATTCCAGAAGTGTGATTCTATTAAACACTGCTGCATAAGAAATACTTTACTAATATCAGAATAATTTTTTAATGATTTTTGAGTTTTAAACTCAAAATTGATTTAATTATTAATAATTATTTTTAAGAAATAAGCACCTTTGACAACAAAATTAATATGTATATATTTTTTATTTTAGAGTTTGAAGGCACCACATTATTAGAAATTCTTAGTAACCGTCACAAACAATGGAGATGTACTCTCAAAGGTGATATTTTAGTCAATGGCCTCTATGTGAAGCCTGGAGGACTAGAGAACCGAGTTGCATATGTCATTCAAGATGTCAATTTCAATCCAAATATGAGTGTAAAACAAACACTTCTTTTTCTCAGTTTAATGAAAAAACCTGGACACAAAGCTCGCAGATATGACATGAAAGGAAGGGTGAGAAAAATATTTTTCAAATACCTTTAAAAAAGAATTAGCTGTGAAAATTATATAAAATATTTTTTTAACCATTTTTTTTAAAGAAAAAATATTATTTCAATTTTTAATTAATTTTATTAAGTTATGAATAATGAGATTTCTCATAAATTGTTTTAGATTGAGGCATTAATTGATGACCTGCAACTGAGACCCATGGCACAGACAAGAATAAAAAATTTAACAGATTCTGAGAAACGGAGAGTGAATGTAGCCTGCCAGCTTTTACTAGACACAGGTAATAATTTGAAGAGGAGGTGCTATTATTGTATTTATGTTGTCTTTATGCTTATATTATAAATGTTATTGCTATTTTTTAATATTTGTTACAGTTGTTTTTCCATATCATTTAGTTTTTGCACAACCTGAGTTATTGTTTTTGGGAGTTTTCACCAGAAGTCCTGTTATGAGAATATTCGATTGGTTGAGAAATTTTATACTATATTCTTTACATTTCTCATGATGCTACCTGATTAATTTGTCATTCTGACTATGCCTAAAAATTATATATATATATATATATTGTAACCCGATGCCTAGATGATGACTTAGAAGAAAGTATATTGGACCATGTTGCAACAATAAATATAACTAAACTCCAAATATCTAAGATGACAGCCTTCAGACTCAATCATAAATTAAGATGAGCATACTGAGGGACATTATCAATTTAAAGTCTATTGCCGATAATGTTAACTCTACAATAGTAATATTTCTTGCTCACCATATGGATATAACTTATGATGCCTGAGATGGCTAGAATATTTGTTAGTTTGGTCTGGTTATAGTATTGAAGACCCATAATGACACCACTAGCAACCCAGGTTTGAACTTATACTCTTTAGTACATATCCCATTAGCATCGAATCATATCTTTGAGGTTCATGAAACACATTGCAATGTTGAGCTGCTCAACTAACTTGCTGAAATGCATAAATGAAAAGTGAATAAAGTAAAAATATCTGTCAACAACAATTTTAATCCAAGTAATAGTAACATATAAAGTATCTCCACATCCTCTCGAACAATGGATAGTACAACTTTTAATAAGGCATCTGCATTATTAGATAATGATAAATTACATTATCTTTATTATTAATTAGATAAATACACACACAAAAAAAATATTTTTATTATTTCAAATGCCTAATCAAGATTTTAACTACATACTAATAGCAATACATAATGATAGTAGTAATACATGCATCCAATTCTTCAATTAGGAATTAGATAATACATAAAAAGAAATATAATATAAATATACATCTTATGTTAGGCAAACAGACATAATAATTAGAGTAGATAGATTACTATAAATAAAAAATGATACAGATTAATAGTTATCCAACTAAGAAAAATAAAATATATTCATAATTTAAATTTCCTGTTTTATCAATGAAGTTATATGAGTTTTAATCCACTTATTACTTTTATACACTTTCTTGATTGGATTGAAGATGAACAAATTAATTTATGTGTTTAAAAGTTGCAAAATAGAGCACAACTACTCTACTGCATACAAATAGTTTGTAGTATTTTTTCACTGGTTGGTTAATTCATTGATCCCAGATTTTATTGCAGTTTGGTAGCATAATTATCAGGCTTTAGTAAACTTTCTATTCTTCTTTCTTGGGTAAGGCACACATAGATAAATACATAAAATGGAGCTCGTATGGAGAAGTCATTTTCTTTTTTATACTAGGGAATTTTTCACTTAAAGATTAAATAACATTACCTTTTTTTGCATGGAGTAGGTATGCCAACCAAGAGATGGACCAATGAGCTTTTAGCAATCCATTCTAGCAAAATTTAAATCATATGTGTATGATAAATCCATCGTGAATTTAAATAGTAATGCATTATTTATAATATTTCTCCTATTTTTTATATGTAGATTCGCTGTCCAATGATATTCTTCACAGTAAAATTTTCTAGTTTACACTTTCTTCCAGCAACATGTATTCTGATATAAATTTAAGACCACAGCCTTTTTTATATGTTATCGAGTGTTGTTTGAAAAATAACTTAACCACTTTCATCCAAACTTTATGTAAATCTAAATTCCATCTCAATTTTTTATTGTCAAAAAACAGTTTAGTTAACTCTCCTACAAATATTGGCTTGTTTTTTTTTGAAACACAGGAAAGAAAACAGATGATGATGATTCATAATTGGAAACAAAAAAGGAAAACAGAGAAAATAAAAAAATATTACCCTTTTTAGCAATACAAATTTATTTCAGAACAACACATTTATATAAATGAAATTTAGTCAAACAATAATTCTATTGCAGAATTAATAATTTTGCTTTCAGTCTATTTTACTTCCTTTTTTCTTTCCAGTGATTAATTTTATAATTAAGTTAATAAAATCCTTTTATTTTCTATGCATAAATATTCATTTCAGATAAAATGCTAAGATACTCACATGCACAACTTCTGGAATAAACTTAACTCTTTATCTACTGAGCATTTGAATCAATAAAAATGTTATTTATTATTGTTATTCATATTTGATGCTTGTAGCTTGCTATGCACTGCTATTATATATATAAATTATCATTTTTAAACTCTTTTCTGGATTATTGTAATATTTAAATAAATGTTATGGACATTCATATAGAAAAAGGTAATCTTCATAATTTAAATTTTGATTTTATTAATGTGTAGCATGCTTTCGATATGTAAAGCATGCTAAGACTTAATAAAATCAAAGTTTAAATTATAAAAACTGCCTTTTCTGTATGAATGCCCATAACATTTATTTAGATAAATATATAAACTATGTAAAAGCAGTCATTATGAATTATTAACTGCTATGATAATTAAATAAAAAGCTTCTAAATATTAATATTAAATATTTATAGACGTAAATCTTCTTTTATAAATAATTTTCATCTATGATGTAATGGAGCAAAGTACCAATTAAAAGCAGGCATTGCAAGTGAAATAATGTCATCTACAAATTGTATTTATCTGAATATCTTAAGTTAAAGTATTTAAATGTTAATTTTTTAACATTCAAATATGAATATGTGTATATCTATGTTGTAAGTGTATATCTATATCTTGGTTTATGCAGTGAGAGGAGTTTCACCCCTTCATTGAATTGTTTTTGACATCCATTATATTTACTATCAACATTAGACTTTTTTTTTTTTTTTTGCAATTATTTTATAAATCATTATAATAGCTTTTAAAAACAAATTTGTCTTGAGAAATGACTAAATCTTCAGTAAAACATTGGCTGGCAGTTTTAATGGAAATTTTTAATATATCTATAAATCAGAATCTCTATAAAGACTTGTGATAATCTGACTTCTTTGTTTTAACCATAAAAAAGTCTCTTCATTGGAACTTCACCAAAATATTTCCAAAAACCTGTTTTAATATCTGTATTAACCATAATACCAACATCTAACTAGTTATCATATATAAATCATATCACTCCTTCCAAATTTAAGCTTTGTATATGTTGGTATGATTCACATATGATTACAAGTTAGCTGTTGACATTCATAGTTTATTATATCTAAATAATTGAATAGTTTGTTTGAAAGATTATAAAAATGACTGTTTATTAATCTACTACCAAGCAGTTTATCTTTACCTGTTGAATGGAGTTTATATAAAATTTCTAGGCAGATTTAATCTCAATGTTTCATTGTTTGCCTTGATAACAGATTATTGACATTCTTATTTAAGCTTTGGATATGTTGATATGATTTAATGTAACTTTAAACTATATCAACCACAATTATATATATATTAATGTTATAATGACAGAGTATCAAAATGTAATTATATATATATATATATAATTAGCTGAATACTCTTTCAATGAAGTTCACCAGAATCATAGCTCTCATGCAAAAATAATGTGTGTTGCTTGATTTATACAGTCATGTGATATTATATGCATTTTTATTCAAATTAGTTATTTAAATATTTTACTTATTAGATAACTGGATGTTGTTTTCTTTCTTGTTGGTGACATTTTTATTGATGGTAATGAACCATGCCTTTCATTTTTTTTTCTATCATCTGCTCTACACAAATGAGATTGATAGCATGGTACCAAAATATGGACTTGTATTCAGGGTTGTTTTATAAGTATTTATGCTGCACTAATTTAATGGAGATATTAGCTTTAGATTTGCCATAGTATACAGCAGTGCGATCTGTGTTACTGCATAAAATTTTATACACAATCTGGGATGCTTCTTCCTTTTGTAATTTATCTTTGGTATTATTGATTAATCTATTAAGATTACAGATAGTACAAAAACTAACATTAAATTGTGCAAATCTTTTTTATTTTTCTTGTTAGTTTAGAAACATAATCCATGCTAATTCGTGGTTTAGTTACAATTTGGGGTTTTATAGTTTGTCTTATACTTTTATATAATTGTTTGACTATGTTTTCCAAAATATTTTTGTTATAGCCAGTATTATATATATATATATATATCTTAAATGTAGGTCTTGATGTTCTTTTTTCTGTCAGCTTGATATTTGCAAAGAATCATATTTCTTTTAAGGTAGCCTTTGGGAATAGCTAGCTTACGGGCCAAATGTGTTCTGGATTGTGAAGAGATCACATCTTTAGTTTTCTAGTGGTTTTACCATCATTTTATAGCCCAACTTAATTTTTTTCTTTGGTTTAGCAAAACCAAAAACTTCAAACCATGAGATTTATTCTCATGTTCGATGGGCCAGTATGCTAGTAAATCACATATCTGAATAATAGTTTCTTCGGAGGCATGTAGCACATCATTCACATATCATTTATATATGATGTTTTGATCTTTCCATATAAAAATTGGCATAATTTTATCTTCAGTGCTGGATTAGTGTTTAGGCTACCTATTGCACTGCTGGTAAGTAGTCCCAATGGCCATGCCATTTCCATTTTGTATAATTTGTTATTGGATTTAGATGTTATATTCTTTACTATCCATTTTGGAATGTCTATAATAATGAAATTGCATTTCTGAAATTGTACCCATTATTGTGTAACAGGTTTTGTAAAGTTTTATAGCATCCATGGCATGAGGCAATATAGTTCAATGATGTCTAGTTAAGGCTGATTTATAATTCTCTTTGATATGCATGTAGATAATTGGATTGTATCAATTTCAAGACTGATTATATAGTAAATTTTCCAAAACCTAACTGGCCCTTTAATGAAACAGCTATGGTGCTAGTAGCTTTGTAATAGTACGCCCCCTCTCCCAAGTCTACCATTAATTGTAACATGTAAACAATAGATTAATAAATTATCTAAGTGCTGTTTAAATGCACTCCCTCTACTGTCTTTATTGCCAGATTTAATTTTTGAAAGTAAAGACATTTACATTTACACTTTCCAGTTTTTTAAAAATTAGCCAATCTAAAAAATGATTTTACTAAATGTGATTATCCAAATGTGCATAGATATCAAGAAAACTTTATTCAATGCAGCTAATAATTTTAATTTCGCAAGGTAGAGTAAATTTATTATTCATATTTAATGAGTCATCATCATCATCATTGTTAACAACCATTATCAATCCACTGCATGATGAAGGTCTCTCCAAGTTTAATCCATCTTCTACAATCTTTAGCTTCTCTTCTCCACATCACCCCTGCACACTTTCTTATTTCATCCACCCATCTCATATGTGGTCTCTTTCTGGGTCTTTTACAATCTCTTGGAATCCTGTTTAATATTTAAATTGTCCATCTATTATCATCTCTTTTAGCAATATGCTTAGCCCAACTCCACTTAAGTCTTTTTAATTTTTTCAATGAGGTCAGTAACACCTGTTTGTTCTCTTACCCATATATTGAGTTTTCAATCTCTTCTTGTTACTCCTAACATGCATCTCTCCATACTTCTTTAAATGGTCTGAAGTCTCTGTATTGCTCTTCTATTAAGTGTCCAACTCTCAGATCCATAAGTAAGAACTGGTAAAACACATTTATTAAAAACTTTCTTTTTCAAACACATAGGCATATTTCCTTTTAATATCAAGTTATTTCTACCAAAAGTACCCCAACCAAGTTTAATTCTATGATTAATTTCACCCATTATGTTTCCATCGGTATTAATAATCTGACCAAGGTATTTCTAGCTGCTAATTTCTTCTAACTCATCATTATCAATCTTTATTTTCATCTTTTGAGAAAATCCACTGAACATTACTTTAGTCTTTTTGTTTACTTTTAGTCCTTTTTTACTTTCATCTGATAACTCTTGCAACATTTCCTGAAGCTATAAAGCATTATTTGCAAAAACAACTACATCATCTACAAAATCTAAATGGCTTAAATAATCTCCATTTACTTTCACTCCTCTAGCTTCTCACTTTAATCCACAAAATACTTCTTAATTATCTTGAATAATACAATAAAAATATTGGTGACTGCATACCCCATAAGAAGACAAACTACCTGAAGACAATGATATAAGTTCGTCTGTATTGTTATTTACTATTTATTGATTTTCTTCATAGTTTAAATAAAATTTTCTGTAAAGAAGAAGAAATATCACAATGTGAAATACTTAGGCATTTACTTTAGCCCATCAGTTAGCCTTTCTTAAATCTTTTTGGTTTGTAATTCATTTACTTTATTTTTTGGTTGCCTTTAACAGCTTGTGCTGAGATTAGCCCAGATCATTATTCCGCTTCTGATCTCTTGATGCCTTTGTTGTTCCCTTCTTTTATTTTTCTATTTATTTTCTTCCTACAAAACCAAAATAAAAATTGTTTATTGGTTATCTTAATTCTGGCTTTCTTTTGATATTTTCACATGATGGCGTCTTTTCTTTCAAATTGTCTAATACATTAATGATTTCTCATTATACACCAAAAACCATACCATCTATTCTCAGTATTTTATTTTGGATTTCTGACAAAATATTTATTGTCCAATCATATATTCTTTATATTAAGATGCTTTTTCTAATGATTTTAAAAAATAGTTTACGTGTCTGTGCATTACTTTCTAATAAATGTCCCACTTCCATAATATCCCTTCAATATAGTACTGCCATGCACATAGTGAATTGAATTAGGGACATTAGAGCAATATCTGCCTCTTCTGGGTTTTCTAACTTATATTCTAATCATTTAAATTCCATTTAGATGTAATTTATTTTAATTATCAATTTAGGGTTTTAGTTGTGGTTTTATTATGGCTCAGTACATATAGCAGCACTAGTTAAAGGTATCATCTTGCTTCAAAATAATGATTTAGCTAAGTTAGCTAACCACATTATAAATATCATCATCATTGCTTATTTGTCAAAAAATCATTTCACTACACCAACTTGCTAGTTCTCTTGCTCTTTTCAAAAAGATAAGTATTTACTGTTTTCTTTTACCTTCCACAATACCTACAAATATTTAACAATTTAATTCTTATCATTTGTTTACACCAACACATTAACATTACCTACAACTTTTCTTAACTAGTTTTTTTTTTAAATTAATAATTGACCCATAAAGAGTTAAATAAGATAACATCAAAATTATTCGTGTTATTATTAAAATTATTTGTGTCGTGGCGCCTCTCCCATCATTCTAGATCCATACCTTGATTAATAAGATGACCTATGTCTATATTACAAATGACATATTTATCAAGATTTGAATTTAAAGTTATTTTCATATGCTTTGAAATCAGTGTCATTAATAAAATTGCCCTGCGTTCGTTGACACAGTAGTAGACTGGCGGACTTAGAGCTCAAAGATCATGGATTGGAGCCCAATTCTGTCAAGTGCTTTTAAACTTCTTATAAACTCCCATGCGATAAAACCATACAATAAATAAAATTGTAATTTTAAAATAGATAATTTTTTTTTCAGAAGTCAGTCCCTCCCTTAACATAATTTATTCTAGCATTTCAATATTTATGATCTACTTGTATGATGAAAGTTTAAAATGAACTGCATTTAATTAATTTATATTCTATTTTCTGTATTATTATTTTTTTATTCGTTAACATATTAATCTATATATTTTATTTATGTGGCGGTTTAATGCTAGATTGTTTTTTTTTTTTTTTAGATATTGTTCTTTTAGATCAACCAACTAAAAACATGGACATTTTCGACACCTTTTTTCTTGTTGAATTTCTTCGACAGTGGGCCACAAGAGGGCGCATTGTTATTATGACGATCCATCCTCCAACATATGAAATATTTACCATGTTTACTAAAGGTAAATTTAATGCCTTAGTTGTTTTCTACTTATTACAGTAGATTAAATTTACAAATTATGATATTAATAAGCAAATATGTATACAAATATATTGTATAAATGCTGTTTTATTGAACCTGTCACCAAGTTATATCACAAATTAAAAAAAATTCATATTATATAATATTCAACTTTCCCATTGTTTCCTTATTCAGAGAAGTCATAAGATAATTAAAATTATGCTTTAGTTTTTGTGTTGTTGTTTTTTAAATACAAAACTACATTTTATACACATAAAATCAATACTTAAAAGAAAATTAAATAGATCTTATCTAATTTATTACTTATAAGAAATAAATTTACAAGAAATGGATGAGATGGAAGAACGCAAACAAAGAACTAATCAATTCTACATGGTTTAAACTGTGCCTTTTAATCCTCTCCCTGCAGAGGACACTAAATTATAGAAATTCTCCTAGCTTATGCATTGATTATGATTTGAAAAATAGCTTTTTTCTTTTTTAAAAAAGAAAAAAATTCTTTAGTTCTTTTTAAAATTTAATCTTGTTACTAAAGATAAAATGAATTATTAAATAATCTTAAATAGTTTATTATTAACCATAGTCTCTCCAGAATTTTTCTACAAATGAACAGTAAATGAAAACCAAATAATTATTCTGTTAGTTAGCAACTGTTTGGGCCGTGAAATTTTATTACTTTCCTTACTTATTTTACCCTCTTATTTAGAATAGCTAAATATCCATTTGTCAAGCAATACATAATATTGTTAGTTAACTTGGTTATAGAGCAACTGTCTAAAAATAAATATCCTCGTAAGAAAATTTATCAACTACCTGAAAAAATTTCTAAGTCTATTTAGGTTTGAACCACAGTCTGTAGACATGATATCTAAATTTACATATAAAATTATTTATTAAACCACCAAATTATTTTTCTTTTTTATATCAATGACTGCTTATTAAATAAAATGAATGTGCTACTTAGATTATTAATTCTAAAAATTATTTTTATTAAATAGTAACAAGTCAGAAGTCACATGACTTATATATAGCTTGCACTTACTAATATGTAAAGTTAAGAGCGTGCTAATAGCTCTAAACAAGCTTTTTTTTTTTTATTTATGATAAATGCTACTACAAGAGAAGGCATTCAAATCGTGGTCCCCATCCCCAGACCGGTTTCGACCTATGGGTCTCTTCAGTGAGGAGTTGGGACATTAGATCTAAAAAACCAACTCAAGCAAATGTAATTTATTACATTATGTTATAGTTATTCGAATTCAGGTGGGAAAGAAGCACATAATTTACCTCAGTGGCAATGTCCTATCATATACTATGAGTAAATTCTTTTGGAATTCCAGTTCTTACTCTTTTTCTTGCCTACTCAATAAGTATAATGATCTACTTATTAAATAGCAGAAAGGAATTGCCATATTATACTGGTGTAATATACTAATAAAAAGAAAACTTCATTTTAGTTGCAATGGTTTAAGCAGATCATCTCTTATGCACATATCTGTGGGCTTTATGATTTACAATACTACAGCTCACTACTATTATATAAATTAGATTTAATATTTGTCTACCTAACTATTCACTTCATACTAACTATATATCTGCCTATATGTTTACTTATCTATCTACCTATCTGGTTTTCTATCTATCTATTTATTTATGTTTGCAATCATCCTAACCCACAGATAAATAAAAGTAGATAGAAGACAGGTAAATAAGTAGTCAGATGGAGGGTATTCATATAGAATTCCAATTTTTATCTTTCAAAAATCTCTTATCACCTAACAAGTATTTATAATGACCTGCTTTATTAACTAGCAATGAGGAATTGGTATATTATACTGATGTAATATATGACTAAAACTAAACTCCATCTTAGTTTGCAACTGCTTAAGCAGGTCACCTCTTAAGCACATATCTGTGGGCTTTTTGTTTTATAATACTACAGCTCATTATCATTATATAAATAACATTTAATATCTGTCTACCTATCCATTTACTTGCATGTCTGTCTATCTATCTATCTGTCTCTATATGTTTATCTTTCTACCTATCTGGTTTTCTACTTATCTATTTATTTATCTATTGAACCATTTTACTCCATAGATAGGTAAGAGCAGATAGGAGACAGGTAAATAGGTAGTCAGATGGAGTATATTCTTATAGAATTCTAATTCTTATCCTTTGAAGATTTCTTCTCACCTATTAAATAATTATAGTGAGCTACTTATTAAACAGCAGTGAGGAATTGCTATATTACATTGATGTAATATACTACTAACAAGAAAATTCCTAGTCTGCAAAAGCTTAAGCAGGTTACCGCTTAAGTATATATCTGTAGGCATTTTTGTTTTACAATACTATGGCTTGCTATCATCATATAACTAAAATTTGATATCCAACTGGAGATTATACAGTGAAGATGGCAATAAAAAACACGATATTATGAATAAAGCATAAACTAGATCATATAAGGGCACATGTAGAAGTAGACATAATGTTTCAAATACAATTATATTTTATATACCTGGAGTCTAGATATAATATAGGGAATGGAATACAGATCTTCAAACTCCCTTCAGCCTTCTACTCTATCTCATACAACTGATACACATGACCACACACATGTATATTGGAGATCATTTATCTTTTTCACACATGTGTGGCTATGTGTATCAATTGTATGAGATAGAGTGGGAGGCTGAAAGGAGCTTGAAGATCTGTGTTCAAATCCTCTACATTAGAAGTAGACATAATAACTTGGAAAATAATTGATAGGAGAATCTTAGAATAATTATACAAAATAGAGTTGAATGAAGAAAATGTGTTCCAATTCTATGCTCTTAAAGAATAATAAACTGTTATATTTATTGAATGATGACAAATAACTAATATATGATAGAAATATACAGACTCTTAGTTTATAATGGAAAATCTGATGCAAGAATGTTTATAAATTCAGAAATTCCATCAGTAAGGTACCAAGTTATTTAACAAATGCTCGGAAGCTATTATTAAAAATCAATCCATACTTACTAGCACAGTTTCTTCACATTTAATTGAACTCTTATTGGATATTCTGGTTCTCAAGAAAATTTATAGTTAGTAATATCATTAAATATGCTTTATCCTACCTTACTAATTGATGACATTCCAAATTCCTACAGAAATCCTTGCATAAAGATTATCAAACATGAACTAGTGTTCTTTGTAGTTTATATATATGAACATTTTTTTACTGAATAAAAAAGAGCCTTAAAATCTGTCTTATTGTTTATTTTATACAGAATAGAGAAGAGTACTGTATATAAAAAAAGAAAAATTAACTATCAAAGACAAAAAGTTGCAAAAAGAATAATTGAATAATAAGATGATGAGGATTTGTGTTCAACTAGGTATGTCATGATATAGGTTTCAAATCTGGATAAAACTTTAAAATGTGTAAAATTTCAAGAAAATTGGTTCTCTTTTTTTTTCTCTCAAGTATCTAGATCATAGCTAGTCCACACAGTCATCAAATTATCGATTGATAAAGAATAGAATAAGAAAGGAAAACCATAAACTCTCACATTTCAGCCTTTGTCTAGAATATTATCTTTTCCTTCTCTTGTCATTGTTGATCAATGCAGAAGACATCCTTGCTGCTATGGCAATTTAAAAGTTTACTTTTTTTTTTGCCCACAATTTGAAACTGATATTTGAATTGATCAGAGAAATGGCTTCAAATAATAAGCAGACTGTAGTTATTCTATAAATGAAAGCAAATTTTATCTTATGTAATGCCATAATAAGTCATCCACTTAGTGTTTGAGATATTATGTTCTTAATTTTCCTGTTAATGCAGTCAATTAAAAAAACTATAATTATTGGAAGTTTATATAGATGTCATTGAAAATATGACTTCTAAATAGTCACCATTATTATTTTGTAATAAGACTACCCTCATAATTACTTAATTAAAGAGCTTAGGTGACATGTAGAAATTATGATGTAATAATACTTATTTTAAAAAATAGTAATGTATATGATAATTAAACAAATGTAAAAAGAAATTTTAATTTAACTATTATTTATGAAAAAATGGAATTGAAAAGATTTTCTTTAACTTTGATAGTTTTCAAATTTATTTTAGAAATGTTTTCAGAACGGTTTTAGCATTTGAAAAATAAAATAGGATTTCTTGTCTCTCCCAAGATTCATTTAAAAAATTTAGAGTTGTTATAAGTTTATAATATTTATTTATATATTGATATCAGAAGTTTTCTTTCAACCAAGTGGCTGATACTATATGATTAAATTAATATTATACTTGAGCTAAATAGGATTATACTGCATCCCCTATAATAAAAATGACTAAGCTGATAAATGTTTAACTAAACTTTATTTCAAATATTGTTACAAGAGATTTTATTTTAAAAAAACTGAAATGATTTTAATACAATTTTCTTTCTTTTTTATAAGTCTGTATAAAAACTGAACTCTTTATTTTACTTTTTATTTCTCTCCTTAATGAAATAAATTAATGCAATTTAAAATAAATTTCAATTTTGAATTAAATTCATCACGATTATTAAATAATTTTGTAAATGCTATTTGGACTATGATTGAAACCAAATTATTTTATTGATAAAAATCATTTCTCTTTTATTTTTTTATAAATTTATTTTTAAAAAAGTTTACCCAAGACTTTTATTATTAACAGCTCTTTTAAAAAATGTACAAATAATGACATAGAATAATTTTCTATATATATCGCTATGTTATATACTATAACTATGTGTACAAATAAATATCATTGTTATTCTTTTTCTTTATTATATTGAAGTGTAAATTCAGCACATGCATTTACAATTGTATTTCCTGTCTATTCTTTCACCCTTATTCAATATGCATCACATGTTCAAAGACCTAGAATAAATCCAATGTTAAGATACCCTTTTAATTAACATTTAATAAAATTGTAACGGCAGATGACAATAAAAAATCTAAACTTAATTTTTATTTAAAATAAAACAGTAAAAATAAGTTATTAAAAAAATCTTTGATGTCATATTTGAGGAATCATTTCTACCTAAATAAAAGGAATAAAAAATCTTAATTTGGTTAAATGAAGTTGAATGTTGCATTTATCTTTCTACTTGAGTATTAGAACAGCATATGACTTTTTGATAAAATGGCCATATGACTATTTTTATATTCACAATCAAGAGATTATAATTTGAATGAGAATTCTTGAAAATAAAAGCATAAATAATATAGCATAAATCTATTCATAGATTATCCTAGTTCTGGCAAAAAATGTTACCATGATAATTCACAAGCTAGATCTCTAAAGAATCATTTAAATGAACTTGCAATCAATACCCATCTCATAATAATGCCAATCTATTTGTCACATATATAAACTAATAAATATGAAAAATAAACATATTTAGTTTAATTATTTTTCTCAGATCTGCACAAATTCCAAAAAACTTTAATGAAACTTTTTAATAACAATTAAAAAACTTTTCTGGTCTGTGACCATAAAAACTCAAAAAACAATAATCACCTTTCTCTAATAAAGGATTTAGACAAAATCAAGTTTGTGCAGTATGTACCACAAATATATTAATACATTATAAATATATATATAGATTATCATTCATTCAAATCCTACAGTTTTCCAATTACTTTTAGGTCAGTCAGCATAGCATTAGAAACATATACACAATGGCTATAATTTCCATAGTCCATATATTAATGAAAAAATTGAATTTCCAAAAATTCAGGTTAAAATTTGAATATTATGCAAATACAATAGACATATTGATTGCCAACTATACATGATGTATAAATTAAAAAATAGTAGCAATTCTACAGAATTGTGGGAAGGTTAGCCTTTCAAAGTATTAGTTGATAAAGACTATGAGGATAGTTGAAAGCGCTTCTAAATGGATAAAATTTTTAAAGTTATACTTTACATATATCTAATTACTGTATTTATAAATATTCAATTATAAGATTACGTATATTGATTTGAAGAAATACAGATATTGAATTATATTACATATGTAATAGCAGCTTTTAATATCAGATTACAATTGCTATTAGTTGAGATTAAAAAAGAAAAACATATGGTAAGAGTTTAATATCCATAATACATTTTTATATATATATACAAAAAGTTAAACTAATATGTGAAATTCAACAGTTTGTGAGAGTCCAAAAGTAAAAAAATTATGACTTTACACTAAAAATGTATTTTCAATAACAAGTGAAAAAGATAAGACAGTTTGTCAGATTACTACAGTATTACATCAGTCAGGATGGTCAGAATTTAATATTTCTAATATATTTTTGAAAGAAATTGAATTAATCCTTAAATTATATAAAATTCTCAATTGCATGAAATAATCCAAATGAAAAAATTCTAATTCTATATTAAAAACTGATTTTCAAGAAATATTTGCTAAATATCATGATAGTTTAATATAACTAATATAATGTGGTCAAACAACATTGTAGTTATAATATACTCCTTTATGAAGTTTTCTTTACGAATTGAATAAATATTTATTGATTTTTTTTTAATATTTATTGATTTACAATTAGAAATGACAGCTAAAATAAAAACAAATACTACAATTCCATGCTAAATAGTATATTTTTAATAAGAAATCAATAGAAAAAAAAATCTCAACAGATTTAATACCATTGAAGATTGCATCATTCTAATTTGTTTAGCTAACTAAATAAGTGTGACATACACTAGTTATTAAAAAATATAAATGCTACACTTCTTCATAATCAAGTAAAATAGAAATAGGTAATAGATTAAAATTTATATTTCGTCACTTAATTGTTATTTTCTGATCCCTTTATTATTTTATTTATTATTGAATTAATTTTTTAAAAAATATTCATTAATAAGTAATATTTAAATTATATTAATATATTATATTTAATTTTAAAACATTTTACTACTTTGATTACAAATATATATTTGAATACTTTCCAAATTCTTAATCTTTCAAAATTGTTTGCAAATAGTATATAACCTACAGTTTATTTACACTTACTATTACTCTTTTATCAAGCAAAAAATTACAAATTAATTTATATCATTTAACCTGAGGCTTATTTTGATACATATCAAAAAAAAAAGCTATTAAATTTATTCTTTATACTTTTTTTTTATGAATCTTCATATTAATATCTTTTATATCAAAAAACTAAGTTTTTCTGCAGATATGGCAAATTCTTTCCTAATATAAATTAAGAGAAACAAATAATCTTTTATTATCTCCTTTATCAGCCTAGGTAAGAATTAATATTTAAAAAAAATCAACATTTTCTTTCATTTTCATATATTTATTTCGACAAAGATATAATCCCCCTATATTTATTTAACAATTAATTTTGGATTCTGTGTAGCATTTATTCATTCACTAGTTGAAATTATTTATTGCAACCTTCATATATTACTGTCTGTACCTTTTCATTCACAGTTCTTTCTCCATAAACTGTTCCTAAATTATTTATATATTATAATGCTTATATGTATAAGATACAACATTACAATACTAAAACATATATAATAGCTGGAGTGACAAACTGCAAGTACTGTGATGTGGCTACTCCTTTATCGAAGTCAGAAATCTCTCAGCCATTATGTCCAGAAAAACTTGTTAGCACCTTACTTTCCCTTTTCAATTCCCTACCCTAAGTTTTTCCCTATATTCTTCTCTATCCTGTTCCATTCCATTTCCACAATGCCATCTTTGTCCACTCCCTGGCTTTTATATCTAGATTTCCCTTATCTTTTTCTAAATCTAGCATAAAGACCAAGAACTTACTTTCTGTATAATCACTTAGTTTATATTTATTCTCCCACAATTTCATTATTTGTATCCTTTCTGCTTGTAAGCATTTACATTCAATTAACAGATGCCTAATATTTTCCATGCCTTCCTTATATAACTTGCAGACTAAATCACCCACATTTCTCCATTTATGTGTATATTCCCTTGTTGCTAAGGATCCTGTTCAAGCCTTAAACTAATTACTTCTATTACCATAAATTAACTCATACCCAATATTCTGTTTACTTATATATATATATATTTAGACTCTTTTTACTCTCCATACTAGTTCTCCATCTCTCCAGCTTCCTATTTTTTATTAATGCATCTATTCTTCTATCCCATTCTTTGCCACTATAACACTTAACAATCCTCCTAACACAATCATCCCACCTTTTGTACAAGTATACTGACATAAAGTCTTTATCCAAATCTTCTGCATACCATACTACCTTTCTCACCCATCTTGTTGCCTGTCCTTTACTTATAACCCAATTAAATACTACTTTGGTTTTTATCTTACTATCCATAAATTACAATCTACTGAACATTTTCATTTTGCTTTTTGCATCTCTTATATAAAAACTTTACTATCCCATTTCTCCTTGAATTACCTACTTTACCATCCACATATCTGCATCTAATGCATGTTTTCCTACAACTCTTTGTACTTTTTCTAAGTAATCTAACATCCCTTTACTAACACATAATGTACCATTACCATAAGTTAACCCTGATACTGCCACTCTCTTCCATACAATTCAAGTTCCATCATATTTATTATTTGAAAACACTGTTAATTTATTTATCAATCCCTTTCTTTTCTTTGCTTCATTTATTAATTTTTTTCTCCCATTCATCCAAGCAATTCCTCTGATTACTTAAGATGATTCCCAAATAGTTATATCTATTCACCACATTTAACTTTATATCCCCCTATAAAAAATTTTCTCTTCTCTTTCCCCAGCATTTATCATCATTACTTTTGATTTTTCTTCGTTAAATTTGATCTCCATCTCTTTACTCACCCTTTCGCAAGTCTTGAGCACAACTTCCATATCTTCCCTACTTTCTGTGCACAAGAAAATACTCAGCAAATAAAAGACCTGATAATGTATACACTCTCTTGCCATCTATTAATGGTATCTCTACCCCTCTTTCTAGTCTTTCTATTGCCCTCTCCATTTCTCTCAAATATAACAAAAACAAAATAGGTGACATAGGGCATCCTTGCCTTAGTTCCACCCCATTTTTAACTCTAACTGATTCTATATTTCCTAATTGATACATATAGTAATTATTTTCATACAATATCTTAATAAGATCCAGTAAAGCTCCATTCATTTCCAAATTTACTAAACTTACCCAGAATATCATATGTCTTCTCTATATCTATAAAGACGATATATAACTGCTTATCTGTATTCCTATTCATATATACAAATAAACTATCTCCTATATGCCTATTCATCCTAAAACCTCCTTGCATTTCTCCCACTATATTAGTTTCTTTCATCCATTTTGCCACCCTTCCAGCCACCATATATGCAAAAACTTTACATAACACTAACATTACCACTACCGGTTTATAATTGTTTATCTTTCTATGATCCTTACCTTTTCTTTAAATAATAGTCTCACTTTTGTATTATTCAAGCTATCTGGAAATTCCTTCTGTGCCATCTTATTAAAACATAATAATTTTGTTCTATTTCCCAAATTCATCACTATCTCTGTTCTCCATCTATCTAAATCTCTTTCCTTTCCATTTTTCAATCTTTTCCCTGCCTCATTCAATTCATTTTTTGAAAAACTAATATCTCCATTACTATGTGCTTTTATATTTGTTATCACTCTGTTTTCACATGTAACATCTCTTCTATATCCATTACATACTTATTTATGATTAACTCTAATTCTTCTCTAGAGTTACACTATTTCTCCTCACAATTTAGTAATACTATTTCTCTCTCCTCTACATTTCTTCTTTAATATATTTTCAAAAATTTTTACTCTCATCTTTTTCACTTTTATTAATATCCACCAATAATTTACTATTTAATTTCATTCTCTTTGTAATTATCTTTTTTAGCCAACTTCTTTTTATTTAATAAGTACCACTTAATGTTAATAGCTTTTTCCCTTTCTTTTTTTAGTAGCACCCTTATATTCTCTGCATGCTTTCTTCCTCTCTTTTACACTTTTTCTAATTCTCACTTTTCTATTACTTTTATTCTTCTAAATATTCTCACCTAAAATCCTATTTGCCACTTTTTCTACTTTATCCCACCAGTCCTTATATTCATCCCTAACAAACACTTCCATAATTTCTTCTACTATTATTTTTTATTCTTCTAACTTATTCTTGTCATTCATTCTCCATTCACATCTTTCACTATCCTTTCTACTTTTATTATTATTTTCCATCACATGTGATGTGATGTACTGCGGCTTCTCCAAACTGCCCTCTAGTGTCATTTACTAATAATCTAATTAGCATCAACAGACAATCATTATTCTTTGACTGTTAAAAAAAAATACATAAATATACAATATATATATCACTCTTTTAAAAAAAAAAAAAGAATTATTTATCTGAAAAACAAAATTATTTTTATCTAAATATTATTTATATAAAAAATTATGTTATATATGTGTACGTGGACAACATTGTAAACTTCTTATGTGTATATATATTAGAGTTTATTTCAAAGCCTGAAACTTGTGTCTGTTTGCATAAACACACATATTACATCACGTCTATGGCTTGTTCCATAAAAAAGCAGAAAAAAATATCCTTTACAAAGATATGGTTCTTAAGCAAAATTCTTTACAATTTTTAAGAAATGCCAATCAATTTTTATTCTGTATGGATTACTTTAAATCGATCTAATGATCACTAACTGAGTTAACACAAAAAATTCAAAGCTTATTTCAGAATTTTAGTATCAACGAAGAGATTGAACTCAGATTATCAATGTAACAGTTAATTACATTTGTAAAAATTCTACTAAGCAATAAATGATTAGTCTTATTTTGTAAAATATTACTTTGATTTAGGCTATTAAAGATATTGCTTTAAACAAGCATGAGTAACCTGCATTCCAATAGTTGTATTCATTTCTTTAAGATTTTCTTTAAGGTATACTTAGTTCATAATTATATCAGCGTAATAGCTTGTTGAATAAAACATGTTTTTGTTTTTTATTTTTAAAAATAAAAAAAATTATATGCAGCACATTATACCAAATATAATATAGCAGGAATTGATGATGATCGTGTGTGATGAGTAGTGGTTTAAATATATTTGTGATTTTTTTTTTCCATTATAGGAAATTTCTCATGAGGCTCATTACTCAGAAAAAATAGTTCCTACCTGTACTAGAATATGCCAGAAAAAATAAAATGTTTTTGATAACCTGTCCTTAGAAATAAAAAACTTTTATATGTGTTTGTGTGTACAAGTTAAATATTATTGTCGTTTATTACATATGAATGCTACAGAATATATATATATATATATTACTCTTAAAACAGAGCTGTATAAATGAACAAAATTCTGCAGACATAAATAGAAATATGTATATATAATTATTTATAGTTATTGATAATTAAAATGAAATTAATAATATATTTCTAAAGCTTTAATTTGTTTTAATGGCTATCTCTTTTTTTTTTTCCTTGTGTAGTATAACTTGTAATATATATGTAATATTACACTTACCAAGAACCTATTCAATGAATCTTTGATATAAGCATATATGATTGTGATTTCAATGGCTCCAACTGAACTAAATTTAGAAAGTTTTGTTCATTAATTAACTATTCAGTAATAATCAGATTTATATATATATTTGATAAAAGCCTTTTCATGATATGAATATTTTAAATACATATAACATATTTCAGGCATGTCATTATTGCACATTAACTCTTATACTGGTTTGATAAAAATTATAATTCTATTTAACATTCTGGTAAAGGTTTAACTTTAATGATATAAGTGTAATAATGACAATAATGATAAACATAATGCATATAATCAAGATAAAAGAAATGTCATAATCATTTTTAGGGAGGAAGTAGAGAAGTAGCCATTAATAAATATTTCTCATCTATGATTTTTGTTTTCCTAATTATTTTTTCTTAATATAGTTGCTCTTATTTCTACTGGACGAATGATGTTCTTTGGAAAAAGAAAAGACATGTTACCTTATTTTGCAGCAATTGATTACCCTTGCCCAGCTTATAAAAATCCTTCTGATTATTACTGTAAGTATATATTATAAATCTGTATTACATATTTACATTTGAAATATGAATTTAATGCACTTTTTAAAATTATATTATGACATAAGTTAGTAAAAATTATTAATAATTATTGATAATTAAAATAATATTATGATCCCACACATAAACATGAGAAATCCAGTAAATTGGTTATGTCTAAAAACAGAACTGTCATAATAAAAATAGATTTTTTTTTGTATGTTTTGATAAGGGTCATAACAGTTCAATATGATGACAAACACATCTACACATGTTCAAAGTTTGATTTCAGTAATTGAAAAAGTGACTAACTTTTGCCACTTTTGGGATAAGGTGAATACCTGGAAAATATATTCATAAAAAAAGTTTTTTCCTATATTTATATTAAGAAATGTTTGTCATGATACCAAGATATTTATAATTGAGTGCAAAAATGTTTTCAAAAATGCTTAAAAGTCACAGACATGCAAGCAGTAAAATCAACTACAAAAGACTTCACTAGTTTGTTATTTGTAAAAAATGATAACTGATGTGACAGATAAAATAAAGTCAAAAGCATGAGGTCCATTCCTACCACTTAATTACATCTTTTATTATTTAATATTTTCATCATATTTTATTATTTTCTTAACTTTTTTGTCATAAAATGGCAAAATTAAGCATTTCTTCATTCTGATTGGTACATTAAATGCAACATATCAATTGCTCCCAGGATGCTATGCTCTGATATTGTTCTCTTACACTGACATGTCATTGTCATATATAAGTGTTAGAGGAAACTTTTGTGACAATGTGATATGACAATAATTTGAAGATATTTAAAAATTCAATCCATATTATTTGTATACATATCAAAAAAAAAAAAAAATCACCATTATGGAAAATAGACTGGATATATCAAAATAGATTTTTATTATATTTTATTATTACATTTGTTTTTAAAATTTTTTATGTTTATAGATAAGAATATTTTATATATTTTATTGCTTTTTTATTTTTTCCTATTGTAATACATTATTATGTTATAAATATTTTAAAGTAATTAATTTCTTTTAATTTATATTTGTTTCTTGTTTACTGGCAAGTATTAGCAAATAAATATGTATAAATAGCTTGTATGATAAATGTTAATGTCAATTGAATAACAACAATAGCTACTATTGCTTTTCTCTTATAATTCTCTGTTTAGTTTCATAGATTATATATAAGCATTACTAGTAATATGTATTCACATTTTTTATGATATATATAATATAAATTAAACAAGCCTTAATAGTGTCGCTAAGCTTGATGTTTGTTGCGGATATAATATTTACAAAAATTTGAATTGCTTTCTCATTTCCATTCAGTAGTCATTATGTCAAAAAAAGATCCTTTTTTAGTTTTAAAATTTAGCTAGTTTTTATAATTATTTGTCATATATTGTCTATGCTGTTAAATTTATTCACAAGATAGTGTTACTAAAAAGGCATAGTGTTAGAAGGGGGAGGTGAGTGACATTTATATATATATAGTAATCATATCTGTTCTCACCATTTATCACTTTACTTGTAAACTATCCAAAAAATATAAACTAACAAAAAGTATATTAAAATTCACAAGATAATAAAAAAAATCTAAATTTTCTGGCGTAGCAACTATCAGTTTTTTCTTTTGTGGTGCCCTCTCTAAGTCTCATGTTGTCAAATTTCACACTGTTATTGACTTGTGTAAACTAATTCAATCAAATTTTTTTTTGTTCTAAATAAAAGCAATATCTGTGGGGTTTTTTTTTTTTTCAAAAATTTAAAATTTCATTTGAAATGACTTCTAAGTACAAAGCTAATGATTATAGCAATTCTGCTAATTCAGCTTCATGTAAATGATAAAATTATAATTATTAATTTAATAACAAGAAAAAAAATTATACTATGAAGTCAGTGTTTGATTAAGAAAAAACAATCTTCTATTCATAAAATAAAAGAACAAATATGTTTTTATAACAATTAAAAAAAAAGTGCAGTAAGCTTTTTTTTTTTAAAGGAAGTGTAATTCTCATCCACTAAGTCATTAATTTTCTCTGCATTATTCTATTTTTTTTAAAAATTATTTTTGTTTATAATATTAATTTGTTTATGCACTGTAATTTTTTAAACAACTTGTATCATGGGTATGTGGAAACACATTTTAGAAAGTTTTAATGTTCTATATTTACATGTGGTGTGAAGAAAAGTATTGCACTCATATGTGTCTTTATAGTATACTCTCTAATTTATATCAGCCACTATATTGGATAAAGTCACAGTTTCCCTGTATATGACTTTGCCTCACTATTAGCATATAATTTCAAGAATTGATGAGAGTGATGTCAAACATTTTTATATATACCATCTGTAGATATTTTGCATAAGTAATATACCAGTAATGCTATTCTAGTTCATCTGTCATTTCTCATCAAATAATTGCACCACCTGTCTCTCCTTAATTCATTATGCTTTCACTTTACAAACATAATGAGTAAAAATATATTTATCAAACAGCATAAATAGTAAAAAACATTAAAGCACTTTATAATGATCCTTTGCATATGAATAAGAAATATTTAGATGATATATATTACATATACATGCATATAAATTTAACTAATTATATTTCTTATATTTCATAGTGGACTTGGTTACATTTGATAACTTGTCTCCTGAAGCAATGTTGGAATCAAGTCAACGATTGGAACAGCTTAGTGATTTTTTCAGACGGCGTCAGGATGCTATTTCTGATCCTGGACCTCCTGGCATTCCGCCACCAGTAACATTTAGATCAAATGTGTTCTCACAAATATTTTATTTATGGATGTAAGTACTAAAGCATTATTCTGTTTTAAAATTTTGTTGGTATAGTTGTTAATTTTTTTTTATTATTTTTCAGACGAGCATTAATTTATATGTTTCCTTACAATGTATTGGCTGCCATGCATGAGATTTTTCTTAATCTCCTGATGTCAGTTCTTGTAGGAGTCATTTTCATGGACCTCAACAAATTAGGAACATCTATAAATGATAAATTTGGTTTCATTTTCACCATGACATCAGTTGCGCTCTGGCCCAATCTACTACTGATGATATCTCGAGGTATTTACCTTTTGATTTACATTTTTGTTTTTTGATTTTACATTTGATTTATCTTTTGCCCTTATGTATATTGTCATATGTTTAATTAATGAATATTTTATATTAACCATACTCATTTATAATCCAAATGATAGGAATTAAGCATAAAATTTCCTTTAAATATACCAGGTATATGAGGAATGCTTGTATTTCAAATATTTAAATATACCAATAAATATCACATGATTATATTGGCTTATATTTAACATATGCACCTAGGAACTACTCTCTTCACCCACATCCAGAACTATCTATTACAAGACTGAATAGGAGGAAGAGAATAGCTATTAACAGCAATAATTGAGTACTTGCCCTTACATATTTACATTTTATCTCTCATATCCATGCACACACACATATATATCTTTTCAGGATAATTATAATCAATTGCTCTACAAATGCTCATTTTGTATCTTTAAAAGTCTTTTGCTACTACATTTTATAATTCTGTTTAACAATTTTATATATTAAATCATTATCATCATTATTTATTTGCCAAAAAACAGACAATATTCACTTCATTCATTTATACAATCTTATTTAAATTTTCTATAATTTACTTTACTCTTCAAATAACTCATAGTTTATTTTCTTCTTAAGATTGTCATTTAATTTCTTCTTCTCTTACCTCACTTTCTTTTATCCTCTCCAGCCTCTTCTAAAAATTTTTTTCATAATTCATATACTTCAAAATCCATTCTCAGCACAATTTTTTTTAAATACTTTTGATAATAATCTTTTTCCACTTACTCTTTTCAAATATCTTCTGTAGTTCTAAAGTTATCATTTCAACTTATTTTTTCCAAAGTTATATCTTTAAAGCCACTAATACTTTTTTAATTACACTCAATTTTCTGGATGTAAATTACAATTTTTTTATAATATCACTTATAATTAATAGTATCACATACAAAGATCTTACCAATTCCAAGTTGATAGCAACATTTTTCTTAATCCTTATGGAAATTTGTTATTTTTATTTTAGAAAAAGTACAGTCAACATGTTAATAGACAGTGACCAATTATATATTATAAATTCTTTCTTATGCAAAAAGCCTTTACAGTATACAATTTTCATTGGTCATTGTCTTACATTTAATTCACAAGCTAGGAAACAATCTGAGGATATTGGATGAGTAGACACTAGATAGGGAATTTATGCACAAACCTTCTTGCATCCATTGATTACTAAGGCTTGCACTGGGTTGGCAGTATTGTGTCAGGAATATGCTATTGTTTTAATAGCTTATGTAAGCATAAGAAATGGTGATCATGTGATTTTTCAGTAATCACTGTCTATTAACATCTGACTGAATTTTTCTATAATAAAAATAACAAATTTCCATGTAGTTTAAAATATTTCACCAATTATATATAATGAAAAATTATTAATACATACATATTGTCAAACTTTTATCTTGCAAATATTTACTTCATAAAGTTTTTACATAAGGTGAAAAAAAATATGTGCTCTCTTTCAAACCAATTTTTTATTCTATGTCATTCAACACTCCAAACAAAACATTAAGCTACTTTTTTAGTTCTAATTTTAAAACATCCCAGAATAATAGTCTAGTCTCATTAAAAACCTGTTTAATCATTATGATTCTTATTCTGATTTTTTTTTATTACTATTTTTCTAACCTATTCTATAACTTTCTTTTCCAATGTTTAATCTTGTATTCTTTCTACCAATTTCCATTACTTTAGTCTTACATGAATTTATTGCTATCTTTAACTTTCTAATGGGGTCTATGAATCTTACACAATACTTAATGAAGTTCATTCTTCCTATCCCCAAATATCACTAGCAAATGTGATACATCGTTCTATTTTCAAAGCTAGCTCCATCTATATCAAAACTTTTTTAAAAAAATTAAATACTGTATAGAAATATTATCTTATTGTAATTAATATTTTTTTTTTTAATAGTTTGGTCATCGAAGTCGTGGATTGATCGTGATTTAAAAGATAAACTATACTGGAGGTGGTCTTTTATAATTGCAAAGGTATTACTTTTTTAACTAGATAAAAATTGTTTTATATAAGTCAGAGCATTGAAATACCCTTTATTGAGCTCATTGGCAAATGAATATTAGGTTGTGTGTGTGTATATATATATATAGACATACTGTAAGCTGTGTACAGCTATTATTTACTTTTATATATTAGCTGAAATACACAGGCTTATATATACCTGCGTCTATATATGTAATAGACATTTATCTTTTCGACATATGTGTGTTCGGGTGTATCAGTGTTATGAGATAGTGTGGAGAGTGGTGGGTCATGTGAAAGTCTGTGCTCATACCCTGTCTATTTTATATATTATCATTTTGATTATTGCAGAGTTTATTTCTGAGCTTTTTGCTTATATATATAATAGTCAACAACATAAAACTAAAAAAACTAGTTTCAAGAAATATTTTTTATCAGCTGTTCCAATCCTCTTAAATGCCACTAACAACAAATCAAAATAGATTAGGATCTTATTTTTATATAAAGCAATTTTATTTCTTTATATGAAATATAATGCTGTTTTTTTTTTCTATAGTTATTAAATATACATATAATTAATTCTCTTCTGAACAGGCAAAATTAAATTCAATTTTTTTAATTTTTATAAATCTTATCATAACTATATACATACATATAATTTATTTGTAATAAAAGCAAAAACCGGCTTTTATCTTATAAAATTTAATATACTATTATTAAAATCTACCATAGATATAAAGTCATAAGTATTGATTTTATCTAACAGAAATAGGAGTAAATGATGAAGTTCGCTAAAAATCCCGGATGTAAATCTAATAAGGAATAAAAATTTCTCCTATCTGGTCAGACTTTATATATATATAAAACTTGTTAAAAATATCAAGCAGAGCATCTGTAATAACAAAAGACAGTCTAAAAAAGTATTAATAACTATTTATCTAACAATAAACTTGTTCTGGTCCAATTAATAAAATATAGCATGTGTGAATTAAATATATATTAAATACAAAGCAAGGGAAAAAAAGTTGCATATTATGAAATAATTTATGTGGACTTATTTAACATCGAAAAAATAGAATTTGAATTTCTCCTCATTGAGAAGATAGTACTTTATTATGACCATTTTGGCAACTTTTTTATACGATTTCATAATTAAGTACGGATGAAATAAAACTTTTAATCTTACAGAAACACAGTATCTATAGTAAAAAAGTATTAATAATTATTTATTTAACAGCAAACTTGCTCTGGCTCATTTAATAAAATAATAAAACGTGTGTGCTAAGAGTACATTAACACAGGAAAAATATAACTTGAATTTATCCTCATACTCCAACAATACTTTATAATGAAACATTTTTTTAAATTTTCAAATAAGTTGATAAATACTGAAATGATTTATCTTATATATATTGGGACAGTCAGTCTTAAATGACTGCCACAAAGATGGCTGCAAGCATAGTTGCAGCCCAAACAAATGTACATATTATAATAAAAGGAGTAGTCTGTGCAGGTATATTTTCTCTGTTGCTTACACACACAATATATTGTAAATAAATAGAATGAATGGTGGTAATACGCTTATAAATAAACAAATGCGGACACCACATGTAAATATATATTTTGCTGTTAATAAATGCTATATATTGTTTTTATTTATGATATGAATAAATATGGCAAGGGATTAAAGAAATGATTGTGGGAAACTGAAATGTATTCGCAAGTAACCTATCAGTAAACATGTTTTATTTTGATTTTATTTCAGATTCTCAAATGTTGTATTTTTTTTCTGTTGCTTGTTGAATATTCTTTTTGGAAAACTTAAAAACAATTTTTATGTGACAGCAAGTATACAGTTTTATATATATATATTTTTTTAGAACTTAATGTTCATGACTGCAGGCAAGCCAATGACCTCTTTCTTTTATTGTATAATGTTTTTGGAAGAAAAATGTAGAAATTGTATCAGTGGTCATTCAGCTTGACAGCAAATCAAAATTATTTAATTAAATAAATGTGATTTTATTTTATTGTTTAAAGAAATCAAGGGATTGGAAATTTAAATGGTCTGTGAAATTCTGAAATTAATTAAAAGATAAAGTTATCGCAAGACAAATATTTTTTCCAAGGAGATAGCTAAAATTAAATCCATTGTTTGGACTTAAGTAATTAAAAACAGGGATTAATAATTTAATTGAAAACAGAAATGTAAAAGCAATAACTTGTGGAGGGGGTGAAAGAATACACCCTGTAATGGGGGGGGGATATATAAAGGCTGGTCAGGTGAAATTGATTTAGTTAGCTGGGTTATATTCGTTGATACTCACAGGCACTCTTACCCGTTCTCTTTGAGTTAGCAGTATAGTTTTCGAAGTATACTGACGGAAAAGCAGAATTATGAGTGAAAAACTATTTTTTCGGAATGCTGAACAAGTGGAAGAGTCATTAATAGCTGAACATATTTTAAAAAGTATTAACCGAAGGGAGAAAGAATACTGCCCAATTAAATAAAGAAGAAAGGAAGCAATACGGAATGGAATCAAGATTTATTAGTGACACAACAATGAACATGGAGTAGAAAACCAAGTTCGGTACATTCGCACCACTCTAAGACCTACATAGCCATCCAGTGATGTGACTTTCTATTTCTTAAAGTGTAGCTGCTATGGACAATTTGCCAACCTCCATTGAAACCCTGTTAAGTAATCACCTGCACAGCAGATATTATCGCCCTCAAAATCCTAGCCCGGAGAAGAACGAAGCCTTTGGGAAGTATTATTTATGTTTTTATATCTATTTTTGTGTCTTATTACTAGTAATTTGTTCTTTTACTAATATTGCTATTATTAAATGAACCAATGAATTGCGTAATTCAATTATAAATATTTCTTTTGTAATTTTAACATAAAGGTACACGTAATTCATTAGAGTATCGGAAATATTTCAAAATAGTGAAATAGAAATAATTGGGTGGTTTGGGCATTGGATGTATGTGTTTCACCTTGTAATAATAGTAAATTTATTCCATGCGCTATGTGCAGGATAGTTTTCATAAGGAATAAAGGTGTGTAGGAAAGTGTTCCAAATAATTATTATTGTCCGCTACTTGTAGGACTCATATTATGGAACGTTTAAGATTCAAATATCATTAACTCATGGCTAAATCATTATTTTAACTTAAACAAAGGTATATAGATCACCACAAGTGGAAGGGTGAGGGTCGTTTTTTTTATTATGAAACGTGAGCATACCATGGCCAATACACATTGTTTTCATATAAGTAATTTATTCAAAGTTTTGGGTTTAAAGTGTAAGCAGGGGAGAATTTCAGACCATTCCTTTCCCATTTATGAAACTATTTAAAATTTATTTATACGCTTGAATTTTAATTAATATCGTTTATGTGTGTTTATTCTCTTCTTTATTCTGTAAATATTTATATAATTATAGAGGGCTTAATAAATTTAACATCTAATTTTAAAGTATGGTGTTGTGCTGTGTATTTAATAATGATATTATTGTTTGACCTTTTCTGTTAATGAAGCAACAAACCACCATCCCGAGATCATGAGTTGATTGAGCTAGTCAGGGATTAAACTTACCAGGATCGGGAATCATTCGTTAGGCATTCACTTTTCTATTGATTTTATATATATAAAAAGAAAATATAAGAGATTATAACTCTTTATTAATTACATGATCATATCCCTTGGGGAGGGGAGCAATCTCTTTCTTAAGGTGGCGTGCAAAGGTTGCAGTAAACGAACCTTTCAAAGGTATGATTATAGTAATGTATATTTTGGATGCCTTTGAATATTTCTTAATTGTCGCTCGATGTTAGAAAACGCATGACATGCTCAATTCGTATAGAGACGCAGGCAGCAATCATTACAATGTATGTGTAATGATATTATTATTCGATATCTGTATTTCTTCGAAGTTTAAATATTAATAAATACAGTAATCTAAATATATATAAAGTACAACTTTAAAAACTTATATCCATCTAGGAGAGCTTTCGACTAGCTTTGTAGTCTTTGTCAACTAATACTTTCAAAGTCTAGCCTTCCCATAATTCATTGATTTTTATGTTTGAAAGTGTTAGTTAACAAGATTATGAAGCTAAACAAAAATGCTCCTGGGTGGATCTAAGTTTTTAAAGTTGTACTTTATATATATTTAGGTTACTGTATTTATTAATATTTAATTACATGATTACATATATATATAACTTAAATTGGGATTGCTATGATTAATATGTTATTATTTGCCTTCATGATTGATTATGACATATATTGAAATAGTTTGTGTATTTTATTAAAAACTTTTTGCATATGTTTATAAATAGTTAAAATTAAATTGCATAAACATTATACTGATATTTCCAGTAAAATTATATCTGGTGATCATGTTGTAGAATTTGTGTTCCTTGCACATAATAAATTGAATAAAGCCTAAATAAAGGCAAGCAAGTTACCATTTGTCTACAGAGTAAATAATTTCCTAAAATTTTAGCAATTGCTATACCCATCAATAAGTCTCAAATACAGATTTTTGACCATTTTGGATTATACACTAATAGACTCCTATTCTGCAATGGACAATTATATGTTGTATTGTTAAGATATCATATAAAATTTGGTATAAAAATTCAAAGATCTAAAAGTATTAAAATTGTTATATGGAAAGGAGTATTATAAATAAATATTTTTCCATAAGCTCTTGTATTTTCTTTGTTCCAAATTTTGTTAAAAGAGATCATGGAAGTGGTATTTGCCACTGAAAGGGTGGAGTTAAGCAGAGTGAACATTGGGAAGTTAGGCACCAGAGGTAATAGAAGCTCTCCTAATATATATTTTAATAGTTCACTATCAATATATTAAACTTTATAAGATTAAATTCAGTTTTTGTTTTTACTACATATATCAATAAAATTCATAATTATTACTGTCTTTATGTAACTAATAAGCAGTGAG
The DNA here is from genome assembly GCA_028023455.1 of Epiperipatus broadwayi. Taxonomy (NCBI): domain Eukaryota; kingdom Metazoa; phylum Onychophora; class Udeonychophora; order Euonychophora; family Peripatidae; genus Epiperipatus; species Epiperipatus broadwayi. The sequence continues at coordinate 429,645 of JAQFVV010000442.1, forward strand.
CTTAGAATGTAATGCTTTAATGGTCTGACTCATATAAATTTCAACTTTTTAATAACATAACTGATTTCATATGTTGATTCATTTTTTGTTTTAAAATATAATACCTAATGATTTGTATATGCAATGGAATAATTTTTTAGAAAACATTAAAAATATATTTAAAAAATAAATAGAAATGTCATTATAATTTAATATAGAATGAGTTTTAAAAGAAGAGAATTTTAAAATGAATGAAAATATAATATATAATGCTGAAGAAAAGCAAATAATAACAAGAAATCATTCAGTCCTTTAACTTGTATATAATATTTAATAAAACAAGAGCAAAACTCTCTACTCTAGTGCCATCTATAGCAAACTTAAGAAATCAATAATACCAAATGTTACTGCATTTAAACCTCCAGACTAACTTCTAGCTTTTGACTTTATTTTTTAAGATTGGGATTCAAAGCTGGTGGGAATTAATGCAGTTATGTATCTAAGTATTACTTTTATCTCCATTTTATTATTCAAGCTTAAAGCCTTTAAAACACTCTTAGTTTTTGAATTCCAGCCAATTTGCTTAAACAACTATATAATTTTGACTCCAGATCAGTAACTACATATAGCACTAAAATGGACAGTGAATCTTGTTTTATCGTATATTATGAAAGTTAAGAAATTGGGTAAATTGGTGTTATTAGTAACATTTCTTGGCAGAAAAAAAGGTGCCTACTGTTAATAGAACTGATGTTACTAAAATATATAATTTCTGATGTGCAATCATATCTATACAATTATTTACATAAGTTGGCTTAATTTCAAAATGTTAAAATGTTCTAATTTTCAAAGGTTGGGATTGATTAATAAAATAGAGTTAAAGTATAACTACATTGCTATCAGCTTTGAATCTCAAACTTTATAGATAAAAGCAAAAGCCTGAGACCAGCTCTAGAGATGTTGATTTAAACATTTTAATTTCTGGTATTCATTGATTACCCAAGTTTACTGTTGGTGACTATTTTGTTTCATCATATAAATGAATAAGCTGGAAATCCCAAACTTCCTGTTAAGGCAAAAATAAGAAATTAGTCAAAGAATGATAATTTAAATGCACTATCAACTATTAATCATTAAATATGGAAGCTTTCTGTAGAAGGCCCTAAAATAGAAAGCTACTTTTGTTTTAGAACAGAGGTACAATTGTTGATCACTTATGGAAAAGAAATAATGATTGGAAATTAAAAATATTAATGTTTGGTATTATAGGCATAAAGAAAAAGAAAAAAATGATGTGAATCTAACTTGCATTCACTCAACCTTCTTAGAGAAAGCTTGAGACAATTGATGAAGAGACATTACATTCTTAGAGGTGCTGAATTCATGGTTTTTGAATTTTGGAGAATAAAGAATTAGTACAACTTATTGTCAAATATTTTGTTAAGTACTGTATAGTTTTAAGTCATTATATTTATTTAATCTAGTAACATTAATTTTGCCAAAAAAAATTATTCAAAATGTTTAGTTTTTAGTGCAATTATTTTTAATGCAGATTTGTGTAATGCATTTATTCATTACAGCTTTTAATTAGTTTACTCTGTAAATACTTTTGTGATTAAACAAATATCGATATATTTGCAAAATATAGTTACATAGTCATTGGACAAAATTTAATTTATAATATTTTTATTTATATGATGTAGGATCATCATTTGTATCAAGAATTAGTCTTATTTTATAAGGAATAAAATTTTATATTTTAACACTCTAATATTAGACCAGTTATTATTAAAACACAACTTCAAGTTTTCAGATGCTGGTAGAAAACATGGACTTTTCAATAGCTGATAGAGAATATAGATCTTTCAATCACTGATACAGAATATGAATCTTTTAATCATCATTTAAAAATACCTATAAAGATTCAGCAACATTTGAATCAGATGACCAATTGGTTATGAATGAGCACTGACTGAACCTTAGAATATGCTCATTTATGCATTTATGTAAATCGATGGTTGCACCAAAGGACTATCATGTTTGATAGTATATAAATAATCATTCACATTGAAAACCATTGGTATTAAAACAGCATCTGAGTCTGAACTTTCTATTGGTAAAACTCACTACAAGATTTTTTTAATAGACACCCGAGTGATTGATGTGTGCTTACCTTTTCAGTAATCTGTTCTATTATAGTTGCATATTCATTATTTTTGATTATATTCTTTCATTGTGTTTGTAATCTCTCTTAGGCATGCTTTGACTTTTGATCATAATGAGTTCTAGAAAGTTTCAATTTTACATATTTGGTGAATTAATTGTCATCTTGAAATTATTGATCTTAAAACATGAAACAATTTAAAAAATTTAAATATTGATATTATAGCTAATCATCCCAATGATTTGATTCTATTTAAAACTAGCATCAATTTTCTGAAGAATACTTTTCCTACCTCTATTTGTAAAATACATGAAAAAAAATACATTGGTATGTATTTTCATTTTTGCGCTGCATCATATCAAAAACATAAAGTAATACAACAGTTGTTGCTGCTATTTTAACTCTGTAAACATCAGAGTGAAATTTTGGCTAAATAAGATGTCAGTTTTCTGGAAGATAGGTACGGATTCCTGATTTAAGAAAATCAAAATATTTAGCCAGAATTAAAATAAAAATCTGAACCTCATTAATTGTGAGTGCTATTTTCACAGTCATTTGTGGAATTGCTCATATTATTAAATCTCAAAGCTATAGACAGCCATAGACAGCAGTATTATTTGGTCCATCAAATACTCTCACCATAAAATAATAAGCCTAGATAGGATGACCTTGAGTTATTTTACTGTGAAGCAAAATTGCTTTAGGACTCACTCTTTTATAATTTCCTGGCTCACTTACTAAATTCACATGATCTTCTACGAATGCAGATCACAGAAAAACTCCATGATTTTATATCTTGTATCAAAAAGCAATACATAAACATTTATATAATTTATATTAAGAGCTATGATGTATATGATTCAAAGCATTAATGCACTCTCTAATGAGGTCATTATGAAATAAGATATTAGGCGACATTTATATCAGTTAGCCAATTTCGAAATACAATGTACTATCATCATTTACAATTCATAGATTATATTTAACTAGTCACTACAATATTCACTACAGGGCTCTGTAATATCTAATTCACAAACAAAGAACATAGAATGATAGAGAGTGTAAAGTTAGAAAAGAAGTTTTATGTAAGACATCTAGAATAATTATAAGAAAAAAATATTTAAAAGAATAATGAATATTAATACAAACCATATTTTTGAAAATAGGAGATATGGATAAATGAAGAAATTACATTTGTTAACAAGTTTAAAAACACATTTGAGGACTGAAGAACCAAAATAGAAATGCAAATGGCAAAAAACATGTGATATGGATAGAGTGTAAGACTTATTGTTAAGGAAGATATTTTAGAAAGAAATTATTGGATAGAGAAAAATATAAATATAAAATGTGATTCATTTTATATTGTTACTGGAAATGGGGAAGAAATATGTAAATTAAAAAAAGGAAAAGCAAAAAAAAAAAGAAATAGTGTGAGAAAATATGCAAAAGTTTAGTTTTAAAAGAAAGTTTCAATAAATTATAATTGATAATAAGATTTCAGATATATCATTGAAGAGTCAATTAGTAGCAATGGTGTTCATGTTTTATAAAATGTTTATATAATCACATTAGAGGTAAACTTTATTTTGTAAATTTAGCAAAATATGCCTAATGCACTTTTGATTACTTAATTATACTAATTAAAATCATCCCATTGATGGTGAAAAGAAAGTTGTGGCATTTATTTAAAAATGAAACTCAATAGAGAATTTGCATATTTGAATAGCAAATAAATTATTTATATTAGCCATTTTTTGAAAGGTGGTGCAGGAATCTTTTTTGTTAATTGCATGCTTATCTTTAGCAAAATAGCCATTTTTTGAAAGGTGGTGCAGGAATCTTTTTTGTTAATTGCATGCTTATCTTTAGCAATGTGCCAGGTCTCTTTCACCTTCTGCTTGGCATCGCTATGTTCAGAGGACAACACACTGGCCCAAGATGTAGGTTTGGTGTGGCCAAGGTTGAATTCATGCTCATAGAAGGTTGATTTGGCATCAATTTGAATTTTGGCACAGTTATATAGATATTGGTGTTGTGCAATTTGAGTAGATAGGTTAGTGCATGATTCCTCATAATATACAGTATGGCAGCTAGCATAGTTATATGCAATTTTGTATACTATTTGTGACTTCTGGTCAAAGAACAGAGTATCTTTGTTTTTGTTAATTAGCTGATTAAGTGAGTGAGGGGTATGAAGGCCGATTTGATGAGTTAGAGTACAGACTTCAACAATGCAATGGGTAGCACCAGAGATATAAGGTAGTGATATTCAGGTTTTGTCATTGGTTACTATGGGTAGGTGTTTAATTTTGGAATAAAATTTTTTAATGGTTTGAGCAAGAGTTCTGCTTTTATATCCAATGTTGCATAGATCTGTGATATAAGAATTGATGCAATTAACAAAAAAGATTCCTGCATTCCCCTTTAAAAAAAATTGCCAATATAACTATTTGTCATTCAAATATGCAAATTCTTTATTGACTTTCGTTTTTTTAATAAATGCCACAGTCTTCTTTTCACCGTCAATGCCTTGATTATGACTAGTATGATTAAGTAGTCAAAAGTGCACTAGGCATATTTTCTGCTATTTTTATATAATAAAGCTTGGCTCTAATATGGTTATGTGTATATTTTTTTACATTTTTTAGATATAGCCCTTTAAATTCTTGAAGTTACATTTTAAAATGTTTATATGTGGGTGGATGAAAGTAAAACTTGAAGGAGATTCAGGGTGGATTTTGATTATTAAGAAAAAGGAATAATCATTTCATCATATCTCAGTTGAAAAGTCTTAAAATAAAATGTTAATGTTAAGAATAATTAAACTTTTGTAATATATATGATATCACTATTTAATGGAAATGGTAAAACTGAAGAATTGAAAATGAGAAATTTTTGTCTGGAAGAAATGAAGGAATATAAGTATTTAAATACTTTTTTTAAAAAATAGAAAAAAAAAATTATGCAGATAATTGGGATTAGAGATGAATAGAAATAAATGGAAAAATAAAATAAGCTGATTAAAAATCGGCTATGTTTCTCAAGTAATAAATATGAGGTAAAGAATAATAATGCTTGCAATAATATTTGGAAATGAGGTGTTTTATCATGCCAAAAACTGTGAAATTTTTAAACGAAACATGAAAAAAAAAAAATATGCACTGGAAGGTGAAGTGTGGATAGGAAATAGCATTATTTGAGGTGAACTGGGAATGAACATCTTTTTAATGAAGGAGAATTAAAGGTAAATTAAAATACTTTGAATGTTTCAATATATGAATGAAAAAAAATTTACCAAAAATAGGGTTTAATTGGATTGTGTAAAGAGACCACAGTGAGTAAGAAGATTTTGTAGTATGCAGAAGAAATAAATAGGTAATATATTTTCACATAAATATTTAAAGAAATGGAATAAATATATAAATGTATAGAGAATATATTACAATTTAATTATAAGGATTATTGAGAAAAAGGATAGAATAAGTTGGTTAGGGAACAAGTACTAAAGTTATAAAAAATTAATATGAATGGTGGAAAAAATAGTTGGAAATTATATAAGAATAAAAAATATGAAATAACATATAAATAACACTAGATGGAGCTTATTCCTTTATTTGGTATAAAAGCAGGATCTTTAGATATAAGAGAAAGGAGGCAAAAATATAAGAATTTACATAATAGATGTAGTAGAATTAGGAGAGAGAATATTGAACACTTAGTTTTTGAAGTGAAGTATATTGAAAAAGGATTGATATAAATTTTATGAAAAATGAGAGAAATTTAAAGGTAAAAGAAGTGAAAAAGATAGACATCATTTTTTGTTAAGGTTTATATAATGATAATGCGGTATATAAATATAGTTAGTGAAGCTAATAAAACAGCCTTTGATAAAATAGAATAGGAACAAAGAAATGATTCAAGTCTAAAAAAATGTTTTGATAATAACTAAAAAAGTAAATGAATTTATTTTAATATATATTAAATAGAATTTATTATAATGTAAATGATAGATAGAATAATTATTAATTTATACATTTAGTATTATGATTTTTACTTTTATGTTCATTATTTCAGATACTCTACAACTTTCCTGTGGCTTTATTATCTGCCTTTGCCTATGTTATTCCTGCGTACTGGTTGGCTAATCTTAGGCATGATAAGAATGGCATATTTGGACTCTATGTTGCTGTTATGGTTGTCTTTCTTCTTGCAATGAGAATGATGGTCTTTGCGTTAGCATATGCCTTCAGTTCACGTTATGTAGCTGCATTAATCAGTGGAATCATTGTTACATTTTGCTCAACCACAGCTGGGTATACTGTTCACTTTCTTAATTTATGGGATGTATTTGAATGGTTTCGCTGGGTTTCTCCTACTAGATGGGTTGTTCAACAAATAGCTCTTCAAGAATTTGAAGAGGCAGCTGCTCTGACATGTCTTCAGTGTGGTCTCCTTAATGGTTCTGACGTTCTTAATTTTATGTGGATGAATGGATCAAACTGGTATCATTTATATATGGCTTTTATTATTCCAGGAGCCTTTGGTTTACTTTTCTTAATTTTAACTAATATTTTTTTCATCTTTTGTAATCAAAAACAAAAAATGTCCAATGATTAATAATGATATTTATTATTTATCTTAGAGAATCCTATTTTTCATAGGAATCCTAGTAATTCTCTTTTTCTTATATATATACACATGTATATATATATGAGTGTTAAATTTTATATTTGACCCCAAAAAATTTTCTTAAATAGGTTGCTCAGAACAACCAACAACCAAAGAAATGATAGTAATTCCAAAATTACATAACATTTTTTATATGAATTTTTTAGAAGATATGTATATATATATTTTCAATTTTTAATGACTTTAGCAAATGTGCTAAATAAAAATTAAATTAAGACTTCTGTAAACTTGTTTAAAATTTAATTAAAAATATATATATATAAAGCTATTATATATGATTCATTAAAATTTTATAAAAAATTAAATTTAAAATAATGTATAATCACAAACATATATATAATTCAAAGAATTTAAAAGATTTTATTGACAATCATATATTCACAAATAAAAGATATGTTCCCTTACTGTAGGACAAATGCCTGCCCAGCACCTCTTACCAGATGTAAACAATGGAAATAACAATATCCAACCTATCTAACAGGATTTTTCTTTTTTAATGTAATCTTTACTTATGAATAAACTGTATTCATTTACCAACCCAATAACTGAATGATTTGGAGATTTTTACTTATCTAAAACAATGTTCAAATTCCATCCTAATTCCCTGTACCATTATGTCTTTCACTGATTTATATAAATATTAATTATTGCAATGCTTTTAATAATATATAATCATGGCATTGATAAACTTTCTACATACTGCTTGTGACAGATTTCAACTTAAAAACTCAAAATGATTCTATTAACATTTGCATTCTTGAGCTTATAAAAATAGCGAAATTGATAATTGACATTAATCAAAATGAACGAATTTTAATAATGATAAAGCCGTATTAGTCTGAGAATTAATTCTATCTTATAAAGTTTAATTTTTTCCCCATATTAAATGAAACTGGATATCACTTGTTAGATTTACTATTCTATAAGATCGAGAATGCAAATATATATATCGATTCATTTTGTATTTGCAAATTGAAATCATAAAAATGTAAGGGAGTGCTTTAAGTTACATATTATTTGAAGTGTTGCGTTAATTAATATTTACATGAATGAAATTTGGTTATTTACCCATAAGAATATTAAAATAAGGAGAAATTAACTTTCCATTATAAAGTTAAATTATTTGTCATATTGACTGAAGTTTTGATAACAACTTGACTATTAATGGAAGTTATCCTGATTAAAATTACTTATTATATTTGCTATTATAAGATCAATAATGTAAATTGATTTATTTTATATTTGCAAAGCAAATACGATAATAGAAAGCAATGCACTGACAGATACAATTAACACTTGGAAAGTTACTGATCAAGTGATTACATAACTATTATCACTAAATTAATTAGTATTTACAAATTTGATATTCAGCTACTTATTCACAAAGATATTAAAATGAGTAAAAATTAATTATATTTTGTGAAGTTAAAATATAAACATATTGAATAAGGCTTAGGTGATATCCAGTACAATTAGATATTGCCCTGATTAAAATTAATTTTCAGATTACTTATCTTTATAAAAATTGAGGAAGGAAATGTAAACCAATTCATTCGTGTAAATCTGACAAAAGGACAGTGCATTTATGGGACTAATATATATATATGTTAGAAAGAGAAGTATTGTTTTTATTTAATAGTAGTATTTATTCAAAGTAGTATCATATATGGCCACCAAATCATTACAAACCAGGATAACACTGAAAAATAAAACAAATCCTCATAAGAAACATTTAATCTCCAAAGGCAAATTCCAATTCATCAGTTGTGCTAGAATTTTAAACACATACAGTAAATATAACAATCACGTCATTATATAATAACAAACCACAAATGTACACTGTTGTTTGGAAATGTGAATAATATTAAATTCACAAAAATGTAAATCACATCTATTTAACTAAATAATCTCGAACTGATTTATTTAAATGTATCATGAATTAATTAATGAAGTCTGACAAAAAAAAACAACAACATTTGTAACTGATATAAATTTATATACAGTATATGTTTATCAGTATATGACATTAAATCTATATATATGAGGGGTGGCTGTATTTACAAAATAAAAGAAATATCATCAGTCTTTCTTTTAATTATAATGAAGCCAAAATATTTCCATTTATACTGAAAAAAAAAAACCCAACAACTTAGAATTACTTTATATGATTCATCACAATTGTATGAGCGGCAGACAAGTGTTTGAATCAATTCTCAGCTGAGAAAAGTTTGACTTGTGCTCAGTCTGAGCAACTGATTGTATAATTTTGGTTTATTAGAATTATTACTAATATTATATGCTGTTTAGATCTCTCCATGAACTTTGGAATGAAAATATCTTTTGTTTATAATGTTAAAGATTAAATTTGATGTTATGTTATTATGTATATTTATATAAGTAATGTTTAAAATCAAAATGCTGTATATTTATTCATGTATGTATAATCTTATCTGTCTGTTTGTGCATATATATATATTCTAATTGTGCCATAGAGACATGTTCAAATTATAGTTTTTATCATATTTTCTAAAATTTGTTTTAGTTGTCATCTTAAAGATATTTAATGCGTGCTGTTGTTTTTTTTATTGGTCATCTATTTTGTTTTTGTTTTCTTTTCTAAAATTTATATATATAAGTCATTTCACTGAATATTTAATCCATTTAAATATTTGAATGAAATTGTTTTTTTCTATCCTGTGTACTTCATTTTTTCATTGAATAAATTTTTTGTTCTTAAAAATAAAATGCAATACTTATATTTTTTATAACATTTGTATTTAATAATTGTTGGTATTTATATAAGGCAGATATTTTTTTTTTTCTTAACATATCACAATATTAACACAATTTTCTTTTGAAATCAGTTCAGAAACTGATAAACAGATATTAAACAGGCACAGTAGTGCCACCCTGTGCCAACCAGAATAATCAATGGATGCCAGAAGGCATGTGCATAAAATCCCCATCTAGTGCCTACTCATTCAATATCCCCAGACTAGTGCCTACTCATCCAATATCCCCAGACTAGTTTCTCAGTAGGCACTAAATGGGGATTTTATGCACATGCCTTCTGGCATCCATTGATTACTCTGGTTGGCACAGGGTGGCACTACTGTATGGAGTTTTGCCTGTTTAATAATAGTTATGTGCTAGCATAAGAAATGGTGATCATGTGATGTTTAGTGATAAACTGATATTCAAAAACTTATTTCTGCTCAGTAAATCAGGATTCAAGAAATTATCTTGGGATTAGTTATAACATATTTAAAATGTGAATTCACTCTAAAAAAATGTAATGGGATTCCAGTGTATCATCATACCAACATATTATTATACTTCCATTTTAAAAGTTATTGCCAATATCTTTACTCACTATATTAATTAAAAAAAACATTATGTTGATGATAAATAGCTTCAGTAAATCTCAATATTAGTGATACTTGCTTTGCAACTCCAAAATCCTTAATTTAAGTATTGAATAAAATCAGTAGATGTTATATGATTATACAAACTGGTTTTGTACAATTAGTTCTATCTATCTTATTAGTTTTTTTTTGCTGATAATAGTACTTTATTTGCACTGTTCTCTACTCAGTAACTACTTTTTATTCTTACTTTGCTGATGTGATGTGATACACTGTGACTTCTCCTACTACAAAATATTAAATAATTAGAAATTGGTTACAAAAAACTAGTTGCACCGCCAAACTAGTGTCTACTGATTTTATTGCTTACAATGTTGTTTCTAAAGATGCAAAACAAATGTTGCTAGTGATAACATAAGCTGAAGAGAAAATCAGTAGACATATATTTAATCTGAGATGGATCTTCATTATTATGCAAAGCAATTTCAAACATCAAAAGTTGATTGCAGTTTTTGCCACAGCTTTAAATGTAAGATGATTAAAATAAATGATATTATAAAACTAGTACATTATAACAAACTATCCTTTATAATGATCAAAGATATCACTTAGCCATAATATCATTTTGTTTAAATGTCCCAATCTACCTACTATAACTATAGTTGATACTATGACATTTATATAAATTAAGAGTTTTTTCAATAATGCCACTACTTCCACATACAACTCTATCTAGATATTATCTCCATATCTTATGTGTGTGCATGCAAATTGATATTTGTTATCAATTATTAGAGTGCTGTTGATTTATTTCATTAAACTTTTATAAAAATATTTACAAAACAATGTAATCATCAATTAAGGTATTTGTAAATAATATTGCTTTTGAATTACTTTTTCATCAACAAAGATGATCTTAACCCATATTATGAGAAGTTTTCAGATGACTCATAATAATTAATTGCTTAGAGAATATTTTTTTTTATAAAACAAATTTAATGATTTGATTTTTCCCTCTATTTTGGTGGAGTAAAATGATCATATGTGCAGTACTTGGCCATTGCTCACCTTTTTTTCCCAATGATTTATAATATACTTATAGTATCCTTGCATAAACTTTAATAATAAGGTTGTTCCATAAATTAAATCAGTTTTTCAAATTAGCTTTATTCTCTTCAGCTCATTAATTGAATTCAAAGCAAGTTTTGTGAAGAATCAGTATAAACTTTTCTTAAACAATTCAAGCAAATGATCTTTGCTTTATGGCATGGTATTACCACCAGGTAGTACCTGAAGGATTTCCAAAATATTTATATGAACAAAATGACCAGTCAAATAGAAAATGCTTCAGCATTATAAGTTTGTGACAAAACTACTGCTGAAAAATTGGTGAATGCTTGCAAAATATATTTAATAAATATATACTTTCCATACAAATGGTAAGAGATTCACATCCACGTGTTACATAAGCATTTTTTCAGACTGCTGAAGATTTCTATGCAATCCTTAGGAATTCATAATATATAACTGAATATCAAATAGAGGTACTTGATACATTATTGGAAATAAATCTAGATGTTCTCAAATCACAAGCAACTCAACTCCCCATAGTCTTAATTAAAGCTACAAAACCCTGTGGCTGACTATCTTTGGTAATAAAGCATTCCTCTCTGTAGAGATTTGAAACATGCCTTTGTCATTAATATTCTATCTAAAGCCATTTATGTTCACTAATGTGTGTGTGATAAAATATCCATCAATAAAATACAATTTTTGGATTTTTTCCCCTTATGTGATAATTTAAAAAACCAATTGCACAATAGGTTACCAAGATGGCCGACTCATTTATAGCCTTTACGATGATTGCAGAATATGATAAAACAAACAAATTATACAATAAGCAAAAGAAATGATCAAATATCTCTAATTTCTTTAAAGGTTTTTCTATAGTAGTAGCATAAAGAGGAAAAAACTTCTGCATAGAAAATAAGTAAAAAATTAGAATAAAAATAAATTTTAAAAAAAATGTGAAAAAAGAATTGTTAATCGAACTATATATATATACTTGTGTGTATTAAAGATTTAACTTAAAATAAACAAACAAAAATTATTTATATCTTCCGCTTTTGGCAGCCATCTTTGCAACTGGTCTTACAAAAAGTGTCCCTTAGCGATTCAATTTCAGGAAGATAGGGACGATTGTCCCCTTACCTTTACGTTTCTTATTCAAGGTAAGTCGGTTTTAATCATTATATATTATGGAAAGTGATAATATAATCGATAACTCACAAATTAAGGTTAGCCCCGATCTCAGCATTCAATCTTGCAATGCAGTCATCGGTCATAAATTTTATAGCCTTAGATCTAATCTAAATTCATCCAAAATAACTTCTACAACAAATAAAAACCCACAAACCAATATTTCAAAAGAAAACAGCATCACAAATATCAACAAAAGTTTAGAAAATATTCAACTTACCCCTAATATAAGTAATAGCATTAATATCTCATCAAGCGAAACTATTGAAATTATTAAAAATTCAAGCAAAAACCAATCATCACCTCTCCGAAGACTTTACGCACCCTCAGAAGACTCTAATGAGCAATTTCCTTTGCCCAATAATACCCTGGAAACCATATCTGAAAATAATAGACAAAATTACCGACAAGATGATTTCGGCGAATTTTTTAAAGTTAAAACTTTTCCATCAGAGGTCGACAAAACCAGTGCTGTCACATTACAGTTTGTCAACAGTAAATTTAAAAATCAAAAAGAAGAAATAAATTTTAAAACCGATAAATCACATTCCAGAACAAACAAAGATTATAGCGCAGAGCAATCCATTGCTACTTCAGCCAACTTACAATCTAATCCAATTTCTTCAATACCAATATTGAAAAATTCCTCTATGTACGCAAATATCGTAAGGTCTAAAAATCTGAGAGCATCTCCGAAAATATTAAGGCCGATAATTTCAATGAACTATATTTGAATATCTCAGAACTAGACATAGAACAAGAATCAAACACTTTGGAAAATGTCTCATTTAATATAAACGATCTTAATGATGACATGTTCCTAAAAATAAATAATGAGTTCAACAAAACAATTCCCAATAGCCTATATAAATCGTTTGCTAACTACTACAGCGATAAGTCGTTAATCTTAGCCATAACAAATCAACAATGTGCTCTATATAAGTTCCCTCTAGAACAGCTATACAGTCTAATCAATCAAAAACAATTAGGCAGAGGCATTCATATGATTCTTAATCATCCCAATGGCCGCTATGTTATCGTTGAGTTTAAAATGTGGGCGGACCATATGAACTTTAAAAATAAATACAGATCTTTAGGAAATTTTATACTATGCTCCATAGATATGAACCGTCCTGTTACACTATCCGGCAGAATCCAAAACTGCCTTGCCCACTAGAAAGAACAAGAACTACAAGACATCCTTATTAATTATGGTTCAGTTAGCAAATTTAAACACCTATTAAACCCTCACTGCGAAGATCAAATCCTGTCCAATACAGTTATCTTCACACTTACATTGAAGAAAAACATTATACCCACTATTATAATTGCAAGAGGCTCTCCTATGGTTTTGACTTTCAGGGAAGTACATCCACAATGTTTCTTCTGCCTTCAAAGAACACACCTCATTAAAGATTGTGCAGCAAGAATATGTACACACTGTGGTATTAAAAAGAATAAAGTTCACAGATGTCCTGGTAGACCTACTAACACGGCTTTCACATCCTTAAATAGACAATCACCACATGGGCCTAATTCAATCAGCAACCTCACAAACCCAGACAACCTGATTCAAATAAATCCTCCAACAAACCCTTTCACATCCAAACCTATCTTTCAAAATGAAAATATTCAAGAAAGAACAAACGACAACCTCTACACTAATAGTAGTGAATCAGAGATCCAAGCAATTACATATACTGCGCCTAAACCAATCACTCAAACCGATAGGACCAAAGATCTTACATTCGATACATATTATACTAATCCCCGAGAAACAATACTAGGCCAAACTCTTGTTACAAAAGAAAGCAATATGACCAAACCACCTGACGAGAGCAAGGAAAATACAGGCGATGAAGAAAATACACTCAAAAAATTTCAAAACAATCCATCCATAACAACTCCCACCCAGTCTAAAACCATTGATACATCTTCATGTGGGTCAGTTAAGTCCAGTAAACGTAAACAAAGTGATCCACAAACTGTCCTCAATTCTTCAACTCCTGCAATAATTAACCATCCAGATGAAAAGGCTTGTCAAACACATAACCCGAAAGTCAGCATAGTTAATGTTTCCCAACAGTTACAGCAAACCGAAAATGACTCAGGTCTAAAATTTAAAACAAATTCCTATAACAATAAAAAAACACTTTTATCAAAAGAACAGGAAAATGAAAAAAACACTATTAAACTTCAAAACCCTCAAAAAACTGACACAACAAATACCCAAAATACAAATAAGAAAATTAAAAGAAAATCAATTCGTTCAGATAAATCAAGCTCTGATGATGATAGCGCCCATCTGATACATTACTCACCTCCACCCTCTAACAAACAAATTTCAGATATATCAAGCACAAAGCCTCGCAAATACATAGAAAAAAAGAGGAAAACCATGGATCCTACAACCATTGATACCATTGATCCTTCTGACGAATCTCAGACAGATTACACTACTTCATCAGACACCGAAGACTTCATGGATGCGTTTCCTCAACCAACAACTATATCACCAATCCATCCACAAATTCAATCACAAGACTCTGATTTCCAAACAACATCAGACCTCATTAACATGGAGATGTCCCACATTGACTTGGTACACTTTGCTGAGGACGGTTTGGATTAATCTATCATGTTCTGCAAAATTGCTGGCATTAATATTCGCGGCATCAACTCAATTGATAGAGTTCTAGCTATTAAAAACTGGCTCTCGCTCTGCTCCCCTCATAGACTTCTTATGGGTGAAACTAAATATCACCATAAGACCGATCATAAAATACTATCTCTTCTCTCAACTCTCGGATTTACTAGATTTTCCATAGGCCATTCTGCTTCAGGTGGAGTCAGTATTCTGCTCAGCAAGTCAACACCACCAAACAGTTTTAGCATTCTATTCCTAGCTGCCAATATTATTATCATAGAAATAGACTATTGGGGTTATCCGATCATCATAGCTTATATATATACAGTCAAAGACACCTCTCAATATCTAAAAATAATCCACATCCTAAATGCCATCAACACTAACAGAGCCTCCCCTACTATTCTTCTGGGAGACTTTAACACCACATACAATGACTTCAACAAGAGATTTTTGCATCTAATAAATCGCAGATTAATGTGTGGAGAGGGCTTCTTCCCTCCCAAAGCCTACTCTTTCTATACTAAAACTAAAAAGTCCCTGATTGATTTGGTTTACTACACCCCAGACCTCCATTTCAACCTTGATGCAGCCTTGGCCCCTGTTGCTTTCTCTGATCATATGGCTCTAATCTTACAACTTACACCTATTTCAATCCCTGCACCTATTGATGGACCTGGTAAAACCATGCGCATGATCACCCAATCAAATATGACCGAAGCGATAGTATCTGAGGCATACATCCTTTTCCAGAAAATAAACATCCTTTCCCTTCCTGCTGAGGAGGGCTGGTTTTCCTTCATCGGAATACTACAATCCATATTAAATCACCATGTCAGGAAAATCAAAGGACCTAATGGCCTTCTAAATGATCTAACAGACATTAATATACAACTTCAAGCTTTACAGCAAAATTTCACAAATACAGAAAAAATCATCTTCCTTAAAAATCTTTACAAAATCAAGCAAAAGTCCCTTGCAGAATATATATCCATCAGAAGAGCCAAATGTTTCTTAGCACAACAACACTGCTGGATGAGAGACTACCTTAGATGGGCACTGGGGTACAATAGAAAACAAATCACTCCCTTATCCATTAATTCTAATGGAACCAATCTCGTTGGCTTTCCAATGATGCAGCACATCAGCAAACAATTCTGCCAATTAATGCAAAAAGATGGAGCTCCTCCTATAAACAGCTGGTTGGATGCTGGTGACCCCGGCGAACATGTCATCACAGAAATCCAAATAAAAAAAAAGATAACATCTCTCCCTGACGGCGTTCATCCTGGCCTTCATGGCATCCCAAATTTCCTTCTCAAATACCTCAGTCAATTCACTGTGCCAATTATTAAAAAAATGATTGATCACCTAGCCTCCGGCAACAGAAACATAACAGATCTTTACACAGTGGCACTCGTGCCTTTTATTAAAAAAGCAAAACCACTAAACGACATTAACAATATCCGGCCAATTTCCATGACCCCATTGCTTATCAAGATAATTGAGTCAGTCATTAAAGATCAAATCCAAACTCAAATCCTTAGCCATATCTCGTCAAACCAATACGGAAAAAAGGAATCATCAACCTCGCATGCTATGTCCAATGTAACTGCACTATTCAATTACATCAGAGGACATCGTAAATCAAAACCTATTGCTGTCCAGCTGGATGTTGCGGCAGCATTTGATTCAGTCCAGATAAATATCCTCCTGGATATTCTGTTAGAATGCGACATTCCAGCCGGGATTGTTCAGATGATCAGCAATCTGCTCAACAACAGAGAGATTTTTCTCTCTCTTGATGGCAAGATCACACCAGGCTTCAAGCCATACAAGTCGATCCCTCAAGGATCCCCGCTCAGTGCCCTTTTCTTCACAGCATACATCAACCCTCTTCTGATGGATATAGAAAAAACCTCCCTGGAATTTTCCTTCCCTCTCTCAATAAAAACTTCAATGTATTTGCATATATAGATGACATCATGGTTGTTCTTCCCACCATTAAATACCTTCCCCATCTCATGAACATCTTAAACAGAAATACAGCGAAACTTGGCCTACAAATAAACTTTAACAAATCTTCCATCTGGAAGATTATGTCTGGTAAACAAATTCACTCTCCCTTTTCTGCAAAACCCCAAAGATACCTAGGTTTCCCAATCTTCAAAACACCAACTGCAATGGCAAAAGAGATTCAAGATGCAATCCTCCATTCAACTGAAAACCATCACCATGTCACTCTCTAGAGTATACCTTTCATTATATGGAAAGGTTGGCCTCCTCAACATGATCATAATGCCAAAAATCTCATATTACCTTCCATTCGTAAAAATGTCTAAACAGTTTCAAAATAAAATCAACCGATTATGTACCAAACTTCTTTGGAGAGGAAGGACAGTTGCTATTAGCTTGCGAGGCATCCAACGACCATGCAGGTTCAATGGACTGTCATTCCACTCAATACAAGCAATAATTTTACAGAAAACCCACAACACTCTACATAATCTGATCCTCTCCTGTGGATACTCCAACATTATTAAAAAAATTATGACAGATCGTCCTCCGCCCTCTGTCAGTTCATGGATAGCCTCCCTAATAGACCACCTACAACTTTATAACCTAATAATGCCCTTTAAACCTTAACAAAAAAATCACCTTATGGGAAGCATACAATATAATCAACTATAATCAACAACCCATAAAAACCAGCCTAAAAGTAACCAACCAAAGACTCATTTCACACTTTAAAAGATGGAGTCTGGAACCCAAATTCCTTGACTTCATCATTAAAATAAATCTTAATGCGCTTCCCACGAATTGGTTCCTTTATCACCGAAGAGGTTTTACCAGCATTGACCCTATATGTGGTCTGTGTGCTCGTGAAGATGAAACCATAGACCATATTATACACCGGTGCCCAAGACTTAAAACACTGAAAGATATAATTATAATCAATTCCAACATAAGACCTGATATGATTTCCTCACTTGAAAATGCCATTCATAATGGGTTTTTTTCAATAATAAGGCTTTCTACCTTTGTCCTTTATTCCATATGGATAGTGAGATGCAAAACTCTCATGGAATTACCCCCGCCACAAATCATACCATTGTTTTATCAAACGCTCAAAAAAATCAAGAAACGTGACCAGCTCCTGGCCTCCAGTAAAGTCTTTGATGACACCTGGTCTTTAACTGCTCTTTCCTTTTCCTGATTATCAACTCCTACCTACCAGCATTATAGAATAGGAAATTCTAAAAGAAAATATTCATGTTTATATAAAAAATGCTTATTCCATTAATCAAGTTCTTAGAATCTCATCACTATACCTAACCACATAAGAGTATAACAATTGTACTCTCATAACAAAATCTAGCCAGATAACAAATAGAACATTATACAATCATATTATTGTACAATTTATTCATTTATCTATCCTTTATTAGTATGTAATCACTATTTATTGTTAATAAAATTTTTGTTGAAATGAAAAATTATTTATAACAATGGCGCTTTCTTTTATTTTTAAAAAAGGCACACAAATAAAAGAAATAACATTTTATCACACATCGGCGCAGCTTCAGAGTTTAAAGCAAAAAAAAAAATATTTTCAGGCTGTTTTTTGATAATTTTTTTATATATAGTAATCGAAGTGACCTCTATGAGACTGTTGGTACTAATAATTAAAGAAACAAAAATCCATAGGATTAATATCAGAAAACAATGAATCATTGTAATCTAATAAATAAATTAATCAGAAAGAAAAGTTATCAAGGTAGTATTTAAAACTTTATTTCTGACAGTTTATTAAAGTCGCAAGTTTTAATAACAATCTGACCATAGGGTGAAAGACTCTCTTTCAATGCACTTTTGAAACTTATCATGGAAAAAAATGGCCATTCTGGAATACATCAAAATATAAACATAAAATATACTCTATGTGTCAATTAACGGAAATTAAAAAATACAAATTTGTAAAACTAAAAAAAGAAAAAAGCAATTTATGATTCAGAAGCCATCATTCACATTAAACACTTATACAAATATACCATAAAATATCTGATTTAATTATATTCCATTGTTTTTATTAATATTTTTTTTAAGTATGAAGAAAATTTGGAATGGAAATTAATGCGAGAAAATAGATCATTAAAGTGTAGGAATAGGAAATAATATACCTTTCCAACAATTGTTTTCTTATATTTTTGTATTATTTTTTATACATTTAGCAATCACCAATAAGTCAAAACTTATCATTTTCTTCACATCAACAAAATAATTGTAAAAATTTGTTGCAAAAACATGTTTTAAAGACTTTGTGAGTTAATTACTTATTGATAAAATTATGGCAATGAAATTTTAATACAAACTGCAATGATAATAGATATTTAATATGGACTGAAAATTATTGTTTTTGTTTAAAATCAGGTTATCATAAAGAGATCTGATAATCATGGAGAACTGGATTACAAAGATCAAAAACTTGGGTAATCAATAAAAAATGTATAAATTAGAGGTTTTGC
Source organism: Epiperipatus broadwayi (assembly GCA_028023455.1). NCBI lineage: Eukaryota > Metazoa > Onychophora > Udeonychophora > Euonychophora > Peripatidae > Epiperipatus > Epiperipatus broadwayi. The sequence continues at coordinate 449,277 of JAQFVV010000442.1, forward strand.
TTGAGTGAGATGATGAATGAAAACCATGAATTAGAAAGATGGTGATAGAAATGCAGAATTTAAAAGAATAAATGAAAAAGAGATTATAAAACAAAAAAATTAAGTAACATATAATCATAAATAGAAGAATTATTAAGAAAATGGAAGAAATTCTAGAAGTCATAAGGGGGGGGGGGTTGAAAGATAACATTAAAGAACATTTAAATAATCTGAAGATTTGAAGAATATTGATAGTAATGAAGACAAATGATTTAGATTTTAAAAATCTATCATCAATAATGAATCCATGACAAGAAGTAATTGATCATATTTCTGCCAGTTGAGATTTTTTAATGCTTTTTATTTTAATATAACATCATACATTTTATGGTACAGCAATGGATGCAACTCTTTTCACCATCTGTTTTGTATATATTGCCAAAAATTTTATTAATATACAGTATTTACTTTCATTTTTATTCCTTACTTAAGGACCTGAATGGTTATTCGTACAGGAGATCATATGACATTCAAGCAGCAGAAATGACAGTATGGGCTTTAATTCAGAATGCCAAGCAGTCAATTCTCATTTATGCCTTAAGAATAATTGTTTTTATTATAAAACATTAAGACTTTCTCTATAACAGTATTATAAGTAGTTGATCATTACAGAAAAAGATTCATTTTAATTGAATAATTGGACAAAGTTATGCATTCACTTTGGCAACAACACATTTAAAATTTATGCAAGTACTTTTACTGAAGCTATATTTTAGTTTTCTTAATAGAGTGAGAGATTCAGTATTATGTGGATTTATAAATATTCTTTTTTTTATGTGTTTATCCACCATTCATTTACAGTACATCCATATTTAATATTAAAAAAAAGCTCTACAAAAACACATTAATTCTAGCATCTCAGTTTAATAAGATCTGGAAGTTAAGATATAAGTACTACTTCTTTGCAGCAAAATATTACTGATACCACACAATATCAATAAGACCTAATAAAGAATTTATTACTGCTGCATAATGCATAACTAAAAATAATGTGTAATTCTTGAAATGATTTTAAAACGTTCAGTAAATTATTTGATATGTCCTAAGAGTCCCTAAGACCAATCAAATAGTGATATAAATAAACAATATACTTAGAAATATATATATAACAGAATGAGGTAAAGCAACATATAAATATAATAATCCATAAATATAAATAAGCTATAAATTATCCTCGAGGGAAATAGTCTTCTTTCACACCAGGAGTAATCCAATTATACATTTTTGCCTTCAAATCAAATATTTCTTGAAGCATAAATGAGCATATTTTAACAAATATAAATAGTCTTTTGATGTGACTAACTTTTAGCCATTTAAATGTCTATTATAGACAATACACAATTTTTAATACAAATAAACTATTAAAAGTTTGCAATATAAGTGCTTGCATTGGCATACAATTTGTATGTTTACTTAACCATCTCCATTACTAATTTTTCACAATTTGGTTACTCTTTGCTGGTAATAAACATTATGCACAAACAAGTACTTTTCACTTGCCACGATTCCATTTTAGACTGACCACTACTTGTCAGTCTACTAATCATTTATCACTGACCATTCTTTACTGATCTTTTACCACTCTAATCCACCACTCATCCATCTGGCATGGGGGATTTGTATATATTCTGTTGATTTGTATGCAAGTGCCTTTATTTACATACAAATTCCATTTCAGTTAAATATGTAATTGGAATGATCTCTTTAAACATTTTCTAGAATAGTTTTTTTTACAAAATGGAACATTTTAAAAATGAAGAAATTCATGCATATTTACAAAAATAAACGACTCCACCCCCACTAGAAATATTGATTTTATTATTATATATTTAAACTGCTGTGGCTCTATACACTGGGACATGTTATTTTGTATAGGTTCTTGTGTAATGCATTTATCCATAGGCCACTTATAACTTAGATCAAGATGTCTCAGCAATACTTTTCTAAAATTCTCATCCCTTATGCCAGAATGAATCATTTATTTCAGGAATAAACTGGCAATCTTTAGCTAACTTCCTTCAAACTACATCATAGTCCATAAAGTTTTTCATATATTAACGCTTCCTATTTCACAATTTCAGCTGCACTACCCATTTAAATATTCCCAAAGCAAAATATCCATTTAATATTTCTATAACTTCTCTATATGAAAGTTCCTCCAGTCATTTGGGATCTGTTAACCCATTTGCAAGCTGTATGAAATCTTGGCTTGCAAAACAGAGAAGTGAGGAGTTGGTCTTCTACTTTATTAATGAACATATAATATTCTACATATTCAACATAACTTTTCTATGAGTCCATATTATTTATGTCAAATTCATGAATCATAATATTTAATCCTGACATTTTGTTTATCTTTTCTGTCCAGATTACTAGTTCATATTGCATATAAAAAAAAACAACAGCACTTGTTTGATAGCTTGCTGCTGAAAAGATAGCAGTTAATAAAACAACTTATTCAATTGGGGTCAATCATAGAATAGCTTTCTGATGAATAGGTGACTCAACAGTAAATTAGCTTTTTCGAGAACAGCTATGCCAATGAGAAAATAATTTACAGGAAGTAATTGATTATCATAGAGTACCTTTTTAATGAGCAGCAATGTTAATAAAAAAATAATTCCGTGCAAGACATTGACTTTCATATAGTATCATGATAGGGAGATATCAACCAATAATAATTTATCTTGCTGATGTGCAATTTTTTTTAGTGAAAAAGAAGTTTTCTGGTAAGCGAAGGTTCAGTCATACAGTAGCTTGCTGGTGAATAAACGCAGAATAGTAGATTAGCTTTCTGATCAATAGTTGGTTCATTTGCAAAATAGATTGCAATTTAGATGGTGCATAAACTAGATGACTCAAAATATATTTTAATGTCAGACAAATCGTTTACTCCTTCCTGAAAAAAATGTATCAATCAAACTACTTTCTCACAAATGTAAAACTTAGTGACAAAATTGTCATTTGTTATGATCTTTTCTTCATCAAATAATTGTTATGTATGGATGTATCATAATTGCAAATCATTTGAACATTTTGAGACACCAAGTTTCTCTTCTAATGTGAAGTTTCTAAATAAAAGTCATTTCAAAAAATGTGATTTAATGCAATTAAATATTAGTTTGAGAAACATAATGATAATGTTGTTTCAGCAAATACTATTTTTCTTTCACCAAAACTATGCCATCTTATGATAATGCTTAATAGATCTGTTTCCAATGCTGTGGTGAATAAAAAAATTATCAGCAATATGTAATTTAAAATCATATGAAAGAATCATGTAATAATAAAAATGTTATATATCTATTGTAACTTATTAGTCACTTTACATTTATATAAAAACTATCGGGACCATTTCTGATTGAGTGAAAGATTGATATCCTTCATAAATATCTCTCAAAAAATTCACTGAAAAATAACATATTATTTCTATTAGTAGCCATTAGTAAATGAGCAGGGTTATGCTAAAGATAAAACTATAATAAATAACTAAAACATAAAATTAGCAACACAAAAATATTCAAATGATAATTCTTTAGGCTGTTTATTTAACATATTGTATTGCTGTGCTTAAATTTCTTCTGCTGCATGATTTCAATTTCTTGCCTGATTGCAGCTCTTCTTTGTATTCTATCCTCAGCAATCAATATTGAAATCCTTTAAAGTTTCTTATAACATAAAGATTCTGTTTCTTCCATAAAAGTCATTCCTAATTTCACAGAAATACATTTTTATACTATTACTCATCAAACTTTACATGCCCAGTTGTTGAAAGGTGAACAAACTAGTTGATTTTTTCCCATCACATTTTGAACCATTAAATTAAATATTTATAATAACAATATAAAACAACAGAACCCTGTTACCATTCACATTATTTTATTTTTTGTATTGTTAATTGCAAAATTTCTTTTTCTTCTGAACTGACATTCTTCAATCTTTGGGCCCACAATGATCTTCCAATGATGCTTCAATGATATTATTTAATCAATTGAGTAATATTGCTTTGATCACGATTTCTACTAGTTTTGAATTGTTTTAGCAATTGAATATTTTGTATATTGATCATGAGAGATATATTCAAATTTAAGTCATTTCTTCAATTCTTTAAAGTGTAGTTGATGAGAATAAACATAATATCTTCCCACTGCCTACTTATTCTATTTCAGTAATCCAGTCTGTTCGATGGGGGACTGACTCAAAATAAATAAAAATATTTTACATTCGTATAAATTTTTAGAAGAACAAAACTTGCTTAAACTTTCATCTATGAAGTTTTTTGTATTATAGAACAGGGTTCAGTAAACTTTTTAGCATGAGCCATTTTGTTTAAATCCCCCTCCCCCTGCCATAAAAGAGCCACAAGAAAAGAGATGAAAAATATACATCTCTAAATGGCTATGGGTACATCTGAACATTTATTTTAGTAATAGAACATAATAGAATATGTATACATTCTAATGAAAATAAAAATTCTCTTAAAAATACAAAAACTAAAATTACTTAGTTTGATTTATTCACAAATTTGTAATATTTAAATATTCATCATATACAAAATCCCCTATATTTACAATTAAAGCTGAGGTTTGTGAAGAGTGCCTGGTTTTCAAATAATTACTACTATATATTAAGACTGAATTCAAGAAACAATGTTGCAAAGTGCATTTTTTCTTCTTCTAGGGTCATCAAAATATTTATTTACAAATTATAAGAGGAAATAGAAATGTGTTTATGTTTATTATGATAAAAAGAGTCACAGGGTTGGGATCAAAGAACCAGTTTCCAACCCCTGTTCTAAAATAATAATAATGTATTTGGTTATGACTCATCCTTTTAACCTATAAATAAAACATCATAACTTATAAATATTTTTTATATTTTAGATTTTTTTTTATTTCTAAATAAAAATAATTCATCAAAATAATTTTTTAGTTACTAAATTTACCATTCATAGTATTTTTGTCCAATAAATGAATATATTGATGTGTGTGTATATTTACATTCATTCAAGAACTACATGTGAATATTCACTAATCCCACATTTAGTTCTGTCTTTCATAGCTGAGATAAAATTGTATTTTACTACTTTCAAAATTATTATTTCTTTATATTTGCAACAATCTCTAATGATTTAATCATACAAAAAAACACAACTAATTCAATAGACTTGCTAGTATTTGCTATTACTTTTTTTTATTAATCATTTTCTTTTCCAATAACTTGTTATATTGAGATTATTAGCTTCTATGTATATAAGCACAATAATATTATAGTGCTTATAATTGCTCTCATATACACTTTAAGGCAAAAAAAAATTTTTTAATAAAACTTCTTTATTTTCCTGACAGTTTCGACTGTCCAGCAGTCTTCATCAGAGCTTTCTCAAATTTCCTCAGCCCTTAAAATTCTAAAATATCTTTAAATTAATTCTATTTATAAAAAAAATATATGACTCTTGATGCTACTGTGACTTTCAAACCAAATATCATAAATTGTTTCATTAATTTTTAATAATCATATCCTTTATTAATATATTTTGTTTTTAAAAAAAATGATTGTAATTTTAAAATATTATTGTCATTTTACTTAAGCATCTTTTGATATCTAATTTCCATCCTTTTCTAACAATTCATTAATCTTTCTAGATGTTTTTTTTTTTAAATTATTATCACTAATAATTATTTTAATTGTGAATTAGCAAGGAAAGCTGTAGAAGAGAATAAAAATCTCAAAGAGGGTAAAATAACATTTTGGAATTGGTAGGAAATTTGTATCTGCAATAAGAAAAAAAGATGGAATTATTACTAAAAAGAGAGGTGACATCATGAAATGGGTAGAAGATTTCTGGCCTAAATTTTTAAATAATCTTGCTATAAACATACAGTAATTTAAAGATTATTTACATACAAATAGTTTCTTAAACAAATCAGAAGTTTCTATTCATAATTCATATGCTGAGAAATCCTATTAGTCAAGTTTAATAATTTCACTTTTTAAAAAACTATAACCACAAAAAAAATTCTACTTCCATTCATATTACTCACTTTTAATCTATAATGGCCAAATTATTTTTCTAGCACTCTTGTATTTCTTTTTCTATCCCATTTTAATTAAACCTTTTTATTCTTTTTATCAATTTTGATATCTTGTCCACAAACTTTCCATTTTTGTCAATAAAAATGTAAACAAAAAAGAAAATCTATCTTTTGCTTTTGTTTCTCCCATTTTTAATATATTTTTTCTTGAACTTTTTTCAATGTATTATACTCTTAAAATAAATGTTCAATATTCTCCCTCCCCATTTTCATTATAAATTACAATTAGAGTCAATTTTTTATTTCCTGTTTCAATAATCCTTTAAGAATATTATTATTCTTGTTTTCATATTTTTTATACAAATCTAAACTTTTTAGCCACTACTCTTTAGAAATATAATCCCTATCTCCTTTAAAAAAAAATCCAATTTCATTATCCTCTTTTCTCATCAACCATAATTATGCATCTGAAATATATTTTTTACATATTTATACCACTTTTTATACAAATAAATAGAAACAAAATATCTATTAACTTTGAATATTTTAAAAATTTTTTAATCCACTGCATTTGCTAGCCTCTTCATATTATTCACTTAAATAGTACTTTAAGAAAAAGCTCATCACATTGTCCCTTAAATAATCCAATGCAAATTTATTTAATTTTTTAAATTTTTTTATCTATAAACTTCTCTATTAGTTAATTCAAAGTGCCTCATTCAAAATGTTAAAGCAAATAACATAATCCCAATTCAAATTATTTAACATACTTCATATTTGTCCTATAACAAATCCCATTCTATTTTATTGTTCAACTCTATAATTCCCAACTATCTGTATAACTATTTTTCATTTAATAAAGTCCTGCTCAGTTTATACATTACTGCATCTGGAGGCAGATTATATAACTTTATTGAATATATATTATGAAAGGAAGAAGTGGGTGATACTAATTTAATTAGACCATTTAGTATAATTAATTACTAAGTAGGATTTATTTATTTTAAATATATTTAGACAATTAAATAAATACTGTATTACTTTAGATATAAAATGTCCCTGAATTTAAGCAGTAAGATTTTAAGCTTGGAAAATTAGGGGAAAAAATTTAAACAATTTTATTGAAAAATAATAAACATTTTTATTTATTTAAATAGGAATTAATATAAATGCAATAAACTCACCTAATTTATTGTGAAATTTCTTCAGACATATTTTCACTTTTTACATCTTCATTTTCTGAACTTGAATTCTCATCTCCATTACTCCACCAAGATACATCATCTTCAGGCCATCTAAATCAATAGCAAAGCAAGATTTTAAGAATTATTATTTTTTGGGGGGGAAATTTCTTCAGGTATATATTTCCAGGTCTACAAAACCCATTCAAAATTATATGTATATTGTTTGAATTACAAATTCCTTTTTTTAGTGTAAATACTGTAATGTTTTTTTCTTTTTTCAAAGTTAAAAAAAAGATTTTAAAATATGGTATTGACATTTAATGTTACTGTTAATTTTTTTTTTCTTTTCATTAAAAGCCTTTTCTAAAATGGAAATTAATAATTCCTCAGATTATTAAAGTAAATGAAGGTTTTTAAAAAATATATATATAATTGATGAAAATAATCTATAGTAGCAAACATAAAACATATTTGTCATACAATTATCAACTGTAGCCAAATGTTATAATTTCTTTGTCAATTTGCTTTTGTGTAAAAGTAAATTTTTCTATTAAAATCTGAAGCATTCTTCTAAAATAATTAATATTTTCATAAATATTTTCTGGAAAAAAATTATAAATGTTTAAAAAAAAATGATTCTAAAACATATGTTTTCAATTTGAAAATCAAAACTAAGATATGAAAACTGTCAAAATTATTGACAGGTGTTCTCTTGTGTAGAGAACAAAAAACAACTAATCAACACCATGGAAGGCAGGTTGTTCTTATCTCATTATTATATTAATTTCTTAGTTGTGAAAAAATTCTAAAGATTATTCAGTATATTTTTCTCAATAAAATAATGGTAAAATCAGCAAAATAATGTTAAAATTCCAAAACATATATTTTAACTTTAAAAACCAAAAAAAAGATATTGGAGTGTTAAAATTATTGACAGGACTTTTTTGCATAGAAAACAAAAAATAAGCAATCAGCATCTTGGAAGGCAGACTTTTATTTCATTGTTATATTGACTTATTAGTATGCTTTTCTTGATAAACAGTAAAATCGACAAACTAACATAAAAAGTAATGGTTTGAGAGTTAAAGCTATTTACAAAATTAATCCCCAAAATATTGGCATTTAATGTTAAATATTTTTTCTTTTGCCTAAAAAAGATTTTACATACTATTCTACACAAGCCAACAATTGTAAAAGCATGTGTCTGTTAGGATAAAACAAAGATCCACAGAAATAAGATGTTAAAAATTTTCATCATTCCCAATTTAAGAGACACCCCTCTTTTATGGAACAAAAATTTTTTAAAAAAAAGTCTTATATTCAAGGTAATGTGGTAGTAAAAATATTTTAATTGTATGTATCTACTCACAAAAATTCTCATTTCTTATGCCTATAATACAATATTCAAATCCAAAGAAAAATTGATTTTTTCTTTGTACAGATGGCTGATGAATTAATTCCCAAACCAATTTATGATTTTCAATTAACCTATATAAACATCTAATGTCTAATGAAAAATTAACATCTGCTAGTCCATCTATAAAAGATAAAATTTTAAAAACTTTAGGTTGATTAGAAAAGTATCAATGCACTAATCGTAAAACATAATACGATACAACTGCCAACACTAGTAAAAAAAATATTAAAAAGTAGTGAATCCGTAGTTTATCTTTGTATATTTTAAGAAATTTCAATAATATTTCAGTCAATTAAAAATATGTACCTAGAATTTAAAAACAACTGTCAAATAAAATGATTAGGGCCAGGGCCAATACACGCAGGTGTGCAAATTTTGTGAGGCACAAAGCACTTCATCAATGGGATGCTAAATTGCCATGATCATTAATATAATTTATATGTAAATGAAAATATTTAATTTCTGAGTCACCCCATTATTAGAAATACATTCTGATTTACAAATATTTTTTATTTAAATATAAGATTACTTTTTTACTTAGTTCTGTGACTATTGTTCAAAATATATTAATTAAATATTATAAGGACTACCATAGCACTAAATTGAACAGATGGATACCATTTTGACATAATGATAGTTAATAAAATTTATATGTAAATACAAATGTTTAGATTTCTGAATCATTTTTATTTAAATATTCTAATTTACATTAAAAATGACACATTACTATTAATAATTTATTTAAAAAATATTCTCATAATAATTGCAATAATTCTATAGTAAATAACTATTTTTACTAATTATATTTTGGAAGCAGCAGCATAGATTATTTTATATAGCATAGCAGTAAAAGCATTTGCACCTGTATTATAAAGTACTGGGATCGATTCTTATGGGGTCTTGAATTTTTTTTTTAATATCAATACTATAGACTTTTTCATTTTAATACCAATATTACTATTATTATTTTTTTTACGTATTTTACTAATATTCTTTTCCTTGAATTTAAAGTCATGGGGTTTGTTATCTATCTAAAAACTCATAATTGAACCATAATATTATTTAAATATATCCGAAAATTATATTTTGATTGGAGGCCTTCTACTAATTTTAACTACACAGCAGCCCATATTCAAGGAAGACAGTATTAGTAAAAAAAAACACAAATTTAAAAAAAAAAGATATATGACAAAATATTTAATTCTTAATAATTTTAATTATATTGATAATTTAATGGTATTCTGTTGAATGTAACAATTATATAACATCATTTGAAAGATCTTGTGAATGTCACTCGATTGGGAAAGTATCTAAAACATTTATTTAGTGGAACAAAACAAAGAGTTTTCTTTTTTTAATTATCCAAGATCATCTAATATTAAAATAAAGTGCAAGAGTGTTAAAATGGCTTTTAAAAATGTATTGAATAAATAGCATAAGTATATAGTAGAATAACACACAAAAAATTAAATAATGTAAATATTTTATTACTGAAGGGATATAACTTTGTTAATAAAAAATGTAAATACATTTATCAATGAGATTCTGAATGGTTTTTCACACAAACAACAATTTTTAACAAATTAATTGACATGCTGGGTTAAAATTGACCTAAATACTAAAAGACGTCTAAGAGTTACACAAGCTTTGTTATAATTATTTTACTTCAGAAAAGATAATGGAGATAAACTGTTACATCAGGAATAAAGAAAGGAATTCACTTTTCTCCTCATAATGGGGGATGAAACGGCCGTCGAAGATGCCATTGGATGTTAAATAACAGAAAATTATATCCTGGATTGTAGATAGTACTTTTAGTAAGCAGGTAGGTAAACTAACTAAAAGTACAATTACTTAAATAATATCAGAGTTGCCCCCCTCCCAAAAAAGAGACACTAATTTTCATGTGTGTAGGAGCTTTTTTCTTATATAATAAAAAAACATTTATTACCTATCTTTACTAGCAATTTCACAAGATTGTCCAAAAAATAATTTAAAAACTTCTGAAAAAAAAAAAAGATTAAAAATTTCAAATTCAATTAAATTTCTACTTACATTAGTAAATATTTTTGTTTTACGATATTATTTAATTATTGTTCCAAAAATTAATTTTTAAATATTAATTTGTTTTATTTTAGTATGTATTTTAATCAACAGGTTTATTTTATAGAAATAATAATTAAAAAAGCAAGTCATATATAACGTGACATTACTTTTAATGAGCTTGTAGTTACAAAAATGCACATAGAGAGCGTACCAATAGCTCAAACAAGCTCGTAATTAACAAGTGCGGTTATGAGAAATATTTAAAATCTCTATCCAGAACACTCTTATCTCCAGACCATGGTTTCGAGCTTATGGACCACGTCAGTGGAGAGCTAGAATATTCGGACACTAGACCTAAAATATCAACTCAAAAAAACCAGCACTTATTTCAAATGTATATTTAAGAAGAAACTAAATTTTTCGGACATGAAAATGTCTTTAAATTCAGCTATCTAACTTAAATAGCTATATGGGACTGAAATAAATTCAGATCTACCATATTCTAATCGCCTCAGCATAGCCAAAGCCTTAAAAGTAAAAAGTAATGCCACGTTATATATGACTTGCTTTTTTAATTATTATAATTTTACCTTTAAGGCTTTGGCTATGCTGAGGCGATTAGAATATGGTAGATCTGAATTTATTTCAGTCCCATATAGCTATTTAAGTTAGATAGCTGGATTTAAAGACATTTTCATGTCCAAAAAATTCAGAGTTTCTTCTTAAATATACGTTTGAAATAAGTGCTGGTTTTTTTGAGTTGATATTTTAGGTCTAGTGTCCGAATATTCTAGCTCTCCACTGACGTGGGCCATAAGCTCGAAACCATGATCTGGAGATAAGAGTGTTCTGGATAGAGATTTTAAATATTTCTCATAACCGCACTTGTTAATTACGAGCTTGTTTGAGCTATTGGTACGCTCTCTATGTGCATTTTTATAGAAATAAATAAATAAAAAACATAAGGTATTTACTAAACACATTAATTATAAATTTATTTAAACGCACATTGATTACCTAATAATATTTACTGAGGCTATAACCTCAAGAATATGCCTATAAAAATGCGATAGTATGGACCTCTACAGGTCTTAATCACAAGCTTACAATTTGGAAGAAAAGAGGGGAATCCTTCTTTACTTCAACCAACTTTATATATAAACACATTAAGTGACTAAAGCCATATTTTCAAGTTATTGTTGGGAAAATGCAGGGGGAAAAATGGTTTTTAATATCAAAACAAATAAAATGAAATACAACTAATAATATTGATAAAACTTATTAGTAAACTAATAATATTGATCAAATTATAATAAATATAATAATATAACGCTAAATATTTATTTTTCTTTTTAATTTATGAATATTTTAATTTCAATTATTTAATATCGCGTTTGATATTAACATTACCAGAATATTAAAAAACATTTAAATAAGACTATATACATTCAATTAACTTGAAAAATCTGAATCACTGTACAATTGTGCATCTACAATTGTATTACTTCTATTTGATAGTCATTATAAGACCTACAAATTACAGAGTTTTGACAAAAATAAAACATTTTTACATTTAGCAAATAGATAAAATTGTTTTATTTTTTTGGCCTTGATAAAAGATATAGATCATGCAGGCTCATGGGGACTTTATCCCTGCATCACTCTCAGGCTTGCATTGAATAAGATTATATATATATATAAGATTTCCTAATTTAGTATGTATATATTCATGTACAATTATGCATGTTAATTTCTTTTATATATATATATATATATAATTGTTTGTATTAAACTAATGTTAAATTACTGTTCTTCTCATTGTGCCCTGTGTGTATTTCTTATTCTATTTGCAAAATATTTATATTCATTTGTTCTGATTTCCCATGTCTGAAGTTCTGAGAGTGAAAGCTATGAAACTTCTGACTTTATGTTAAATTTTAATGTTAATGATTCAGTCACTTGGCCAAAAATTATGAACATAAATATTAGTTGAAAATTCCATTACTCAGGTAATTAATAAGGATTTTCCCAAAGATAAGTCTGGTCACAAGTTTTTAGAATCCATATTCTCATTATTTTTCAAGTGGAAAGAAAATTTCTACTAATTGTTTTGTGGACACCAGAACCAGAATATTTAATATATAAATAAAAGATAAAAATGTAAATAATTATAATTTTTTAATGTTGTACCATTTTTATATCTTTTATTAAATAAAATTTTATAGAATTCATTTTGTTTTCATTTACAAATTTTGTTTCATGGAATGGGGAAAAACTATAAATTTACCTTGCACAAAGGTCCCATTTACTCATATGGCAGCACTGATTAGGGCAAAGGCCATTTATTTATTTATTTAAGGCTCGAATGGGATCTTTAGCTACAAGAGAATATACATGTAAATGGAAAAATATGGGTGATTTATTTTGTAAATTATGTAAGAAAGGAATAGAAAATATTAGGCATTTGTTAATTGAAGGTAAATGCTTGAAAACAGAAAGGGTACATATAATGAAGTTATGGAAAAATAAATATGAAAAAAGTGATTATACAGAAAGTGAATTATTGGTTTTTATGCTGGGTTTGGGAAAAGATAAAGGGAATTTAGATATACAGGCCATAGAGTTGACAAAGATTATGTTGTGGAAATTGGATGGAGCAGAATATAGAGAAACTTAAGAGTGGGGAATGGAAAATTAATTGGCTAACAGGTTTATCTGGGCATAATTGCTGAGATATTCTTGACTTCATTTAAGGAGAAGCCACATCACATCACATTTGGATATTGTTACAATTTCAAGATTCTTTTCTTACATTTCACATTTTAATTTTTAAAATGACTTCATAAAACTAGTTTATGTTCAAACCTTTTATTTCTACTTTCTTTATGCACTCATTCGTTGTATACTTTTCTATATAAATTTAATTTCTACTTCAGTTTTATATTTTAAGACCATGTTTTACAATCAGATTTTTTTTAAAAAAAATACACATAAGCAGGGCTATGCTACAAGTAGGCAAACTAGATAGCTCCCCAGGACATAGCTCAATAAAGAGTACAATACCAATATTTAAAAGTCATAGTTTTATATTAAGTGGATGTTTTTGTGAAAAATAATCAATTTTGTGCAATTTTTTCACCAGGAAAAGATTTATTTTCAAAAACTGAAGTTGGCAAAATTTTTTAGGAAGGAGAGGCATAGAAACAGTTTCCTTTTTTTTTTTTTAGAGTGCAAAATAGACATGTACCAGTCCTGTAATATAAAATGTTAATTGAAAGCTTTTATTATTTTATAACCAAGTGGATTTTTTTCAAAAAATCACATGCTTCTGTGCTAAATTTATTTTTTGATATCACAGGGCTTCAGAAAACAGAATCAATTAATTTCTTAAAATATATTTAACACATTTTAAAACTAAATATTTAAAACAAGCAAATAGCAAAAATATGAAAAATTCAACTTTTGAATAAATAAAAAAGAAACATAATAATCTTTTAAAACTATTTATTAAACATATAATTAATACATGCAAAAAAAAATTTTTTTTTTAAATAATAAATAAAAATAAAACCTAAAAATATTACATAAAATTCACTATATAAACATGTATTCACATATAAACGCAATAATCTAATAAAAAGAGTATTTTTATTTAAAAAACTTTACATACAAATGCTAATGTAATAAATATGTATAAACTGTATAAGATTATCTATAATTCTTAAATGTGATAAAAATACATATCAAAAATTATCAAAAAAATATTCAAAAATAACAATATAAATAACTTTTTACAACAAACTACTAAGTAACTAAAATGAAATCATCAAAAGTAAATTTTAATTTGATAAAATCAACAAAACAAAAAAAAAACGCAATTTTTATATGGATAAACAACAAATGAGTGAACATTAATAACCATAATTAAAAAAATTGCTATATGTGTATGAATATATATATATACACACACACATAAGGACTGATCAAAATAACCAGATGTAGACATAAACCAGAAAAGTACTACAGATAATTTCGTAAAAAACTATCCTGTAGTCAATACTTTGAAAGCAACAGGTAGAAATGATAAGAAAGATTATGATTATATTTAGGAGAATGGATGTAAAATAAAATTATAGATGAAAATAGTATAATAAATGATTTAAGAATAGAAAAGATTGTTTTACAGACAATGCTTGAGAATTGTTTAAAAACATTATTTTAACAGAAAAATCAAAATTTTATAAATATAGAACAGACAGACATATGAATAAACATGAAGAATTAGGAGTAGTAAAACTACATTTGAGAAATGAACTACTTATCTCCAGAGATATGAATGAATGGTCTGTAAATAAATGAGATGAGATTAAAAAAAAAAGAGGCAATATTAATAATAATATTTAGAAGGAAAATGTCAAGAAGATATATGAATTAGAGAGAAATTGTAAAGTGAAATGCATGGGTGTCATACCATTTTTAACTACTGAAAAAGGAGGATGTGAAATGGTCTATGGGAATATTTGATAATGTTTAATATGAATATTGAAGAGTTTAACAAGTATTATAAATATATTGATTATAGATCATATGATTGGTTATATTAATAAAAATAATGGAAAGGATAATATGAATGACAATACTACAAAGGATATGAGAGAAAGATGGACTAAAAATTGAAAATTTGAGTAAAGTGAACAGGGAGAATTTACATCATCAAAATTTGAAGTACATAGTTGATATATATTTTGGTAGATAAATTAAGAAAAATAATAAGAATAAAACTATTTGATTAACAAAAAAAAAGTTTGCAGTAGTGATCATAATTTTATATTGATAAAAGATATTTGAAAGACAAGTATTGAAACTTATAAAAAAAGTTGGAGGAAAAAAATGGATGAGAAATAAGCAATGGGATTAAAGTGAATAGATTTAATATCTTGAAAAAAAATTATGATAGATGATAATTAATATTTAAGACTAATGAATTAATATAGCAAAATTGCAAATAAAAGTTTATTTATAATTAATAAAATTAACAAAAAAGAAAAATACTTTCAAAGGTGCAAAAGAAAAAAATAATTAGGGAGTATAAAAAGGTTGTTAAAACAATAAATAGGAAAGAGGAAATATAGGTTAAGAGAAAAATAGATGAAGTGATTAAGAAATTAACTGAGGAAATTAGCAATGAGGAAAGAGGGAGGTATAAACAATTTTGAAAACATACGAAGAAGAGAAATACGAATGACATGGTTATTACATAGTTAAATGCAGATGAAAAGAATGTATGTAATGATATAAAAAAAATTGAAATAGGTAATCATTTCTTTAAAATGAGCAAAATCAAAATAGTGTGAAAGATATAGTATATATGAATGAAATTAAATGAATTAAAACATAATCAGTTATATTTGGTAAGTTCTGACTATAAAATTAGACACCACTAATGTATAAAAAGTAAACAAAATCTTTATAAGTGTGCTTGTGTACGTATATAAATTGCCAGAAAGTAAAAAAAAAAAATAATGCATAATAATAAAGATATGCAAATTGAACAATGCCATATAAAAACTATATGAGCAATGCATATACAATATTGTGGGTGCAATATTACATAGCAAGTACAATACCATTTGAGTAAAGACATGTATAGCAATCAAATGCAGTGAAACAGTATAGTGCTGCACTATTTGAAATGTGCATGCAAAGATTAATGCAGAGAACTGTATAAGATAGTACAGTAATAAGAAGATGCAGCAGCTTCCCCATTTTACCTGCAAGTTTGATTAATGTTAAATCAAGTAGCAAACTACTAATTGAAGTTAATACTATTCTTACTAATTCATTACACATTTATATTTAAAGTAATTAAATTCTTGAAGTTAAATATGAACTTCTGATTTGTGTATTTCTTTTCCAAAAAAAAATTAATGTGTCTTCCACTGGATAAACTCAATCCTGTCCATATATACACCAGGATTATGTGAAAAAGGGAATAAATATATTGGGCAAAGAAGTTTTAAAATTTATTTCTATGAATTTATATTTAAAAATGGGATAATTATATAGAGAATATAGTACATATTTAAAAAAGAGAACAGACAAATTGGTTAGGAAAAAAAAAACTTTTGGAAAATAAATATGAATAAAATTAGTTTGGAACTATATAAAAATAAAAAATATATAAAATTCTAAAGGATGGACAACTTTAACTTTGTATTTATTATTTTGTGCCAGGACAGGATCTTTAGATACCCGGAAAAAAGGCAAAAAATCAAAATAATTTCTGTGGAGATGGTAGAAAATATTTTACTTTTGAAATATAGAAAGTTGAAAAGAAAACCTATATACAAGTATTGAAGATATCGTAAATAATGAATAATAATTTTTGTTTCGAAAAAAAAAAAAGAAGAATTTTTCAATATTATAAATCATGAAGCAGTCTAAAAAATGTTATTTTCCAATGTCAATTATTAAATAAGGTTTTTATACTTGTTAAGTAATATAAAAATCACTTTTGTTCAATTCTCTTCTCCCACTTCCTTCATGAGATGCTCACCTAGAGTAGTTTTGATCAGAACTTATATATATATAACCATATAGATATATATATATATATATATATATATATATAACCATTAGAAACCATTCAACACTTCCCAATATAGATAACAATCAAGAATTTCAAACTGTTCTCAAGGCAACCTCCTTTTAGCAATAGAGATGGTTTCTAATGGTTACTTAAAAACCCATTTAGCCTTGATCATTATTACAAATATATATATATTAAAACAAATAATCCAAATATGTAACAAAAATAAATGCATAACTACATTTGTATCAGTTATAATATATATTTAATACATACAGAGTATATACATAAACTAATAAGTACAAATATATCTTTTTTATTTTTTCTCTGACTCGGAACTCAAAATTATACAATTTGTTTTATTCATTGAGATTTCATATCACTATGTAAAAAAAACCTTACTAATATATATATGTCTGCATATATTTAAGGGAATTCACGTATGTGCATATGTGTAAACAAAATTGTAGAATTTATGGCATCAATAGTAATCTGGAGCTAATATTCCACTAACTTAGCATAATGTAAAACATAATGGCAAATAGTCTTTTATAATATTCAAAATAGTTGGGTTCACATATACTTTGCCAGAGCATATTAATAAAAACATTTTAAATGAATTTTTTTAATGTGTTATTTTAGATTTAATTTTCATTTTTCTGAAGATGTTCACAAAATATGGAATGAGTCATTAAGTAAAACTGGATAAAGAAAGTATGAAAAGATTTTGTCCACTTTGTATCAAGAATAGTTTTTTGATGATTGAAATGCATTAGAGGTCATTGTTTTATGATTTAATAACTAAATTACTAATAGTATCTAGAACTAAATAACTAATATAATGTAAAACTATTTGAATTACCCCTGTATATTTGGACAGTTGGAAAATTGATAAACATATTTACATACTTATTTACATAATTTATATTAAGTAATATTCAGCCTAAAAACTATAACCTGTTGGTCAATCACAATGTTAATTTTTAATCAATCATTTGTTTGAGGTGAATAAATTTTCAAAAAAAAATATATTTATTAAATAACTTTAATATATTCATTACAATTTTTACTAAATTAAAATATCAAATCTTCAAAGTGGACAATTGCATTGATAAAGAAATAAACCAAATTCTACAAGATATACATGTCATTGTTTTCAACTACAATGAGAAAAAAAATAATCCCATGATCAAACAGCAATTTAGTGGAGTTATTTTAATAAAATCCATTTCACCAAGACTCATAGATGCACAAGGCAGAATTATATAAACTTGATTTTTCCAAATAATTTTGCATATTAATGGTTTTGTAAATAATATACAAATTGAAATGATATCAAATCTTACAAATTTCAAAATATATTATTCATTGCATATTAATACAAAAACAAACAATCGAAATCAGATATGAATGTTATTAAATTTCCGAGGAAAGCAAATTGTGAAGTTAGTTTGTAATCTATAAATAATAATATATTATGTATAAAAATGAATGGTTAAATGAAATTAAATGTTAATATCAGAACATGACTTTTTCCCTCAAATTCAATGATATATGATCCATGGATAGATCAAAATGTGTTAGAAAATATTAAGTAAATGACTATTAGTAATCATCCACTGATTATTAATCATGTTAAATTAATAATTTGAAACGACTTCAAAGTTTAAGTTCTCATTCTAATCTAAATATTTCATGAGAAAAATATAATGTCTTCTCTAATAAGATAAAGTTATATATGTTTTTTATTTGTGGAAGCATTAAAACAGTTTCAAGATTTTCTTTTTAAAAAAAATAGCTTTAATTAAACATGAAAGACTTATGTTACATGTAGCAAAGTAATATATTGTCAAATGCAGCATTAGTACAAAAGAAAGGTGAATTCACTAAAATATTAACAAGAAACATAACAAAAAAAAATATAAACCTATTACAGAAAGCAATTACTTAAAAAACTAAACCATAATTGAGTTAATCTTATGAAAATAAGTTCATGTAAATGACAAATTGCCTTTCAGATCAAATATTTTTAAAATCAAATTTTTAAGTTTGAAATAATAATGAATAGTTGTCAAATATAAGTAATAAAGTTTCAAGTAAATTGTAGAAAGAAAAAGATTAAAGTGATTCCACCCCTTTATTTTTTGATCCTCAAAGATGTCAAAACTGTGAAACTCCACTCTTTATGCCTGAAAAAGGTCAAATAATAGATCATCATAAAAAATAAAAAAAATACATTGGAAAAACAGTGAGATATTAAACACTAACTTGTCCAACATTAACCAGAGAAAAATTGGTTTACTATAAATTAAATATTTAAAATAACAAATTGTTTCTTAATTTCAAAATGATGCAGATGCTAAGATAATATACAATTACAATGTGTAATTTTAAATAAACATTGCAGTTTAGCATAAGCTGTATATTTTATTAGTACTATCATTTTATATATGCCTATACCACTTAGCACTGAATCTTTAATCAATAATTCACCATAGTGATTATCATTAATTTATAACCACTATTTTGAGTTACAATTGATTATTCACTATAACAATCACACACAAAAAAATATTTTTTTCTAAGATTCCATCTGAAAACATGATGACTTTTATATTTAAAATGTACAGTATAGAGTTTATTCATTATACATAATACAGTATTTAATTTAATTTTCATCTAGTTCTTGCAAGAGAATCAATACATTTATTAATGATATATTCAATAAAGATTTTCATCATTAATAATTACAAAAGCAAAAACAAAATATTTCATTCAGTACAATAGATAATCCAAAGTCTATTTTGATGACATCAAGAAAAAACTGTCCTAATATTATATTTTAAAATGTGTATATTAACTTAAAAACTGTAAATTTTCTCATTTTTATTGGTTAAAATTGTTATTAATGGTATTTTGTTTCTGACAAAAATTAGGATCATCAGAATTGTAAAATTTAGTTACCATAATAGCAAGTCTAATTTTGGGGGGAAATGATTTCATGCATTATGCAATTAATAATCAACATTACATGATCAAAGTTACTAAATATAAGTTTAAAACATCATTTACTGTAAAGTATTTGATTAATTTTAAAAGATATAATTTGTTTCTGATATATTCAAACCAAGGACCTCAAATGGAAAAAAAAAAACAATACTGAAAAAAAGAATACAAATTTCATTCAGCATAAAACTAAATATAAATTTCAATCATATGCAGTACTATACTAATAATAATTAATTTTAAATTAAGTAGTGTATTAGCTTAAATATTCTGTCAACTAACTTTGCATTACAACTTTTCAGTCAAATCAAACTGTTATTATCATAAAACTAAAGTATTTTCAGTAAAAGGAGTCAAAGGAATGATTTCATAAATAATGCAATTAATAATCAACTTTACATGATCAAAAGTTACTAAATATAAGTTTAAAATATCATTTACTTATTCAATTTTAAATTATAATCTCATAATTTGTTTCAGATATAACCAAACAAATAATATCATTCACACAAACTTAAAAAAAAAAAAAACAGCAGTGAAAAAAAATACAAACTTCAGTTAACATAAAAATAAATTTTAGTCATATATTATTAATAATTAATTTTAAACTGTCTACTGCATACATACTAGCTAATATATTCAGTAAAACAATTTTAAATTAAAACCTTTAAAACTGCTATTATCATAAACAAATTTTCCATCAAAGGGGGGAGGGGAGGAGATGATTTCATGCATTAAACATTTAATAATAAATTTTGTATGATGAAAATGCAATACAAATAAATGAAGATTTAGCTTCTAATTTTTATTTAAATGGTCCATATCTCTGCCATTACAATGTGCAGTACTGTTCAAAAAATTGCTAGAAATTCCAAAATAGCTACAATGCGTAATAAAATGTGAAATCTCGTTGTACTTTATAAAACATGATAGCTGTGTAGCTAGCATGTTTTATATAAAGTGCTGTTTATTTAGATCTACATAGTACATATTATTAAAAAAAGTTATAAATATTAATATTACAATGCATTAGATATTCATTCTTTATATAATGTCAAAATTTTTATTTTTTCCCAGTATTGTAATTTTCTATCCTAAAACTGAAGATAAATTTTAAAGGCTTTATCATAAGAACTGTAAATTTGAGATATTATTAAACAATGCATTTTTAATTCTAAATAATTTCACATAAATAATATAATGCAATAAATATCACTGTTATCTCTTTTACTGTATATAATATCACATAAATAATACTGTTATCTCTTTTTCTGTATAAGTTTATAGTCATCTCCCTCATTAAACAAATTATGAAATAATTCTAAAGATAAAGTAGCTAAGGAGACTGCACACTATGTGATCTATAAATTTATGTGTAAAAATGCTAATTACTTAAACACATAGTATGGGGAAACAAGAGCTAACATATCCACAAGACTGGCCTGACACAACTAATTTTTATATATATATATATATATATATATTATATATATATATATATATATATATATATATATATATATATATATATATATATATATATATATAAAAGCAATGAATATTCTTCAACTTTTAGAGCATGAGCTGCAGACAAGTCATGAATTTGATCTCTCCAAGACAAATATTGTGTGCACAGAAAGAAATGACAGAAAGAGAAAGATTAAGAAAGCATGGACTATAGTCAAAGACAAATGTGCTATAAATAAAAAAAAACCAGCATCCCTTTATCTAAAAAGTGACCTCTCTAAGATTTACATTAATTTGGATAAAAATAAAAAATTTAACTCTATGTAAATTTTACGAACAACACACAAGTACATATAAAAACAAAATTAGCAAGATTAATTCATAAAGCTATGGTTATGATACCTAAAGTATTGAAAGCACTTAGCTTGAATAAAGATATTTTAAACAAATGTATGCCTTTTCTAGTTTAAATATATTTATATTTATTAAAAAAATTGTAAATAAAAAATAATAATATAAGAATATGAATTTTAAAAAAATGATATGTCAATATAGGTCTTGTATGAGCATAGTAAAAAAACAGTTTTGCAGAAAAACACAAAAAATTGTCAACGACAAGCTTATTCTTCTTTTTCTTATCTGTTTTTTTCACTTTTCACAATTATGTATTTATAACATATTCTCTGAACATGTGTCCCAATTTTAAATAAATATTGTGTTTTGTAAAAAAAATTTTATCCAATATATTTGCTGGCAAGCCTTTCTCAGTTGACTTTTTTTTTCAGATCCTTTTATTAAATGTTTAAAGCTACACATGCTTTCAAATGGAATTATGGTAGCAACTAATACCACTGAACAACACATGTCTACACATCACTCATTACAACCTTCATGATGTATCACCTCCAACAGTTAACGCATTTTGTTGAGATTCTGGATAAAAATGCCAATATTTGGAGCCATGCAAAAAAGAAAAGCATACATAGGAGTAAGAAATTTATATTTAATTATATGTGTATGAATGTGTTGAAAGAACAATTTTATTTGATATTAATAAAGAATCCTCAAAAATATAAACTTTTATGGAATTGGTGCACCCATGTTTGGAGGAGAAACATTAGAAATTATATGGAAAGTTACCTCTTATTTAAAAGAAAAAAAAAGCAAATGCATCATTTATAATATATCTGCTACTAACTTTTAAAAGACTGAATGAGTATCAGATATTGTTTAAATAATGTGCAAATAAAGTTAAAGTGTTTTAAATCTGTATTATTAAGTCCACTCCCTGTTGCGAGTGGGAGTAGTTCACTGCTTACTGGCTCCACAAGGATGGGAGGATTCACATATTCAAGATGGGAGTTGGCAAGAAAGTGCATGATAAAACATACCACTTGTTTTAACCTTTTACACCTTTTCAAGAAACTTTAAATCAGTTTCAAGCCAAAATGACTCAATTTATCAATCGTTTTATTCTATGCAAATGGCCACCATTAATCAAGCAAAACCTAATATAAGTAACTACTAAAATCATTAAAACTAGATTAAAACCGAGAAAACATATTTAAAATGTAATCTAATAATTCAAAATAGGAAATAACAAAAATCCTCATTTTCATAACGCAAATATATAATCAAAACTTTATAACAGAGGAGTCCACTTCCTGTTGTGAGTGGGAGCATTTCACTGCCTACTGGCTCCACAAGGATGGGAGGATTCACATATTCAAGACAGGAATTGGTAAGAAGATAAATGATAAAGCATAAGTGACCACTTTTAAAGAAACTTTAAATCAGTTTTAAGCCAAAATAGCTCAATTTTCCAATCGTTTTATTCTATACAAATGGCCACCATTAATCAAGCAAAAGCTAATATAAGTAACCACTAAATACAAACCGTTAGATTTTATAATTGGAACCCTAATTAAGCATCAAAATTAGAACTCAACTTGGTTTAAAAGAACTCAATAGGATCAGTAAAGGAGAATCATACCTGAGGACCTGGTGGGACCATGAATCTAATCATTGGTTTTGCCTGAATTCTCGGTCTCAAGGGTAGAGATGATGGCCATGGAGGATTTGTTTCAGCAGGATTGATCAGCAATCATCACCACACCCAGGTCTAGAGAGATCTCACAATGTTCTCATGGCCTTCTCTGATTTGGTTGGTGTTTCGGACATGCTGAACCTATTTCACACCCAGATTAATTATAACCCACTTACAGCAGGGGCCAAAGCGGCTTAACCTTGTCCAAGGAATGGGTCTGGGTTCTCACTAAACTGAGTTCTGTCTGATGGGTCATGGATGGGGGCAGCTGCTTGGAGACTTGCCAGGTGGGCTGAGAGCTGATTGTCCCACAAGAACTCTCCTCAAATGGACATAGCATGCCCTTGATTGATTAACATTTGATCTGTGATAATTCATATCCTTTTTTCCTCTTTTTGTGTTTTTTCTTGATGTTTGTACTTGGAATGCATTTTTTTTATATACCTGTAATACCTTATCTATTGTATAAGGCAGTTCTGTTGCTTTGAGACACCACCCAGTTTCAGAATATCAATGTAACATTGTAGCCTCTATGGCCACTGCTGCAGGTGACAGAATGTGGTCCCTGCACAGGTGGATCATACTTTAGTGACTTAATAAAGTTGCTTTGAGAAAAAAATCTGTATTATTACTCTAAACAAGAAAAGTGAACTCTTAATGTTATTTTTAAATGCTTATTAAATCCTAAAAAATATTATTTAAATGCTAAAAATTACGGAAATCTTGCAAGTAACAAACAATTAAATATGTGCATGTTGGAAAGAAAGAAATCGTAACATTAAAATAATTCTGTATTAAGTCATTATCATCTAGATGTGCTTGCTTATCGATGTGAAAAGGAACTTTTAATTGAAAAATTATTTGTTGATTTATTAAAAACCTGGATAAGCAAGGAAAATGTTTAAATGTGAAAAAATTACCTGATGAAATAATTGATTTTTTTGGTGAATTTTTCGCTGAAATTTGTGACTTCCTTGACGAACAAAGTGAACTTTATTAGAAAAAAACTTTTAAAAAAAGATGGACAACAATTCTATTAGATTTTAATTGATATAACATTGTGTGTTTCACGGAGTCCAGAACATGTGAAGAATGGGGAAGAAAAAATCTCTGTTCAGTGAACTTGAATCATCAATGTAACCACTGTCTCCCATCAACTTAGCAGCCAGCAAGCAAGTCAAGTTTAAATTTTTATTACTTTTATTATTAGTTGTTTACATTTTAAAAAAATAATATGCGAACTAATATTTGCTTTAGAGATAAGGTTTATTTTAAATATTTGATTTTTTTTTTTTTAAAAAATAAAGAAAAATAAATACATGACAGAATATTTAATATTTTCTGAAAGGTAAAATGCCTATAACTTTTTATATGCATGGACATGAATGAAGAAGATGGATTCATTTTATTTAATCCGACTGTTTAGGGATAAAGTAAATGATTATTTATCTATAGTAATATTCTGTGTGTTTATTTATCTATTATGATGCTTGGTTACAGAAACCAGATGGTATAATTATTTTTATTATTAATAATCATTTGATTAATTCATATGAAACATATGAATGTCTAAAAATATACTATGTGAGATATCTAAATTTATTTAGGTAATTTGCAAATGCTGAAGTATACATAGTGTAAATCTCATGTTTAATTATAAATGTATTATTCTAGACCTATTATACCCAACCTGTAGCTCAGGAGTCACATGTGGCTTGCGCAACCGTTTAATGTGGCTCGCATTGCACTCTTCAAGAAAAATTGATAAAATATTTTATGTACCTTGACGCCACATGGTGAAGCAGTCAAATCTGTTGCACATATTTTGCTTCACTGTCTAGTGATGTTTGAAACCTTCAAACATGGGTTCGAACTTAGTTGTGTAATAATAAATCACTAGTGGTATACAGATGCACGTGGTTATTTACCTTTTTTTTTAGTTAAGCCTTATTCTCATTTAATAATATCAATTTAATTATAAAATATATATATTTCTATCACAGTAAATAATCATGCGTGTGTGTGTGTGTAACAGATAAACATTAGAATAATGTTATTAAATGCGTTCAGATTACATATATATTTTTATTCATGTATCTTTTATTTGAGAGGAGGTTCAAGAGAATAA
Source organism: Epiperipatus broadwayi (assembly GCA_028023455.1). Taxonomy (NCBI): domain Eukaryota; kingdom Metazoa; phylum Onychophora; class Udeonychophora; order Euonychophora; family Peripatidae; genus Epiperipatus; species Epiperipatus broadwayi. The sequence goes on from JAQFVV010000442.1 coordinate 475,235, forward strand.
CGGAAAATTAGCAAACAAAAGATGTGCCTTATTTTAATTTTAAAAAAGATTTTTTAAACATAGATTTATTTTGAAAAATTCAACGTTATTTAACATTTATCCTGCGGGTCTATTTTCAGCTCAAAATAGACTAAAACCAGCTCTCTCGAACTTATATCTCGTTCATATTTTAAAAATAGAGGTATCATAGTTGACCGTTAACGGACATCCAGGGATTACCAGAGGCAGTCAAAATGGATATAAATACAGCCGCACTTTCTAGCTAAAACTCTCTGCATTTGATTTCTAAAAGAGATTGTAGAACAAATCTACGTCACTCAAAATTTCAACATGAATAGTGAGTAGAAAGAAAATTTGCTTCCCTGATCTTTCCAAGATCAGATCCATGCTATTGTACTTGTAAGCCATCGCCTCATGAATACTGCTAAAATGAACTAGGAAAGGATGTTAGCCACTATTTTCCCAAAATTATGCCACACTGACTGTATTTCTCCAAAATGAAATCAACATGTGCGTACACGGCCATCAAATCGTCAAACAAAAAGGTAATTCCCTGCCGCCATATGAACTCTAAAACTTGCATCTAAATCATTTTTTTATTCTTAAACTGTAAAATTCAACCTCCAACTATGTAAAGTTATTTAGTTTAAATTATATCTTTGTAATATTTCCATTTTGTAGTCTTTCTTTTCATTAAAATGTAATCTGTTTATTTTCTCAATCGGTAATGCCAAGCCGATTATTAACTGCTTAAATAATGACTTTCTTTTAGCATTAATCTATAAATTTTGTTATTTGATTTTAAAACTCAATTGCTGGGTTTCACTCTTATTGTCTTATTATTTTTAAATGCGGCAATTTTTTTTTATTTAATATTATGTTAATCATACCCATTTTAATATGCTAATAATTCAATCTGGCAAACCAACCTTATCTCATTTTTCTATTCCACCATTTTGGAATTTTAAATCGTAAACGTAAGCTGTCTTACTAAATTAGAAAAGTTTGCCCGATTGAAAATATTCCTAAATTGTTTTTATCATTTCATGTTATGCTATCCGTTATCATTTCTAAGATATCATTTACGATTATTTCATGCTATTGATTTAGTATTAAGTAAATCTAGTATTGAATAAATTAAAGTCCTTGCCCTTACCTTTAGCTGCTGATTCAGTATATAATTAGCCCACCATCTAACGATGATTTAATTAAATAATTTTTTTCAAAAGTATTGATATGCGTTTAATGAAGGGAATCCTATTTTTCATTTTTATTATTGATATTCTAAATAATCTTTTAGGCATATTGTGTGCCCTTTGGGATTGCTTATATCTTATCATTTCATTACACTAGGCTTACTTACTCTCTAAGGCCATAATAAATCAGTGTTAATACAGACCTGAAAGCCTATGCGTTGCGTATTGATGATAACGTTCATAAATCTAAATGTTGCTTTGTCATACTTTCCTTCGTTACCAGAATAATTAAAGCACATTTCTCGGTGGAGTGTGGAAGCCCTGACTCCAAAGGTTGTGTTTGGTTGAAGTAGGCTCTATATGGGTTAACATTCAGAATCCATGAAACTATAGTATCCTGCCGACCACATCTTTGGATGCCATTTGTCACAAGCACAGATGAGCTCACATATTTTCATTATAAAGTTGATGAAGCTTCTCGTCCCTCTTGACATTATCATTCAATCCGCACGCTATCATTTATATCTCCTCGTACACTTTATTTGTCTGTAAGTCATAATGCTATGATTTCTTAAGCCATCCCAAGCTTGTATTTTATCATATAAATTTAGCTAGCCCGATCACGTGTTAAAACATATTTGAGATGTCCGCCCTCTCGTTAAACAGCCTTAAAATGCGTTGAGAACTAATTCCTTATAAATCCTATAAAAAGTCAAATCATGTGACCAAATGTAAAGATAACTGTGCTCTTTTCCTGTTCAAATGTAAATCGTAGATGTTGAATACATTTTATAATTTCAAATATAATTAATCTGCAATTAATGTAATTGTGATAAAACCCAATTATAATTATTGAAATTTGTTATATTATTTATTTAAATATCATAGCGTTAGTAATAGAAGCCCCGTAAATCTGATGTCTTATATTGGCATATTAAGCCGCCTTGTTTTGATTAATTACTGTTTTCATTGATACGTGTGTTTGGTATTTGGATATCCACCAATCCTTAAGTCATGTTGCTAAGTTCAGTATGGAATGCACAAACAAATATTATGTGAAACCCAGAAAAAGTATTCATTATGTATAATCAGATTCATGACGTATTTAATCATTTATATCCATTTGCTTATATACAAACTTAACCATATTATTAATATTATTATAAATAAATTCTTCGTTAATAATTTATTCTTTGGATATTTTATTCATTCATGCATGCACATCTGTGATTATATTGTGTCATCCTTTAGTTAATCCTTAGATCTCGTGTCTCTGCTGACGCTCTGGGACGGGAATTGTTAGAAATTTCATTTGCTATCGTCAGAAGTGTTGTTCATAATGTTATAGATTTGGGAAATGGGCAATAGGGTGAAGTTCATGAGTATTCCTGACCTATGTATCTCGTATATGATTGAACTCTAGGTACTTTTGCTTAGATGCTAGTTCTTGTTAGACAAACATACAATTCTGACTGGTACAATGGACACACTAAAAAAACATTTTTACAATACAAACGATAATGGGAACAAAACAAATCTGCTGACTCATAACAGTGTCCAATGAAAGAAGTGTATTTGAAATACACGAATTTCATTGGTTTCATTTCCTGTTCTCGGAATATTGTGCAGTCGACATGCTACTTTACAGCTCTACCAACACACATGACATGACAATGAACACAGAACAAATTTCAAAGTTGTGAGAGAAGTAAGTATGTCGAGTTTCACACAGACATAAAAAATAGTTGCTTCTTCTAAATATGAGCCGGAAAAAAAGAAAAAATGTACCTACAATTACATTTTCAATGATGAATGAGAAGAAAAATATTTTTTCATAAACTTTAAGAATAAATGTATTTGTTTAATATGCAGATCAACGGTTTCTGTTGGGAAGAAAAGCAACATTGAATGACATTTTAAAACCCTTCATAATAAATATGATACTGATTATCCTTCAGACAGCAATCTAAAAAAAATGTAAAGTGAAAGAACTGAAAAACACATTAGTTGCCCAACAATCAATGTTTACCAAGTCGCAAATAAAATGAAGGTTGCAACATTAGCATCATTTAAGATTGCACATATACTTGCAATTCATAAAAAGCCCTTTGAAGATGGCAACATAATAAAAGCAGCAATGCTTGCTGCATCAGAGATTTTATTTCAAGAAGCCAAAAATAAAAATGAAAGTTTGTCAGCTTTTCAGGACATCCAATTATCCAGAAATTCTATCACTCATAGAATAAAAGCTATGTCACAAAATGTCAAAGAACAAATAAAAACTGATTTACAAAAATGTGTTTTCTTAAGTTTACAATGCAATGACTCAACAGATATCTGCAATATAGCTCAAGTAAATATTTTTATAAAGATGGTCTTTGATAATTGCTCAGTGAAAAAAGATCTACTATCAGTTTTGCTATTAAAAGGTAATACATGCGGAGTAGACATATGCCAAGTTATAAAAATCATTTAACTGCAATTAGATTTCTGCTTGTCCATAGCAACAGATGGAGCACCTATCATGATTGGTTCTGGTGTTGGTTTCATCACATTTTGTAAGAAGGATGCTGAATTTCCAAACTTTTTTACCTACCATTGCATCATACATCAACAGGCATTATGTACAAAAGTTTTACATTATGAACATGTGATAAAAATTGTTTTGAAAATTGTAAATTTCATTCATGCCAGACCACTTCAGAGTAGATTGTTCAAAATACTGACTTATGAACTTGATGCTGAGTATGGATCTTTGTTGTTACACTCGGAAGTTAGATGGCTTAGTAAGTGAAAAGTCCTACAAAGCTCTTTAGAGCTTCTTCCGAAAATAAAACAGTTTTTAGAATTCAGAAACGAAACTTATGAAGAACTTAATAATCATAGCTGGTTATCTGATTTAGCATTTCTTACAGACATAATAATAAAAATGAACAAATTGAATATTGAACTTCAAGATAAAGAAAAAACTATTATTAAATTAATTGGAAGTATCAACACTTTTAAATCAAAACTAAATTTGTGGATATCCCAAATAGAGGAATGTAACTTTTGCCACTTTACAAATTTGGAAAATTGTGCAAAACAATATAATGTACCGGTCAAAACATGTCTATTCATCTAACATAAACTGGAACTCACAAAATGTACTTCAAACCCAGTCAAGCCCAAGATTTAGGTCAGGGACAAACCTGGATTCGAACCCACTCCATAAGCTCCAGATCAAACACCTAATGAATAACATAATAGTGATGCCATATGAGAATTAATTTTAAAACCCGCCGACTATGAGAGCGGAGAAGACAATGAGACATCTCTTAACTATGACTATATTAAAATACATATAAGCAGGCTTTACTTTTGGAAGTGGAGAAAAGAAGGAATTCGAACTACTCAGATAAGTTAAACAATAAAATATATTTTAATATACTGACAAGTTATTATACATTTATCCATCTAACAAATTATTATACATTTATAAATAAAGTACATTAGTATGTGCGTGAATGAGCAAGCGGTAGATAATTACATAGTGTCATTCATGCTATTATTTCTCATATGCTCTTTATTAGCTAAATAATATATTACAAATAAGCACACATCTTTGGTGGGTCTAATATTAAGATGCCAATCAGTTATTAGAAAGAAGTTACATAAAATTGCTATTAACGCTTTGGGTTATGGTTCTGAAACATGGTGACTAACATATATTTTAGGGGAGCGTTCTGAGATTCGTTATAAATATGATATAAACTATTTTCACGCCACTGAGGTTGTAAAAATAAACCAAAGACAGTTGAAAATTATATTTGAAACTATGACATAGAAAGATATTTGAAACTATGACATAGAAAGATGAACGCTTTATTTTTCCCAAGGCATATAGATACTCTTAAATATAGATATATAAATTACGACAGTGAGATTGTATATGATTGAAATAATCTTAATAAAATAAAAGTAGTTGGCATTTATATATATATCTTTTAAGCAAAGCTTAATTTTAATATTAGAGCATTAAAACTGGGTCATGAAGCAAAAGAAATACTAATACAAATAAGTTTGCGGTGCTGACATAATAGCCTAAAATAACTAAGAGAAAAAGGTTGTGCTTCTGGATAAAAAAATGAAATCTCACACCCCCTTCTTGGGTAGTGCTTAGAGAAAAGTAGATAGGCATGGCGTGGCCCAGACTTTTGCTGGTATAACCGACGCGAGAGGCCTCTTGAATATGCGTAGCATGTGCCAAACTTATGGGATTACTGCCAGAGGCATTTTATACAAAATAAATGTGGTTCCAGATAGCTCAACTATCTATGGAACGAGGTACGAAAAGAAATCTATGGGTTCGAACTTTGTCGTAACCCCCAGATTAGAAACAGAAGCACATAATATATATATATACGAAGATAGGCTATATGACAGAAATGCAGTACGAATGAATGTCTCTAACAACATTGAATAAATTTTACTGCTTTAAAAATAAATGACCCTTGTTTGAATACTATAATATGCCATGCAATTATAATATATATAGAGAGAGAATATTTAGATTTCATTTACTTAAAATATACTTGAAGATTTTATATAGCAAAAGAAACATTAAGATTTAGATTTCAAATTATTAAAATATATGTTAAGATTTGACTAAGTAAAAAAGACATTAAGATTCACCCCCTTCCCTTTCCCACTATTTAAAACAATTCAATTCCACCTTCATGGATTTTACAATAACTGGAATACATAGCATATATTTTAAGAGTATATATAAAAAAAATAACTAGCAGTTATACATATATATATAAAACAAGTCACTTTTTTAGAATTTAATAAATAATTATAAAATCAATGTTTCATAGCGTTCTGGATTTTCAGAGTTAAACAAATCAATTTTTATATTAAAATGAACCTAAAATGTTGATTCATAAAACAATCTGGCGAACCTATTAATTTACAATGTACTACATATATTATATATATTTTTAAGGCGACGTTAATAACCTTTGTATGAAGGTTTAGAAGAAGAAAAAACATGACAGAAAATTCAATTTGTCAGATTGTTTTAGATTGACATATTAATAAGCAAGCAGATATATAAATCAAATAATAAATATATATAAATAAATGACCACACCAAAATTAAAAAGTTAAGAGCATATGAGATAGGATGAGATATAAAGAAATTATTTGAGAGCAAAATTACATTCACAGATTTATATATATATAAAAAAAACAAAGTTAAAGAATACATGAGAAGAGATCTTGATAGATTATTTAGACTAAATTGACTATTAGGTGGCGGCTTGGAAATTTACCTTGCAATTTTAAGAATCCATTTTAAAGTATGGCACGTTTGAATGCAAGTACTTTGGTGGCTGGAAACTTCTATTAGCATTCTAAAGTTCTTTATCGGATCTTTACTTTCTTTCAGGGCAGCAGTTAGATGGTACATTAGCAGGAAGAATGACCCACCAGGGTCAGCAAGAGGGTGGATTTACTGCTACATCATTTTAAGTTTCAAGCAAAACGAAATGTTTATAATACCTCTCTCTAAAAGTAGCTAATCTCCTCTGTGATTCAAAATTCAGTCATTTTATACTTTTTCTTTTATCAGTTGTTTTTGAAGATGCAATTGTAAGATAACATCCAAAAATAAATTCAAATCTATTTCCAGATTAGAAATAGATTTGACAACATGTTTTTAACACAAGTAAATCTTTAATCTACTTAATCCCATTTATTTTAAGTAAAACTTTAATTAAAAAATACCTTCCCAGATTAAAACAGGGTAATTATTTTTGGACAATTAATAACACTTGCATCTTCCATATTGGATTTTATAAAAAAATATATAGTTTAATAGAAAAACAAGCAATTTAAAAAGAAAAAGCTAAAAATGACATATAATAAATATTTAAAAACATCAATATTTTGTTAGTAAGTTTTGCTCCTATGTATATATTTGAGCCGCATCTATAATACTTTAATAAAAAAGAACTAATAATTAATAAAAAGAATTAATAATAATTTTAAAACATGTTATTGAAACATTAAATTTTATAATTTAGGCGCGCATCTCAAATATATACATGAAATATATATACACGACAAAAGGAGCGGGATGGGATATAGGGGTTTGAATATGGGTTAGTAGGTAGAAACATGAAGCACAATCTTAAGCTAAGATTGACTGCTTCATTTCTCCGGTCATACAATGAAACAAAAACATTAAAAAAAAAATGCCTTGACTAGGAGTTTTCAAGTGACGACCAAAAGAACGACGAAAATTTTCAAAATTCAATATACAATCTTGTTATATAAAACTATATAGATGAAATATCATTTGGGATGTGAAAAAAAAATGCACATCTATATAATGGGAAAAAAAATTTCTATGCTTGGGCTACAACACAATTTCTCCAGGCATATGGGTTTCCAAGAAAATATATAGCAATGCAATGCATATAACGATTTTTTTCAAACACATCTGTTCCTACACATCGCACATACACACCTATGTACATATATATATGCAGCGCTACATATACAAGTACATAAATTTTACACACACATACACTTCTATATACACTACACAATACTACATACCATTGGAAAAGACAGAAAAACAAAAAAACTTTGGAGAAAAAGTTGAAAAAAAAATTTCATGCATCTAAAAGAAAACTCATAGTCTGGTTATTACATGTTTAAAATTGATACATCATAGTATTAAGCCAAAAAAAAAATTTGCTCTCAATAATTTTTTTTAATCTGAGTTCGAACCCTCCACTTCCAATATTTTTGCATTTGATTCACTACTGGTTAGCAAAATTTATTTTTATAAGGGTGCCAGCTAAGACAGGGTGATAAATGATTTATGATTTATTTATACATTTTTCATATATGTCTCAAGAACAAAAAACTTTATATATGACATTGAAGAAAAAATACATTTGTACTATGGTTGTAGTACATGGGTTTTAACTTTAAACAGTGAATTTTACACTTTGAACACATTATTTTAAACATATCAAACATGGAAAAAAGAAAAGCTATATCTCTTACAACTTTTTTTTTTTAAAAATACATATAAACAGACTTCAGTACTCAGGGTATGTGGGTGTTTATATCGAAGCCCCACTTGGGAAGCCAAGCCCGAGAAAAAAAAAATCCTATGTACCGGTCAAAACATGTTTATCCATCTAACATGAGCTGGAACTCACAAAATGTATTTCAAACCCAGTCAAGCCCAAGATTTAGGTCAGGGACCAGCCTTAATTCGAACCCACTCTCATAAGCCCCAGATCTAACACCTAATGAATAACATAATAGTGATGGCACATGAGAATTAATTTTAAATCCGGCCGACTAGGAGAGTGGAGAAGACAATGAGACATCTCTTAACTATGACTATATTAAAATACATATAAGCAGGCTGTACTATTTGGAAGTGGAGAAAAGAAGGAATTCGAACTACTCAAATAAGTTAGACAATAAAATATATTTTAATATACTGACAAGTTAGTTATACATTTATATCTAACAAATTATTATACATTTATAAATAAATTATATTAGTATGTGCGTGAATGAGCAAGCGGTAGATAATTACATAGTGTCATTCACGCTATTATTTCTCATATGCTCTTTATTAGCTAAATAATATATTACAAATAAACACACATCTTTGGTGGGTCTAATATTAAGATGCCAATCAGTTATTAGAAAGAAGTTACATAAAATTGCTATTAACGCTTTGGGTTATAGTTCTGAAACATGGTGACTAACATATATTTTAGGGGAGCATTCTGAGATTCATTATACATATGATATAAACTATTTTCACGCCACTGAGGTCGTGAAAATAAACAAAAGACAGTTGAAAAATTATATTTGAAACTATGACAAAAAATTTAATAAAAAATTTTTAAATAGAAAGATGAACGCTTTATTTTTCCCAAGTAATATAGATACTCTTAAATATAGATATATAAATTAAGACAGTGAGATTGTATATGATTGAAATAATCTTAATTAATAAAATAAAAGTAGTTGGCATTTTATATATATATATATCTTTTAAGCAAAGCTTAATTTTAATATTAGAGCATTAAAACTGGGTCATGAAGCAAAAGAAATACTAATACAAATAAGTTTGCGGTGCTGACATAATAGCCTAAAATAACTAAGAGACAAAGATTGTGCTTCTGGATAAAAAAATGAAATCTCACACCCCCTTCTTGGGTAGTGCTTAGAGAAAAGTAGATAGGCATGGCATGGCCCAGACTTTTGCTGGTATAACCGACGCGAGAGGCCTCTTGATTATGCGTAACATGTGCCAAACTTAGGGGATCACTGCCAGAGGCATTTTATACAAAATAAATGTGGTTCCAGATAGCTCAACTATCTATGGAACGAGGTACGAAAAGAAATCTATGGGTTCGAACTTTGTCGCAACCCCCAGATTAGAAGACTAGAAGCACGTAATATATATATACGAAGATAGGCTAAATGACAGAAATGCAGTACGAATGAATGCCACTAACAACATTGAATAAATTTTACTGCTTTAAATAAATGACCCTTGTTTGAATACTATAATACGCCATGCAATTATAATATATATATAGAGAGAGAATATTTAGATTTCATTTACTTAAAATATACTTGAAGATTTTATATAGCAAAAGAAACATTAAGATTTAGATTTCAAATTAATAAAATATACGTTAAGATTTGACTAAGTAAAAGAGACATTAAGATTCACCCCCTTCCCTTTCCCACTATTTAAAACAATTCAATTCCACCTTCGTGGATTTTACAATAACTGGAATACATAGCATATATTTTAAGAGTATATATAAAAAAAATAACTAGCAGTTATATATATATATAACAAGTCACCTTTTTAGAATTTAATAAATAATTACAAAATCAATGTTTCAGAGCGTTAATTAGCTTGAGTTCTGGATTTTCAGAGTTAAACAAATCAATTTTTATATTAAAACGAACCTAAAATGTTGATTCATAAAACAATCTGGCGAACCTATTAATTTACAATGTACTACATATATTATATATATATATTTTAAGGGGACGTTAATAACCTTTATATGAACGTTTAGAAGAAGAAAAAACATGACAGAAAATTCAATTTGTCAGATTGTTTTAGATTGACATATTAATAAGCAAGCAGATATATAAATCAAATAATAATATATATATAAATAAATGACCACACCAAAATTAAAAAGTTAAGAGCATATGAGATAGGATTACATATAAAGAAATTATTTGAGAGCAAAATTACATTCACAGATTTATATATATAAAAAAAAACAAAGTTAAAGAATACATGAGAAGAGATCTTGATAGATTATTTAGACTAAATTGACTATTAGGTGGCGGCTTGGAAATTTACCTTGCAATTTTAAGAATCCATTTTAAAGTATGGCACGTTTGAATGCAAGTACTTTGGTGGCCGGAAACTTCTATTAGCATTCTAAAATTCTTTATCGGATCTTTACTTTCTTTCAGGGCAGCAGTTAGATGGTACATTAGCGGGAAGAATGACCCACCAGGGTCCGCAAGAGGGTGGATTTACTACTACATCATTTTAAGTTTCAAGCAAAACGAAATGTTTATAATACCTCTCTCTAAAAGTAGCTAATCTCCTGTTTCAATAGTAGTTCATCCCTCTAATTCAAAATTCAGTCATTTTATACCTTTTCTTTTATCAGTTGTTTTTGAAGATGCAATTGTAAGATAACATCCAAAAATAAATTCAAATCTATTTCCAGATTAGAAATAGATTTGACAACATGTTTTTAACACAAGTAAATCTTTAATCTACTTAATCCCATTTATTTTAAGTAAAACTTTAATTAAAAAATACCTTCCTTTAATTATTTTTGGACAATTACAACAGTCACATCTTCCAAATTGGATTTTATAAAAAATATATATAGCTTAATAGAAAAACAAGCAATTTAAAAAGAAAAAGTTAAAAATGACATATAAGAAATATTTAAAACATCAATATTTTGTTAGTAAGTTTTGCTCCTATGTATATATTTGAGCTGCATCTATAATTCTTTAATAAAAAAGAACTAATAATTAATAAAAAGAATCAATAATAATTTTAAAACATGTTATTGAAACATTAAATTTTATAATTTAGGCGCTCATCTCAAATATATACACGAAATATATATACACGACAAAAGGAGCAGGATGGGAAATAGGGATTTAAACATAAGTTAGTACATGGAAACATGAAGCACAATCTTAAGCTAAGATTGACTGCTTCAATAAGGACATTGACACAATGAGATATTCCGAAAATCTCATCGAGCTTAAAAATAATTTCAAAATTAGATTTTCTGATTTTCATAAAATTCAGCCCATTGCTTCATTCATTTCAAATCCATTTGTTGATACTAATATTTCTCAAATGTCGTAACAAATTGCAAACATGTTAAATAAAAATTCTACTGATCTGGAAGTGGAAATAATTGATTTTCAATCTCATCTACAATTAAAAACAAGAATATTACAAACAGACTTTTGGGTTCTCTAAGAAAAAATATTAACTTTTAAAAGAAACTTTTCAATAGCTAAACTCCTGTGTTGGATCAACTTACCTTTGTGAAAGTGGTTTCTCAACAATGAATTTGTTAAAATCAAAGTTCCGATCCAGGATAACAAACGAACATCTAAATGACTACATGAATTTAACCATAATATCATATATACCAGAATACAATAAACTCACAGATGATATGCAGTGTCAGGTTTCACATTAAATAAAATAATTAAAATATACTTTTCCTGTAGATTGTAATTTATATGTATTGAACCTGATTGAAATCCGGTTCAATGGTGTTGTTATTAAACAAAAAAAAAAGAAATCTATTAAGCTTTTAATTTTAATTAAACGTAGAGTTTAAATTTGCAATATTATTTAAAAAGAATGCGTGTATCCAAGTATACACGCGTTTATATGAAAAACGGATTTTTTAAAAATATTTATCGATTTATTTTAAAATAGTTTTCATATACCGCCTGTTTTTAAATCCATTTGATTTAACAACAAGCTGGCTAGCTAATTGCATTCCTGTTGCTTTTATTTTAATCATTGTAAACAATTTTGATAGCGGAGATTTGATTTTTATGTTGTTGTTTTCATTTCTATAAACCCTGGGTAGAATTCCTAGATAGATTGAGCGGGAGATTAATATTTGCCCTGCCTAAGGTGAAAAAATTGAACAACAAGGAAAGTGTTTCGCGGGAAATGGAGCAACGTATAAATAGCCCCGAAAATTTGGAGTGTCAGTGAATTCATTGTTCATTGATAGACAAGCTGTTTATCAAGTGAGAATTTATATCAGCGCGGACATTTAATTTCTTAGACATCAGGTGTGATTAAATACTTTTGCCTACAACAAAATGAAAAATTCTATACTTGTTACCACCACCCGAATGGCTTGCTAACTCCACAAAAGACGGATCCCTGACTTCCAAGTTTGCTCCAGTAATGCCTTGAACACCTAAAAGAAGCCGGAACCTCTCTACATCTACCTTGCTGCCTAAAGAACCAGAAAATGAACTTAAGTAAAAGTGCGCACTCTACGTGAACTTTGTTTTACCAAAAGGTAACTATTTTCATTTTTATTCTTCCCAGGAATAAATTAATTCTCATTAAATCTCCGCTCAATCTAATCATAAATATGTCTTCTTAAATCAATATAGCCTCATATCTAATATTTGCTGTGTTTTCCAATATTTTATAGTGTGTCTTGGAATCTTACTTTTAAGCTTTCAATTTGCTTTCAGTTTTGTTCATTGGAGAGTGACGAATGAGTTTTATATTTTATGCCTCGCTTTTGTAAATGCTTTAGCAGTCTTGTATATATTTTTTTTATGCTTACCTGTAATTATTTAGTATTCAATAATTAATTTTATACTCTATGTTTTCCCTCCTGCTAAACCTCCAAAAATCTTTTGGCTGACGACTTTATTGTCTAATTTTCCGCAGGTGAAGATTTCGCTTCTAATATCTCCAAAAAGCGGAAATTAGAATTGTGTTTTTCTTTGTAATTTTATAAGTCATCAGCAGGAAGATAAATTTTATCCTTTCTTAAATTACAGGTGAGCAATACTTTCGGTCTGCTAGAGTATTTAAACTTTTGATATTTCGTACTCATGTGCACTCTCCGATAGATTTCTTTTTGTAGTTATTATGTGTGCTTTAAATTTATCAGAGCGTGTACTCAGAATTTGTTTGTAAGTTTATTTTCTTTTCTTTATTTGCTGGGGCAGACGTAACTGTTTTTCTAATCATTTACTTGTCTTTTATTGGGACCATTAATTATTAATTTTAAAGTAATTTTCGCCAATCGTTTGGCTGGGATTGACCAGTTTTAATTGTTTCTTCATTTCAGTCATGTTTGTCGGTTGTTCTTGAGGTGGATCAATCACCGTTATTTTAAACGTAGTAATAGGTGCAGCTCATACCGATATAAGTACATTCAAGGTCTGACCAATTTTTAGATCTTGAACATCTCATCGGCACTGATTCTTTGGTCTATTTCAGGGGCATAGGGTTTAAATATCTGAAAGTGAAAACCAATGTTTAGGTGAATCCTCTGCTGAATGAAATTTGCTTCCTCCCTTTTACATTTGTTTATTAGAAGATCAGTCAGTCTGTCATAGCTTTGCCTTTAGTATGTCTGGTAAACGCCTGAGTTAACCCCCATCTCTTGTGTCATAAACTTATATTTAATAATTTATTTTCTCATAATAAAATTTATGAAATATGTTTAAACTTAATTTGGCTGATGTTTGTCTTTGTGCTTTTGTCTCAATTGTCTAAACAATTTAAGATCTCGTTTCTCCCTGGGTCTAGTCGGCGCAAACCATCATCATCATCTATTCTGATCACAGTAAACAAATTTTCCAGACACATAGTGGTCTGGTGGCGACCTCTGTTGAAACAGTAAGATTCATATTCGAATCTTAAGTTTCACCTTTTTCTGTCGTCTCTCACTGACCGGTCTATCCCGCCCAGATTTAAACTTTTTGATATCGAATTGTGTGTGTAACAATATTAAAAATGTATAAATATATGTAGAATTCAGCTTAAACATGCACACATTTCGATCTCAAATTAAACGCAATAAATAGGGATAAAATAATATAATTTAGATTTCTTTTAGTTATATAATTTTGTATAATTTTAATCATTTATTTTGGATTATAAAGTTCGTATATATTGCTTTGTTTAAATTTCATTTAATAATAATTCTAAAAATATCTGATGTAATATTTAATTAAAAGTTAAAATAGTCTTATGTTCCCTTTTTGTTTTTGAAATTTAAAAGCATCGGTCAGTGATAGATAATAGATTAATTAAAGAAAAATTCCCCAAAATTAATTAGTAAATGTAAAATGTAAACAATAGAACGGCAGCTTTCTTTAATTAAAAACCAACTCAATGCATTGATTATCCTCAGGGCAGATTAAGTAGAACCTAAAAATATCTTAACAAAAATGTGAAAGATCAAGATAAGAAAAAAGGCCATCTTAGACTTGCTGGAGACATTCACTTAAACTTTAGCTTTGCTCTCGATCACTGAGAGTCTCCAAAAATATAAAAATAATTTGTTCCTGCCAAGCTATGACCGAGTAAAGCACCTAGATTATTCTCCACTGGGAGATGGCCTATCGGATGCTGAACTTTCCACTGCCCGTCATAAATCCACCATGAAGATCTGTTGCCTGAAATAAATGAAAAAGCTGCTGCTGCCATGAAATTAAATAAAATATCTAAATACAAAAAAGACTTGCCACTCGTGAACTTTTTGCTGCTAAACTCATGGAATAAGGAAACTTCTTATAAAACAGGTACCTGTCTGTGTTCAAACTCTAGAGTACTCTAATAACATGCTATAGCTATTCTTCATATTACTTATCTAAATTTATAAAATGTAAAAACTGTCATTTGTATAACTAAAATTGAATAATTAATTTAATATGTAAATTTCTCTAATAATCTAGCTTACCTCACTCTATCTTTCGTGGGTGCGTATTTCTATAATCTACATGTTTATCTATAGTTATTATTTAATTATTGCATGCTCCTAATTATCTCAATTTTCAAAGTTTAAATCTATGATCGCTTAAAACAATGAATGCGTGTCAAATTTTCATTAATATTTACTTTCTTTAATAACTTAACTTTCATATAAATGGACATGCATTCAATGCTTCATTTATTGTAATGCAGGGGTCTACTACTTCGCAAATGGCTGACGTATTAGTTATAATAATTCCCAAGTTATACATGTTTTGTATTTATTAAATCATCATGAATAATTTCAGAAAATTACATTTCTTTGAGAGTCACCAACGTTCTTTAGTAAATGTTGATAATGTCGGGCCGAGTCAGAAATCTACTTAAATCCCATCATAATCGTTTATACAGTATACATGTGTTACGTTTTAGAGACGCGATGACCCATTCCGCCGTGAAATTTCCGGATTCTTCAGGATTGAAATTAACCCCAGTCGTCCTACACAAGCGGGCATAATGGGTGCTCCCGTACGATTAGACAACGTCAAGCAGCCAGCCGGCAAAAATGCGACACGGACCGCTTGTCCCTGGTTATGCTTATGTGACACCTTACTTCGTCGGGTCGGGGCAGAGACCAGCCTGACATTCTTATAAACCCATTCACGGCATTGCAGTTTCGATATACTGCCATTCCATATCGCATTTCTAAAGCGTACCACGTGTTCCTTTGCTCAATTCTATTATTCTATATATCACTCCGCCTCTGCATTATCTTCATAATTCACTCTCAAATAAATGTTTGCCCTTAGTTATAAATAAATATTTTAATTAAATAAATATATGTCTGCCATTACTCTTATAACCCATACTTTAGACTCTTGCATTGCAAAGGTATAAATCCCTCCATGCATGCATTAGAAATACTCATCACTCGAGAATTTTAGGTAGCTAGATTACGCCTTCAAATAAATGTATTCCTTTTGTAAACATTACAGTATCGGAAATACCGCTACTGAAATCCTCAATATAAAATAATGTCTAAATAAATAAATGTATTCTTTAAAATATAATCATGTTGCAAATCCCGCTACTGAAGCTGTGAGTCCATAAAATATTATTAGATTGTGTTATTAAAATGTATTAATAAATAATTTTAAACTATACGTCTGCAGTTACGTTTCATTTATTCGATACCCATTCTATATAATATTTCCTCGATTATGTAAATATGAATGTTTAATTAATATTAGTTTGGTGATTGGCTAACTCGAGAAAATCATGAGTCTCTTGCATATCCCTGACCACCGTGCCTAAGGAAATATTTACTAATGTCACATCAGATGCGTTGTTTCATGAATTGTGGTGTGGAACCGATAAACTATGTTCGAACTCAGTACCACGGGTGGTTTCGCTACTCGATGGCACTGCTGTTCTGTATGGTGGTCAAATTCTGCACTATGTTTACGAGTCACACGTTTTCTGACTGTTACACTGTTTCAGAATAGATTGAGTATCCGGTATATAGGATAAGAATTTTTGGCGCAACCAAACGTGGGAGCCGATATTAAAACTTTAGGTGAGATTTTGTTTAGACAATTGAGAAAGATTTCAGGTGTAAGAGGCAATATCTAGTAGGTGGAGGTTCGGTTTTGGTTAATTATTGTAGGTATTGTTGGAGCAGTTTGGTAGAATGGGGTTCGTCTTTCTTTTTAATGAAATAATTTATCAACTGTAAAAGCGTATTTTCGAAAAGTCTATCGGAGTAATTTTAGTTCAGGAGTTAAATATAGTTCGTCTTTCTTTTTAATGAAATAATTTAGAAACTTGAAAAGCGTATTTTCAAAAAGTCTGTCGGAGTAATTTTATTTGAAGAGTTAAATATAGTTTGTCTTTGTTTTGAAATAATTTATAGAAAACAGTAAATAGCAGTTTATTTGCTATTAGATTTTAGATTTTCTTTTAAGAAGTTAGTATTGCGAATTTAATTTGTGTCGAAAATGGAAATCAACGAAGAAAGCGACAGGGCGGCATTTGTAGAAGAAAGTCCTGTCTCATTTAAAAACCCTCAAATTATAGAAAAAGAAGAAAGTGGGTCACAGATGATGATGAAGATGTTGATGAAGTTGGTAATAGAAATGAAGGAGGATATGAGTGAATTCAAGAAAAGTCAGCAAGTAATGATGGCAGAGTTTAAAGCAGAAATAAAGGAGGAAATTAAGCAGGGCCAACAGGCAATGAAGAAAGAAATTAGTGAAGTTAAACAGGGCCAGCAGGCTATAAAGGAAGAAATGATTATGGAAATGAAAGAAATGAGACGAGAAATAATGGGAGAAGTAGAGAAGAATCAAGAAGCTATAAAAATTATGGAAAATGAATTGAGAAATGACAAACAGGAAATGGAAAGTGTAAAGGAAGAGATAAAAGAAATGAAAGAGCAACTAGACCAGGATAGCATTAGGTCTGCTAACTTAGAAACGAAAATAGTACTTGTAGAGGAAAAGATAGAGAGAGTATTTTATAATAGAATAGAAAGCCAAGATAATTTGAAAGCTGAGGTTGAACAAATGTGTCTAGATATGACAAAAGGCTTGGAATATAGGTTAGTTGAGATTGAAAACGAGTATAGAAACTCAGGAAGAAAGAGGCAGGAGAAAACTACCAGTAGATTCTGGGAAAAACAATTTTTTATTGAAGTATTTAAAGCAGAGGTAAGAGAAAGCCCCTTGACTCATCTGGAAAGTCTGGATAGCTTGTTTCGCATTCACGACTGGTCTGAAGATGATAAAGTTACACTCGCCGGTAGCCATCTGCAGGGAACAGCCTTGGATTGGTGGTGCACGTTGTTTACTAAACCCCATACATTTGAGGGTTACAGACGTTCCATTTTCAGGACCTTCTGGAGTGAAGCCAGACAAGATGGGATACTTTATAAGATATCACAAGAGAGGTATCCTGTTAACCGTGGCGAAATGCACGCACAGTTTTTCTTTAGGCAGGTGGCAAAATTGAAATCTCTGACCGTGTTTCCTCAATCGGATGATCAGATAATATGGACCATTCATCATAATATGCCACCTACTGTACAGCAAATGAGGAGTAATGGTAGTTGGTCAATTGAGGAAATGGCCGAGTTTATAACTCAAATAGATTACGGCAACATAGTAACAGAACCCATGGGCAGGTTTATTAGGTTAGACCATCAAGGCGATCAAACATCCCGTAAGAGGGAACCACTTGACAGAGTTTAGATTTAAATTAGTCTGTCATTTTCTTTTGGTTTTAGTAAAAAAAAGATTTTGTTAATAAATTACGACAATGGAGAAAGGTTTTGATTAAAATGAAATATTGTTTTGTTTTTCATGAGTGCGAGGCAAACGTTCGACCGAATTTCTAATAATATTTTTAAAGTGTTTATAGTTTTAAAAAAAAAAGTTACAGGAATGTTTTTTTTTTTTTTGATCACGTTTTGAGGCAGTTGAACCTGATTGAAATCCGGTTCAATGGTGTTGTTATTAAACAAAAAAAAAAAAGAAATCTATTAAGCTTTCAATTTTAATTAAATGTAGAGTTTAAATTTGCAATATTATTTAAAAAGAATGCGTGTATCCAAGTATACACGCGTTTATATGAAAAACGGATTTTTTAAAAATATTTATCGATTTATTTTAAAATATTTTTCATATACTGCCTGTTTTTAAATCCATTTGATTTAAAAACAAGCTGGCTAGCTAATTGCATTCCTGTTGCTTTTATTTTAATCATTGTAAACAATTTTGATAGTGGAGATTTGATTTTTATGTTGTTGTTTCATTTCAATAAACCCTGGGTAGAATTCCTAGATAGATTGAGCGGGAGATTAATATTTGCCCTGCCTAAGGTGAAAAAATTGAACAACAAGGAAAGTGTTTTGTGGGAAATGGAGCAACGTATAAATAGCCCCGAAAATTTGGAGTGTCAGTGAATTCATTGTTCGTTAATAGACAAGCTGTTTATCAAGTGAGAATTTATATCAGCGCGGACATTTAATTTCTTAGACATCAGGTGTGATTAAATACTTTTGCCTACAACAAAATGAAAAATTCTATACTTGTTACCACCACCCGAATGGCTTGCTAACTCCACAAAAGACGGATCCCTGACTTCCAAGTTTGCTCCAGTAATGCCTTGAACACCTAAAAGAAGCCGGAACCTCTCTACATCTACCTTGCTGCCTAAAGAACCAGAAAATGAACTTAAGTAAAAGTGCGCACTCTACGTGAACTTTGTTTTACCGAAAGGTAACTATTTTCGTTTTTATTCTTCCCAGGGTAAATTAATTCTCATTAAATCTCCGCTCAATCTAATCATAAATATGTCTTCTTAAATCAATATAGCCTCATATCTAATATTTACTGTGTTTTCCAATATTTTATAGTGTGTCTTGGAATCTTAGTTTTAAGCTTTCAATTTGCTTTCAGTTTTGTTTATTGGAGAGTGACGAATGAGTTTTATATTTTATGCCTCGCTTTTGTAAATGCTTTAGCAGTCTTGTATATATATTTTTTTATGCTTACCTGTAATTATTTAGTATTCAATAATTAATTTTATACTCTATGTTTGCCCTCCTGCTAAATCTCCAAAAATCTTTTGGCTGACAACTTTATTGTCTAATTTTCCGCAGGTGGAGATTTTGCTTATAATATCTCCAAAAAGCGGACATTAGAATTGTGTTTTTCTTTGTAATTTTATAAGTCATCAGCAGGAAGATAAATTTTATCCTTTCTTAAATTACAGGTGAGCAATACTTTCGGTCTGCTAGAGTATTTAAACTTTTGATATTTCGTACGCATGTGCACTCTCCGATAGAGATCTTTTTGTAGTTATTATGTGTGCTTTAAATTTATCAGAGTGTGTACTCAGATTTGTTTGTAAGTTTCTTTTCTTTTCTTTATTTGCCGGGGCAGACGTAACTGTTTTTCTAATCATTTACTTGTCTTTTATTGGGACCATTAATTATTAATTTTAAAGTAATTTTCCCCAATCGTTTGGCTGGGATTCACCAGTTTTAATTGTTTCTTCATTTCAGTCATGTTTGTCGGTTGTTCTTGAGGTGGATCAATCACCGTTATTTTAAACGTAGTAATAGGTGCAGCTCATACTGATATAAGGACATTCAAGGTCTGACCAATTTTTAGATCTTGAACAGATCATCGGCGCTGGATTCTTTGGTCTATTTCAGGGGCATAGGGTTTAAATATCTGAAAGTGAAAACCAATGTTTAGGTGAATCCTCTGCTGAATGAAAGTTGCTTCCTCCCTTTTACATTTGTTTATTAGAAGATCAGTCAGTCTGTCATAGCTTTGCCTTTAGTATGTCTGGTACACGCCTGAGTTAACCCCCATCTCTCATGTCATAAACTTATATTTAATAATTTATTTTCTCATAATAAAATTTATGAAATATGTTTAAACTTAATTTGGCTGACGTTTGTCTTTGTGCTTTTGTCTCAATTGTCTAAACAATTTAAGATCTCTTGTTTCTCCCTGGGTCTAGTCGGCGCAAACCATCATCATCATCTATTCTGATCACAGTAAACAAATTTTCCAGACACGTAGTGGTCTGGTGGCGCCCTCTGTTTCAGAATAGATTGAGTATCCGGTATAGTATGTTACCAAATTTTTAATAAATAAATATAAATAAAATTTATTTACATTTTTTTTCTTTTTAACATATTACACCAGTTTTTTTTTAGTTCATGAATTATGTTTATAAATGTAATATGAAATATGCAATATATAATTGTGGCTCCCCAAATTTTTTTAAATTTTCAACTGGCCCACGTCAAGTTAAAGATTGGGCAGACCTGTTCTAGACCATATCTGTTTAGATACAACAAATGAATATGTTCATCTCTGAATTATTTAATAGAACAAAGTATTAGAATGAAAGAGTTATAAAGATGAACTATTTCAAATCATCTCTGTATATAATATTTTTAACCTTTTTGATATCATATTAGATATTTTTTAAAAATAAAAATTTGAAATTATTTTATGTCAAGTTGATAGAATTTGTTTATGATGTTAACGTATTCCAAGTGTAGAAGATAAGTTATAGTGGTTCGGGATAGTAGTAGACGTGGAAATGGAATTCTAAGAATAGGGATGTTTGAATATAAATATTATCTGTGAAATATAATGTTGTGAGTTGATAGATAAAATACAGTTAACTGAATCCTGTAAGTATAATACATGGTCAGTATCGTTTTTTTCCTTAGATCAGTAAGTGCTAAGGTAGAAGTCAAGACAGGAATTTAAAATATTTGAAAGAATAATAGCTGGACTACAGAATGTTGTTAGTATTTGTTGAATGCAAGAGAAAAAGATTTATCACAAACGATATTTATTTAATATGGATAAAGATAATGAAATGATTTAATATTCCTAATAGTAATAATAATAGATATCACTAAAATATCAAGTGCATATTTTGATTGTGAGAGGATGAATGAGTGTAACATCTGAATGATATTAATATGATGCAAAGTGAGATAAATAAATATGATACATATAAATAATTTTCAATTATTTAAAACAATCTGCTTCTGACGAATAAGATAAATTAACTAGGATAAAGTTATATAAAGTTATAGTTATTATAAAAATTTTGTAGTATATAACTTACAAAACAGAGAACGAATTTATACTAAGAGATATATTTTTCTTTGTGAGGGCAGCTTACAAGCCTGACCAAACCAACCCATAACACTAATTGTGTCCATTTCAAATATTAAGATTAGTTTAAATAATAAATTTTAGTTAATACACTTATAATATATTGTAATGGATGTTTAAAAACACCATTACAAAGTTGAAGTGTTACAGGGCTAAAAATAAATTTATAAATGTTCGATTTTCCTTATAAAACTTGAGTAAAAGTTTTGTTGTCTTTTTATTTATGCTTGTACAAATATATATGTATGTACGTGGGAACCACAGCTATATTCGGTTTTTGCTTTAAAAAAAAAAAAAGAAGAAGACTAAGATTAGTTTTTTTTTTATATATATACTTATGTAAAAGTAAATTGTATAAATAGATTGCTTTTCGGATTTGGGATTTAGATTGATAAGAATAATTAAAAAGAAAGAAAACAAATAGAAAATAATTTTTCATTAGTTAATTCCTAGATCTGTAAAAGGCAATTTATTTTCGTTAATTAGATAACTATAATTAGCTAGATGGAGAATTTTATAAATTTTAATTTAAAAAAGTTTTGTAATTTGTTCAGATATAAGATATGATTCAGCTATAAAAGGCTTAATCTGGCCATTGTATTATCTTTCAACAACTCTGAGATACTTGCACCAACTCAGAGAAATACAGACACCAACTCTGAAGGAGAATTGCACAAACTTTGATACTTGCACAAATTCTGAGAGATACTTAGACAAACTATTCCTGCAAAACTAGGAGAGAACAATTCCTGCATATTCTGAAAGCAAAGCTGATCCAGCAATTCTATTTAGAATGAATGCTAAACCTACAGCAAGGATATTTTCTCCTACTATGAGGTGCTAAGCTTCTCACCAAGACAGGTTCACACTCCTTGTATCTCCATTAACAGCCTATAATGCTATAAGGACCAATTGCAAAGGAACCCCTAACCAACTCGTCCAAGCCTACCGTCAGCGAATCCAGAGCAACGGACTATACTTAAGAAGTCTAGTGCACTAGCATTTAAATAAAGGTACCTTACATTTTACAATTTAAATAATTTTGTCTTAAATTTGATTTCTTTTTTTTATAAATATAAATGGGTTTCAAGTTATATCTTATGTAATTCATTTCTGTGCGTTTGATTGGTTTTTTTTTACGAGTGCTAGTTTCAAATCCATTTAATTCTTAGTAAGTAAGATAGTATAGTTTTATTTATAATCTCACATTCCTTTTTATTATAGGAAGCAGTCTAAATACTATAGACTATTTTAATTAACTTCTGGCTCATGACCCATTTTATTAATACTTAAGTTTACTTATGTCGAGAATCTATAATTATTTATAATAGATTATTACAAAATGTAATAGTCGTTAGTTTTATTCCTTCGAGCTTCCAATTCGTTTATTAGAGGCACGTATAATCGTTTTAACCCTTTCTGTAGGTAGATCGTGAGCTCCTAGCCTGTCTTACTGTGAGGGAGGTCAATAGATTGAAAGTAATATCTTTCAACACCCTGTTTTGTTTCTTAAAGTTAATGTTTTGGAAGCTAGCTTTGCATTTCTCCTGTTTTGTCATAAGCTCTCAAACACGGAGATTTATTCTTTTCCTAACTATGGGTTGTAAGCAAAAAGCTGAGATCATTGAATACTTACTAAGACTTCTACTATTGTCTGTATTTTGCATTCTTTCCTCTATAGTTATACAATGCACAGAAATCATTTCTAAGCAGTGTTTAAAAGATGATAATAATAATAATATTTTAATTTCGATGAATGTACAGTAGTACATTTTAAGTGTGTTTTAAAGCTTATTATTTAGAATGTTTATTTAATCATACCCATAATAAAATTATTTATTACTTTTTACTTAATTGATTTTGTTTCTGTAGCTACCTTTCCAACTTTCTGAACAAAACATAAGATCCCATTTGCTTGATTGAGCTAGTCCGGCGTATTCAGGTTCATATATCCTGTCCACCTTTAAAATAAATGTCTAGTTCCAATTTTTTGGACTAGTGGTGCCCTTGTGATTAGTATATGCCAATCCAAAAGCTTTCGTCCGGTACAATATATATGTTAATAATGTAGTAGTCTTTGTCATCTTATGCATCACTAAGTCAAATAACGAAATGACAGAAACTGACAATTGTTAAGTAATGAAATGGATAAATGACAAAGCAGTCTTTATACAAACCAAGTATGAGAATAAAATGATACTTTATTACATGACTTTTAAATCGATTATCATGATATAATATCCATAACAATGAACAATTACAGCAACAAAAAGCAAATGAAAATATGCTTGCGTTAAACAGCAGGAATTACACGAGATATATAAATATATCATTTTTTACTTACATGATCTTCGCAAATTTTTTTATGTGCTACAAAAAGACAAGATCAAAAATATATAAAAAACGGAGCAAAAAACATTTTTAGAATACGAGAGAAAATGGATCTGTTGTCCCAGAATATGGTCATATTCAGAGGTATAATTATTACATGATACTGCAATAAGTAAAAGAAGTTTTTGAAGTGAAACAGAATAAAGAATTTTATCTGAGTGAATAAAGTCAGAAACTCTTTTATACATATATTATATCAAATAAGTATATATATTCTAGTCGAATTTAAACTGAAGGACATTAAAGATCACCAATATTCGAAGTAGAATTTTAATTAATCATCAATCGTTTATAAGATTTATATAATGTCAATTCTGAATGATTTAAAAATAGTATAAATAATTAGTCACCATAAAACGTTTTCTAGCTAAATTGACAATGCCATGGGTGGATCATTGTTTTTCCTGCCATGGAAGCATGATATTTTTCTTTATCCATTCTTAAAATGACGAAGAAACATGTTTTGTCTCATGTGCAATGCTTACTGATGAATCTATGGAAAGAACAAGTGAGGACCAAGACATAACTGTTTCAAATACATAACGAACAGATGCCAATAGATAACCTACATCTCATTTAAGAATAATCATCTATAATGTATGAACTATACATATGAAGGAGTTTTTCCCAACTAACAAATTTTAACTGAATCAATTTAAAGAGATTGTAAAATCTTGATTATGTAATTTGAATTTTTAATTCTTGTAAATATTTTTTTTATTGTGTTTCTTTTTTTTTTGATACATGGAAGCATGAACTTTCTAGGATTTGAAAAATGTTTCTTTGGAAAAGTTCATTTCAAACAAAAGTTAAAAAAGAATGGTTAATTCTAGTTAAAAGGTTCTTTTGTAAATAAAATCCATATTAGCTTTTCTCCAATCACAGTGACTGACATTTGACTAACTACCACATGACAATAAGGTAAGACATTATTATTATACTTCATTGACTTTATTAAGACATCATTTATCTTGTTTGTTATATATATTAACAAATCATTATATCTGTTATTCCACATAAATGATTAATCCCTTGTTGAGTGATTTTTACTATCATATGACAAATTGTACATAGATTTTGAAAGGGGTCAGGAGGAAGTCAAACACCGACCAAAGTATATAAGCTATAATAGAAATAGATATAACAATGTATAAATATAAATTGGTTATTTAGACTTATATTTATGATAAATTGATATTTGTTATTTTATTATTTAAGTGTTGTAGATAATTGGTGTCATCAACATGCATTTTACGACACACTTTTTCCAATCACATCATCAGTACCAAGCAAGCAATTAAAAAACTTTCATTAGACAGTTTTGCAACTGCATGTCAACTATAGTTTCAACATAAAAATACTACATGATGCTATTACATACATTGACACAATTGCTAATAAAAATTTTGAAATTGAGAATTCTCTCTTAGAATATTGTGCAGTAACTGCTTATACAATTTCCTTCAAAAAGCGTATATTTTCAAATCGATCCACGACAATTCGATAACGTCCTCAGTGCTCCTAAATAAAATTAGAGTCATTATTAAGAATAATATGGATCATGCATGAATCATCTATTTTTAAAACTAATATTGTAACAGTTTATGATTTTCTAAACTTAATGTTTAGTAATTCTATATTTTCATATAAAGTCCAAAACCTGTATTGTAATTTACCTTGATTCAAACTGCATGAGAGTTCTGCCATCAGTATTGGCTTCATCTATTATTCTTTATTCATATTTACTATTGGATAAAAACATGAGTTCATGAACTGTCAAAAATTTACTACCAATAGATGCTGCAATAAAACAAACTATTCTTTATATCAATGAAATATTTATTAAACAAGTCTGAAAAAGAGTCTTATTATTCTAAAATTTATTTTATGAATGGGATGTCAGTATCTATTTTAAAAGATAAGATGAAAGTCTATGATCAGGAAAATTGATGCATTTTACAACACTTTTTTCCAATCATATCGTATCAAGCAAGCAATTAAAAAAGTTTCATCAGACAGTTTTGCAAGTGCATGACAATTATAGTTTCAACATAAAAATACTACATGATGCTATTGCATACGATGACACAATTGCTAATACCATTTTTGAAATTGAGAATTCTCTCTTAGAATATTGTGCAGTAACTGCTTATACAATTTCCTTCAAATTTTCAAATTGATCCACGACAATTCGATAACATCCTCAGTGCTCCAAAAATGAAATTAGAGGCATTATTAAGAATAATATTGATCTTGTGTGAATCATCTATTTTTAAAACTATATATATATATAAGGGATAAATAAAAATAATTATAAATGGTTAAACACAGCTATATTTTTTTATATTTATCAGATATTTTCTCTGTTAATAAGTTAAGACAGAACAGGCTATTATTGTTTGACCAAATGTTAATTTTGCTAATGTATTTGTAAGAACAAGAGAGTATAAGACAATTAGACGCCAAGACGAGAAAAGCTGACTTTATTTTAGATTTGTTTTTTTTTAATTTTAGTCTTTTTTAAGGGAAAAGTAAGAGAAACTTTTCTTTTGTGTTAAAAGTAAAAATCGATGTAAATGGAACTCCTTAAATCAACAAGGGGGTCTAAGTAAAAGCCAAGATAAAAACTAAAGATAAAAATTAAGATGGAAATAAGAGATAAATAGTACTCAGGTGAAATAAAGCTATATACCTTGTTCCACTCAGCCAATGAAGTTGGAGTTGATTGACGCAATAGTTACGGAAGAGGGGGGTCTCCAATTAATATTGTAATGAGTGTGCTATATAAGATGTTCACCAGGTGCTGAGAGGGGTTGATATACAGAAAATTGATCGAGAAGAGAAAGGCTAATATAGAAAAGTCAAGAGGCTGTTTTCTCACGTTGTTGCGGAATATTGTGTTTACTTGCAGAGTTCTTTTGAGTCTGCCATCATGGTCTGTAACACTGATGAAATATTCAGCCACGGGTCTGGAAAGACCATCTGACCAATGATTTTTGCTAGCTATAAGTTGCTGAGGCCATTATATTAAGGTCATATCTAAGAAAAAGCTGCTGATCATCCGATATTTAAAAAAAAAACTAAAAAAGAAACAAAGCCGAGTCTGGCTTCAAATGAAAGTCAGGCAAAAGCTGAACAAATAAATAGCAGTATGCTCACACTGTATTAAAGAAGAGAAATCTATTTGTAAAAACCTAAAAGGTAAAATGTCTAGAACAGTTTAGTATAATCCCATGTCAGTGGACCAGCCCAGCTCTGACCAACCTGTAACCATCTAGCCACTAATACCAGCTGAGGAAGATGAACCTCTAAATGTCTATGTCTTACTGAAATAAAGAGATGTCCTTGCCACCCTGTTGTCCAGTTTTGTATCACACTCAGAAGACCAGAAGTCTAAAAACACCTGATGATATAATTTCTTTTATTCATTTACTATTTTATTTGATTATTATTTATATACTTCAATAGAGGTGAATCTTATTAATACCTATGTTTTGTTGCATTACATATATGTCAAGTCGTTTGTCCACAAATCGTTGGATTGTTCTATATTAAACCATCCTCTCACCTTAATGTTAAAAGAAATGCTTAGATGCGTATACATATGTGTGTGTTTTCTTTTCATATTGTTATTGCTCATAACACCCATGTGCGCATATTGAAAGAAATTCAAATAGATATAAAGTATAGTATTTTGCTTTATCTTCATGTGCATTTGATTTGCACACAAACGCACTCATAAAGTATTGAGTTAAGAAAGAGTAAGGATGTGTAGGCAGACATACATGTAGACCTATATTTTTTGATATTAGATAAAAATAAAAATAATGCTTAATATGTTCCTGTGTGGGTAAAATCTCAAGATCATTTCATTCTAGGATATTTATATGAAAGTAGGGAGGGAAGCTCCATATCTAAAGTGAATCAACATTGTTCTTCATTTTTCTCCTCATATTATAATGTTGCGGTTAATAAAATGTATTTTTATCCATGTATGTAAATAGTGATGGGTCATTGGGAAAAATAAATATTTGTTTTTAAATTATATCATTATGAGTGTCATTTATTTCTCTCTCTCCAAGAATACTATATACATTTTCCAATAGCAGCATAATTCACAAATTACCTGACATAAAGAAATGATTGAGCTAAGCCCCTGGGATACTACTTTATCGGGTGATTAAAAGGTTGTTGTCATGCAGATATCTTTCTTTACTTACTTGTTTTATATGATTCATTGGTAGTTATATATTCTTTTGCAAGGGGTTTTCTCATTCCGAAAGTGGCATGTAAAGGCCAGGTTCAAATTCGGCCTTTCAAAGGTATGTAATGGACAATGCACTGAGACCCATAAGCATGGCAATAGAGTTTTAATAAGGGGAAGATTAGGAAATATAACCAGCTTTGGTTTGATCTCTCTCATTTAAAAACTCAATTGGTTAACTTTAATTTATTAAGTTTGGAGTTTATTACTGAGTTTCTAATGATGCCCAACTGATGCACGACAGTCATTTCATGTTCAGTTCTGAGCGCATGATAAGAATCTGCAGGATAGGGCTTGACTGGTACAATAAAAATGTCCTAAAGAGCTACTCTATGATTTACTAAACAAAATAAAAACGTGGGACTCAATTTCACATATTACAGACCATCCCAATGCCAGGTACTTAATCATTGAATTTAAAAGTGAAGAACAAAAATATAATTTAAAAAAAAATTAACAAAAAACTTTAGACAAATATACTCTTATATAAATAAACATGAATAGGGATATTATTATGAAAATGTTAAAAACACATATCTAGATTATAAGATTTTATTAAAATGATGGTTCTGTTTGGAACAGTGATTGACATTCAGCCTGTTTTACTAAACAGACCTGTGTCACTCTACAGTATCAGCTTTCATTTTAAACTGAAGTTACAAAAAAATGTTAATCCAGTAGATATACCATCACAAATTACTGATCAATAAGAAACTTTTTTAACAATCCACAGTCTAAAATTGCAGTGCTTCCATTACAAAAGCAAGAGCATCCCATTAGCAATTGCCCTAATTTTTTCTGTTCACAGGGTAAACAATAAAACCCTCCTGCACATTAATGTTTAGCACAAGCACAAAATAGACTCAACACAAATACAGATTAAAACAATATTGATAATCTTACTATAGACAATTCCCTAATCAATATAGAATATTCCACTAACATAAACAAAAATGCTGCAAACATAATGGATAATCTAAGTAACAGCATATTCCTGGTAGAAATCAGCACTTCTCTGTGCCAATGGAAGTCAGGTCATCTTCCCTCCCCCCAAGAAAGACAATGGAAGTCTCCCTCAATCTAGAAATAGAAGAAGTGAAGTTGATATTTAAATTCTGATATCGACAATATTAAAATGTTAAAACTGTCACATTTATTGAAGAGTAGGACTCTAATCCTTCCATTGTCCTCAAAATAATCAGAGTTAGACACAAACACAAAGCATAACAGGGGTTAGCAGTAAATAACTTTATAAACTTAAGTCATATTCACCTTAGCAATTAGCTCCTACACATTTTAAAACTAAACTTAGGTATTTATAAAGTTCTCTGTTTATTTCATATCACACATGTGAAGTACTTTAAATATACATGCATAATTACTATGCAGTTTAAAATAGTGGCTTTTAATGTTAGAGGGCTAAACTCTAAAAAAATTTATCACCTGCTAAGGTGGCTTGACATCATTCAGCCACATTTACTCACTCTATTAGAAAGTAAAATGTATAGTGACTCATCAATAAACCACCTAGTTAAAACAGATTTTTTTTACCTTCTCAATAGATTTGTACACATCCTGAGCAGGATCAGATATTATAGTAAATAAACAAAAAACTCATTTATATCTTTTAAAATTACTATTCCTTGATGCACATATGCTTATTGTAATATTCTGTCACAAAGCATTTACAATGAACATAGCATTTTGTTTGCATATTCTGTGGTCCAATGATAATCAACAATCATTCCAGATCTAAATCCAAAACTTGCAGTCTCACTCCACCCCATTTTACTGATTCAGAGGATTTCATTGTTTTATGATAAACTTAATAATAAATAGTTACACACCTTAGCAGTTACACTAATGTCTAACAAAAAATTTATTACCAATAACTCTTATCTTCTTCAATAATAGCCAGCACTCATCATTAATTGACTTAGTATTTTATTCCACAGTCTTACATCCCTTATTGAACATATTAATAAATTTGCCTATTTCTGATCATGATGTACTTATTGTAAAACTTGAATTAAACTTCTTAATAATAAATTATTTAATACAGCTAGAACTATAACTATACTAATTCCATCATATTTACACTCAGAAATATATATTTATATAAATTAAATAGATATATAGTTAAATATATGCTTGCAAAGCAAGATATATAATTGACCACAAAAGTTGTTAAATGCTGATTTCTTTTGGGGTAACAGTTTAAATAAGTGGGGGGGGGGGGTTAAACAAAAGTGAAAAAAAAAGGAAAAGAATTTCTTTTACTTTACATATTTAAATGTGCTTGTATTGTCTTTAAATTTAACATTTAAGGTTCAAAAGTCAATTATTCAAAGTTTGAATACTTAAATCTGATTTTTTTCCTTTTTTTTAAAAAAAAGAGTGGAATTGGAGCGCCACCTATGGCAATGAATATTTCACAAGTCTTGTATTTTTTCTCTACAAAAAGTATTTATATTAGTGTTTTAAATTACAATCAGCAGAGAGAAAAGGTGAAAAACAAAAGAAGTGTTTTTTACCTCTATTACTATTATGGAATTGAGAAAAAAAGCTGAATTCCTTAAAATTAAAAAAAAGGTTAGCATGGAAAATCAGCACGTATTGCAACCTAACGTTCCAAAGCTAGAGATGGGAAACCTTTCACAGGGGACTAAAAAAACCCTAAAAAGTAAAAAACAGAATATCAATAATCCAAATTGCGATCTCAATATGAAATTACTAAACCCAAAAGCAATTAATAATTCAGATCATTTAACAAATGAAAATGTTAACAACGTTAGTCAAAGCCCAATGAATAACGTTGGCCCATACATTAACGTTAATAAACCAACAAATTCAGCACTCCTCAAACAATATTACCACCAAATCTAGTTTCAAAATTCAAAGTAATTATAAAGATATGCAGCCCGATTCCAATAAACAAAATGAATCAGCAATATTCAAAAAAAAATTTAAACCATTAGAGAGAAGTAAATCTAGCGAAGTTCTCACTCCCATAACGGACTCCCAAGACAAATCAAACTTAAAAGAAAGACAGAAACAAATTCAGCACAACTCAAACACTATTACCACAAATTTGCATGCAGAAATTCAAAGTAATTATCAAGATATGCAGTCCAATTTAAATAATCATAATAACTCCACAAATTTTTTTTAAAAAAATCAATCCTTTAAAGTGAAGCAATTCTAGCGATGACCTTCCCGCTCCCAGAATTGACTCCGAGGTCCAATTAAACCGAAAACAAATAAAGAAACAGATTCAGCAGTCCTCAAACTTTATTAATATCAATTACCATCCAAATATTCAAAGTAATTCTCAAGGTATGCAACCTGATTCAAATAAACAAAATGACTTGACAACGTTTAAAAAAAATATTAACCCGCTAGAGGCGCAAAACGAAAACAGAGAAAATACAGAATATTCCATCATTGATGCAAAAATAACTAATTCAAAAAGTGAAAATACAAATATTAAAGATTATTCTAAGAAATTTAACCCAGTAAGAATGCAACAAAAGACAGAATCTCTATCACAATTAAATAATAATAAAACATATGCAAACATAGCAAAAGCAAGCATAACATCACAATATGACGATAAACAATCCACCAAAATTCAAACCTTTCGTTACTAGAAATTATAGAAACAGAAACCTTCCAAGAGAATGAACTATCTATCTATAGATAAACGAAATAATCCATACTTTACAACAGAAAATTATAACCAAGATCAATACAAACAACTTAATATTCTATTCTCATAAACGATCCCAACAAAACTATACTGATCGCTACTAAACTTTAATAGCGACAGAAATCTAACTCTAGCCACAACTGATTCAAACTGATCTCTATTTAAATTTCCTACAAAACAATTATTCAATCTAATAAAAAAGAGAGATATAGAAGGAGGAATCCACAGAATACTAACGCACCCAAACGATCACTATATAGCGATTGAATTTAAAAACTGGGCAAATAAAAACATTTAAAAACAGCTTTCAAACTATAGCAAACCGATTTATATGCTATATAGATTTAAACAGACCTATCTCATTAACAGGAACAATCAAAAACTGTATAATGAACTTTAATGAAGATAACCTTCAAGAAATTTTAAATCAATTTGGAAAAATTCTCAAGTTTAAATACCTTCCACAAAAAGATGCAGGTAGCAACATCTTATCCTACAATGCCACATTTGAAATACATCTTAAAAAAGACATCAATCCAACTGACATTCCAACAAAGGTTCATTTCAAAGGCTCCCCAATGATTCTATCTTTCAAAGGCGTAAGACCTCAATGTTTCTTCTGCCATCAGAGAACCCACTTAATAAAAGATTGTATAGCAAGAATCTGTACAATCTGTGGAGGAAAGAAAAGCCAATATCACAAATGTATAAAAAACATCAAACAGATACAAATGGAAGAATCTCCAGAGCTGCCAATTACAAACCAAGATGACATACTATCAATGTCCTCAACACTAGAAGAAGAAAAAGCAACACAGAAAACTTCCAAAGCCCAACACTCCATCTAGCAACATATGCCACTTCGAGAACTTCCCAAAAACAGCAAAAAAATGAAAGCTACTCAAAACATCAATCACCTAATGCACATGTAGACAATCAACAGAATACTCGAAAAAAGAAAACATCAAATATCAAATTGATAAATACAGATGTATCATCAGATTGGGAGACAGATTCATCTTCATCTCAAGACAAAAAAAAAAGACCCCACAAAAATCCACAATCTCAGAAAACCACTATTCCAAACACACAAAAATTAAAGGAATCAAGAAGATTAGATTTAGATACACCTACCTTTCCAACCAAAAAGCTGAACCAAAATACCACAAAAAATTGCTAAACTAACAAGCACAATACTTCACAAAAAAGAAGATGAAACAGAATATAACTACCTCACAGAAAATGAATCAGAAATGGACCTTTCCATGGATCTAACAAATAAAGAAAAAAAAGAAAATCCATTAGAGCAGACAGAACAAGTTCTGAAAAAGACACCATATCAGAAAAAAAGAATAAGGCAACAACTGAGTATGCCAAGCATTATAATCTTGAATCCTGCCATAATCCCAAGAAACATAAAACAAAATCTGATAAATATAACTCCTTAAATGATAAAACAGAATACACAAAAGAAGAACCTAACAACATAAAACAAAATCCAATAAATATAACTCTTTAAATGACAAAACAGAATACACAAAAGAAGAACATAACCAAGACCTATGGACGATGAATGAGGATTCTCTAGACAGCATAATACAAACACATTCATTTCTTGCCAGCGAAGATTCAGATGTCTCAAACACTGAAATCACTATTGGTAACAATCTTCCTAATAAAACCAATCATATATAGATAAAAAGCAATTCACAAGAACAGCCAAATAATAAGCATGCGGTAGTGCATTCCTTGAAAGATAATCACATTAATGAAAGTGAAGATAGCTGGGATAAACATAAGAGGGATTAATTCCATGGCAAAAGTATGTGCCATAGAACACTGGTTCCAACTTAACAACCCTCACATTCTTTGTCTTGGTGAGATAAAAAATCATAACAACTCTGATACCAAAATCAAACAAAAGTTAGACCTTTAGGATTTGTTTAACTCTCCACCAACTATGCTACAGCTGAAGGAGTGGGAGTAATAATCAAAAAAAATCTACCACCATCCAGATTTAGAATCCTATACATGGACAAAAATATTATGACTCTAAACATAGTGTATCAAAAAGGTGTTCAACTAAATTTGATCTATGTGTATACAAGCAAAAACACAGTCAAGCTTCTAAGAATAATAAACATCATAAACATGATCATGTCAAACAACAATGTCCACCCAATAATTTTAGGAGACTTCAACATCAGTTACAAAGAATTTAACAACAAATGTATCCATCTCATAAATATGGCAATGATGAGTGGAGAGGGTTTTTTCCTACCTAACTCCTCCTCATTCTACAACAACAATCATAAATCATTAATTGACCTATTAATATACTCACAACAAATACATTTCTAGATAGATGCAGAACTAGAACCAGTCCCTTTTACAGACCATTGTGCGCTAATCATAAATATAGATATAGCAGATGGTCTACACACCCTACACAAAAAAACAGTAAGGATGATCACCAAAGAAACAATTACAGAAGCAATACTATCAAAGGCCTATATTTACTTTAATAAAATAAAAATTTTAGACAGACCAGCCGAACAAACATGGTTTGCACTGATAGGAATTCTACAATCTCTCATAGTTCACCATACAAGGAAAAGAAAAGGTCCAATTATGAATGAACTGGACTCTCTCAGTAAACAAATAAAAGCACACAATATTGACTTAAATGATGTTCAAACCTTAATGAATCTAAAGAAACAATATAAAATAAAGCAAAAGCAGTTTGCAGCATATATAGCAATAAAAAGATCTAAAATATTCCTAAAAAGCCAACACTTCTGGACACGGGGCTATCTAAGATGGACAGTGGGGCTCAACAAAAACAACACATCACCTCTCAAATCAATACAAGTGGCTCATCTTACCTGGAATCACCAATGATCGAAAAAATAAAAAAAATTTCCAACAAAATCTGCAAGATCCAATACAATACTTGCAAGACAATGAAAGAGAGTTTAGCACTCATTCGGAACACAACATTACAGAAGCAATGATTTTAGAAAGCTTAATTCCATGCCTGCTAACACCCATCCAGGAATTCATGGAATACCTAAAATTCTACTGGCCCACCTCAGCCATTTCTCAGTCCCTATAATTAAGAACATGCTCAATCATCTAGCAGAAGGCAGTAGAGTTATCCCTAACCTATACCACATAGGACTGGTCCCATTTAAAAAAAACATAATGAGACTGATGATCTTTTAAACATCAGACCAATATCAATGACTCCATTGCTGATCAAAGTGATGGAATCCATAATAAAGGACAACATACCAGAAAAAATTCTATCACAAACCACAGCATCCCAATTTGCTCGAAAAAAGTCCTCTGCAATGGTAGCTATAAGCATAGTCCAAACCCTTATAGACGAAATCAGATTATCAAGAAAGTCTAAACCAATTGCTGTACAGCTAGACATCTGTTCAGCATTCGACTCGGTTCGAATAAATACACTAATGGACCTTCTTGAAGACTTGGACATTCCAGCACCCATAATAAATATAATACAAAACTTGCTAAACAATAGAGAAATTTCCATTTCGCTAAATGGAAAGCTATCCCAGCCATTTAAACCAGATCTTTCCATCCCCCAAGGATCCCCCTCAGTGCCCTATTATTCATGGTATATATAGACCCTCTCCTAAAGAAAATTGACCTTGAACTTCCAGGAATCTACTGCCACAGATGACACAAAATCATCAACACCATTGCATACATGGATGATATTCTTATCTTCCTTCCTTCCTCAAAACTGCTCCCAAAACTATATAATATTCTAGACTAGTTCCACCAAGCCTCAGGTCTTGAAATAAACAATCTAAAATCAGCCACATGGAAAATTTACTCAGGTACAAAAATCCATTCTAAATACACCGCTCAACCACAAAACTTTCTTGGGTTTGCAATTGCAAAATCCGCAACCCAAATGTCCAGAGAAATACAGCACTCCATCATCAACTCAATGGATATTTTAACTAAAAAACTTGCAACAGTCTACCTATCCCTTCAAGGAAAGATAGCTCTCCTAAATATGAAAATTATGTCTAAAATTAACTACTACATTCCCATCATTAAACTAACCAAAGCCTTCATCAACAACATTAACACATTAGCAGCCAGACTATTCTGGAAAGATAAGAAAGCTTCCCTCAGCATAAAAATAATGCAACGGCCAAAAAAACTAATTGGAATGTCTTTGCATTCCATAAAAGCCTATGAAATCCAAAAGACTCATAGCCTTCTAAGGCAACTGATAAGTAAATCTACATACGATGTCATTCTAAACCCGGTTCCACCTACAGATTGTCCACCACCTCTTAAAATTAACTGGTTAGACCCAATTATTAATGACCTTAAAAAACATCTAAAATTATCCGAGCAAGCATTCATAAACAAATTAAAAATCTGGGATGCCTACTCCCTCATTTTCCCGAGCTTACCACCAACAGAAGATGCACCATCAATCACAAATCAAAAGGTAGCAAGTCTCTTCAAGTTCTGGGACATGGAACCAAAATACTTTGATCTTGCTATCAAAATAAACGTGGATTCCATGCCTACGAATTGGTTCCTGAATTACAGAAGAGGTATCACAAAACTAAATCCCATATGTCAATTATGCAGAAAAGACGAGGAAACCTTTACCCATTTAATAAGAACATGCACAGGCCTAAACATATCAAAAAAAATTATTTATGAAAGGACAAAAATTGATTACTACACAATTACATCCCTGAAGAGTAGTATCCAAACCAAAAATTTTGCCATTGTAAGACTGTTACTTTTCCTCACAATGGCCTTATGGTTGATGAGATGCCACAAAATCTTCCACTTCCCTCAACAAAATGAGACAAAATTCTTTCTAAACACAATCAAGAAACTAAAGAAAAAAGACGAAGTCATGGCCTCACCAAACCGACACAAACACACCTGGATCTTATTCGAAGTCTAAATAATCCCATAAAGCAAGAAAAAAACAGAAGGTCCATTAATAGTCCAACAAACTAACAAACACTTATTAAGTCTGTTCAACAAAATTATACACTAGTTTCAATGTCAACACTTTACACATAAATAATGAATACCATGTATCACAACAACTTTCATCTACTTGTATAACATTAACCTGAATAAATATTTTGAAAAAAAAAAAGAGTGGAATCAAATTTTATTTTAGTAAAATGTCAAGTTTATAAAAAAGATGTTACTTAAATAGAAAGATTTGAATTAATAAATTTTCAGTCATCATCCTCCACTATCTCAAGCAAGATTGTTTTATAACAAACACTTTTTTTGTTATTGTAATACTAAAATTAACTTTTAAAAAAATGATGAGAAAGTAATAATTTAAACAATTCTTAGGTTAAAATTTTTATTAAAAGCTTGCACTCGTTTTAGTGGCTTGAGCTGTCTTTTGACTTTACAGTCATCATTAGCAACCAAATTATGTACAAAAATAAATATTATAAAATGATCATGATGAGAAGTGGCTGTTAAATTCACCGTGTGTAACCATTTATCCTGGATATGATTAGTTTGATTGATTATCTATTAAAGCCTGTATTATGAGATCACATTTCAATTGCCATTTCTGAGTTGGGCTTAATCTACTTAAAAAAATTATATGTGCACATAATGTTAGATGGAAGTCCTCTTTCATGGGATATTTGTGTTTATATGTAGGTGAAGAAATATGATCTAAATAATTTAAAATGTCAATCAGGTAAAGAAGTTGAAAACTTAATGTTTCTAAAATTCTAAGGATAGATTTATAAAGTCTTAAATACTGAAAGAGACAACATAATATAAAGACAAACAAGTGAAGAAATATGTTAAGCTTAACAAAAAAAAAAAAAGAATTTTAAACCAAAGACTTTGATAAAACTTTTGTTTTAAATGTGGTTACCTGGAGGATGATAATATTGATGCAATTATTATTTATTTACATATTATAATTTAATGTAGTAAGTCTTAGTAAATGGATAAGTCTTAATACTTTACATATATATTATAGATATATATTCTCATTTCACACACATATATATTATTTAATTAAGAAAAAAAATTCCTTTTATGTATATAGATTTATGTGTGTATTTATTATTATATAGTTTATAAATAGTTAATAAATAAGCACTTGTAAAAAGAGAAGGTAATGAGAAACAATATTTAATATAGGGATTTATTATATTTTATTAAATAATGTGTTGAAATTATTTAGCTATATTCTTATTAAATAAAGCAGATCAGAAAGAAAGTGTGAAGTAAAGTGATCAAGATTAGTAGATTAGGATATGAAAATGTGCACGTGTGAGTATATTTGTTTTAAACATAAAACATTTTTACACAAATCTTTAATGACTAAGATTGCAAGCTTTGTTGTTTTTGTATTATCTAGATTGTAGATATCTAGAGAAAGAAGTGATGCTTGGAGGAAATAAATGTAACGATTAATCCTAAGTTTTTATTAATTGCGACAGACCGTCAAACTTGTGAAGCTTTGATCTTTATCTCAAGATAAGATTTCCAGGTGGTCCTTTTCTTTGATCAAAGATTCACAATATAAACGAATGAAACAATATTTAGAGGCTCTCAGTTTTTTTTTTAATATTATTAAAGAAGAGATGTAACCTCTCAGTTTTTTTCAAGATTATTAAAGAAGAGATGTGGTGATCAGTTTTTTCATTATTATTAGACAGAGATGTAATGATTGGGTTCGTGAAAACCAAAGGAAATGGACAGGTTTTTTTTTAAAGAGTGTGAGCCATGATTTTTTTTTCTTTAAAAATTGAGGAAGGAGAAAAATGACTCTTGTTTTAAAGTCAGTATAGACGAAGATGTGCAGATATATAAGTAATTCCCAACAAGATTAAGATAAAGAAATTGAATTTCTTGGAAGAAGTTATTGACAATTCTATAATATGATATTAATATATTTTGCTGTGTATAATACAATGAATTTGCCTTGCTAAAACTACTTCTTCTGCTTCTTGAAATCTGACACCTATGAGTTAACTCACTGATCTATCTGTGGACTTACACCAAAAGTCCTTTATAACCAACAGAATGATCGAGTTTGAAGCCAACCCACACAAGCTATCTGAAATGCTTCTTTTCAGGCTCCTGGCCTATTAGGGGTTCATTGCCTTTGAATGGAGGGAGATGGGGGAAAAGGGAAAAGACAAAGGAAATTATATAAAAGCCTTATAACTTAGTTTGATTAAGCTATGAATCAATTTTTTAAAAGTTTTCCTCACATTCATCTAAAGTGTCTACAATGATTTTTTTTAAAGAATTGGAAACAAGCCAGTCAGCCAATTCATCATTATCAAAAGTATTGGCAATAAATAATTTTAAAATTGTGGAAACAAGCAAGTCAATCAATTCATGTTTATTAGAAGGTATCAACAAGAACTGTTTTTTTGAAATGGTAGAAGCAAGCCAGACAACGAATTCAGCGTTATCAAAAGTATCAACAATAAATAATTTTAAAATTGTGAAAATAAGCAAGTCAATTAATTCATGTTTATCTTAAAAGTATCTGCAAGAACTTTTTTTAAATGGTGCAACCAGCCAGTTGAAGCTAGGTTAGGCAAGCAGTCGGAAAATTCAAACCTGAGATGATCATGGGAAGTGAAAGTAATTGGGTAACTTTGAAGTTTCATTAACAAATCTTTTATTCTTACTTAATAAAAGTAAACTTTAATTTATAGAATCAAAGCATTTTTGATACAGAAACATTAAAGGCTTGTTTATCAATAGTTATTCTCAATATCATATAACATAACACAAACACAGTTTAAATCTTTAAACTTAAATTTTCATTATTTTTTATTATTATATATTGTAATATTGAAATGTTTTTTATTGTTCTTCATTTATTATGATAATGAGCAACCTATAAATATATGCATTTATAATGTTTTTTTATTTATCTTGTTGCATATTAAATTTGATATAATGTATTTTATTTTATTTTGCTCAAGGTTGCAAGAATATTTTTTATATATGTGATTTATGTATTAATCCCTAATATAAGGGAACATATTTTAAAAATATATGTCAACATATAACAGGGTGTGTGTGCAGGTGTAAACTGCTTATACAAACATGTCAAAAGAATAGGTTGTGCATAGTTTGTTTAAATATGGTAAATTGAAGAGCAAGGTTTACATCAGAATGAAAGAAAAACACACATATTACATATGAAATTTATTTTTATGATATGTAATAAATAAGGAAAGTCTTAAGTAAGCATTTATAGAATTTTTTTTTCTAATATCAATTTAAGCCAGCTTATTTTAAAATATCAAAAAAAGGCAAACTTGTATATTAAATTTATTTGGATATGCGTATATAGAATTTTGTATTAATTCTATAGTTAATTAATATAATAATAAGTCATTTATCTAATTATTAATTTGATTTTAAAGAAAGAAAGAAGAATAGTATTAATAAAATATAATTATATATCTTAATTGGTTTCAGAGTTGTTATTAAAAATATTGTTGTATTTTTCTTGTCTTGATTCTACCATTTAAATGATCATCATCATCACTCACAGATATAAAGAATCATCAGCACTCGCAAAGATTAAACAAGTGCTGCAAAATGTTAAGCAAGCTGGAATATTGATTTACATTTAAGTATTTGGGTATTAAGCTTGATAATAACCAAATTTTAATAATTATAGGTTAATAATAGAAAGCTAAAAATATGATGTGCCCATTAGTTTTGATCATCTTCATCAAAGATAGATATCATAATATTGATTGAAACACTGTTTACACATAGTACTGTACAAGAGTTATGATCACCATCATCAATGATTAAATAAATTATAATCATTAAATCTAATGTTTAACATAATTAATATATTTAGTAAATAGGGGTTTATAGAAAGTTGAATATCATGTGGGGAGATGCATGATGATCAGTCATCATCACTAATATTATTGAATCCTAGTTTTAACTATAAAAGTATTTTAGTAAATAACCATGAACTTATATAATTACTAGTGAATGTAATATTTAAATCCCATTTTGACAAAGGAATGATTTTAAAAAGTGCCTATGAGTTTATAAAGATAAATTTCTTGTTGTGAGTTCATAATAAAGCTATGGTTGATATCATCATCATCATTATCATCATCATCATTATTACCTTTATATTGTAATAAATAATTAAGTTAAGTAACTAGTTTTATGGCCCTCCCCTTAAGTAATGGTCTTCACTATGTTTATTTGGAAGCCATTAATAAGAGTATTTTTTTTTGCATCTGTTCATCAATATACGTAAAATGAGCTAGTAATATCTATAAGAGTCTTTGATATATATAAATTTTGGTGATATAGAGATCGTGTAATTTTATTGACATAGATAAAATATAAGAATGTCATTTTTTTGTTCATTAGTCATCCAAGTCATGTGTAGTAACAATGTACCGAATGAGTTTGAACTCAGTATACTCTAAACAGATATTTATCTAGATTTAAAACAATCTAGTGGTGCTCGTGGGAAAACACATGTACTTAGCTAAACTGAATAAAGAGTGATTTAATCCCTTTTCCAACTTATTAACTTTATATAATATGTTTTATAAGTTGTCATGAATAGCACCAGTGTGTGCGTATAACCATGAATGGTCTTATATATTTGGAAAGAAGAATAGGAAGGATTCTTTGTTAAAAGAACCTAGTATTAGAGATAAGCGAAATGCACTCCAGGGATTTCACATTAAATTTTATTCAGTTGCTATATTTAATATTATTTTATTTGATGACAATGGCCAGTATATTTTATTGTTCAAATGACTTCCCCAATATCTAAATATTTTAAATCTTTAATGATGACAGTTTTAATTTTCATTTGGTTATTTTACATGGAAAAATGA
Source organism: Epiperipatus broadwayi (assembly GCA_028023455.1). Classification (NCBI taxonomy): domain Eukaryota; kingdom Metazoa; phylum Onychophora; class Udeonychophora; order Euonychophora; family Peripatidae; genus Epiperipatus; species Epiperipatus broadwayi. The sequence goes on from JAQFVV010000442.1 coordinate 517,493, forward strand.
GATTATTTATTTATTTCATTATTAGCGTGACAGAATTAATGGTTAGGATAGTTGCAAATGGGCTATAATGTTATATTTAATTAGTTAGAAATAGACACCCTAATAGAGCATGATATGCATATGTTCTTATTTATATGTCAGTGTCATCCTTGTTTAATTATAAATTGTATTTTAGCTAACACAGTAAATTCATTTCTCATTTAATTTTACTACGTTACAAATGATGAACCACTAGAACATATCATATATCCTGTTTAATGTTTAGATATTGAATTATAGCAACTATCATTTTATCACTAATCTATATATTTATAATCGGTTACGAAATAGCAGCCTTTTTCATCATTACAGTAATTTGTATGCTGTTACAAAGTTTTCTTACTGTTACAAATGGCACAGATTATAAACATATTTTTATAATTAATAATTTCATTACATCTATTTTTTTATTATCTGTTACAAATTCTATCTATTTTTATTTCTGTTACAAATGGTAATCTATTTATTATTCTCTTTTACAAATGGTGCGCCAACTAGGGATTGAAATAAGCCAAATAAGGCCTTGAAATATGCCACATACCTGAGAGATGTGTAGTATATAATGACGACAGATGTATAGTTTTAAAAAAAAGAAAAATATTTTTTTTTTGGTGTAATTTTTTTTTTATTATTATATACAAATATTTTGGCCTTATGTTTAGATGATGATGATTACTGTTATACATTTTTTATGATGAGAAATAAATAAATACAGCCATTAAACAGCTTAGTTTCAATTTTAAAATATAAAGATATCACAACTTATAATAAGTGTTAAAGTTAATAGCACTGTTTTTTAAATATTTTGCTTATCAGTGAAATATATAGCATTGCTGCTAGATAAGCACAGAAATATTAATAGCCTTGAATTGTAAAATAATAGTTTTGTTCATATTTGAAAAGTGTTATAGAAAATCTATGATTTTGGAGGTTGGATTGGATATTTGATTGTTGGAGTTTGGTTGGTTGTATTACAGTTTTGATGATGGATGGAGAATTTTTGTCATTGCCTTGAGGATGTGATGTATTCATGCCACTGGTGATTGATTTCTCATTCACTGCTCCAACCCAGATTATAATATCAGTTATTATTTATCATGAAGCAGTTAACAGTAGGCCTGCCATGATTTCCCCTCTAAGACTCCAGAGAGAGCAAGGCATAGTTTTTTCTGATACATAATATTTCACTCTAAGACTCCGGAGAGAGCAAGGCAGTATATTTTTTTACTGATATATATAATAGTTTCCGCTAAGACTTTAAATATAAGCAAGGAAGTATCTTATGAATTAAATCCCCTAAGATGTGGAAGTAAGCAGAGCAATGCAACAGTGTTTGCAATAAACTATTATAGGTTGTAGTAGCTTAGAGTGCCTGAATTGGGGTGATCATCTGAGTGTTCATGGAATTACTTTTATCTATCTCATGATTGTGAATTGCTAATCATTCTTTTGGCTGTCAGTATCTGTCAGATCTCTGGAAGGGTAGATGAGTATATATATATAACTTGAGGTATGGACTCTATTATAAATATAGGCACATATGTTATATAAGTAATTTTTTTTTGCTTAGTGTATTAAAATAGGGCATAGAGAGAGTTAAGTTTTATGAAAGCATTAAAAACTAGATAAATGATGGCATAAAAAGCGCACACTGGTACAGAGATGGCTTATTCTTAAATAAATGTTTTTAAATAGAGACTATGACCTCATACTTTGTCAATCGGATGTAAGTAAAGAAATGAGTGATGATGGAGGTTAAGTTAATTAAAGGCACTTAAGATATGGATGGATGGATGAGGAGAATTATTTCTGAGAAAGAGTGGTTGGAAATTTTAAAGTATATGGGTGGATAGATAAAGGTGTTTAGCTCTGGATGTATAGGAAATTGAAAAGCAGAACAGAATCAGGAATATAAATATTTTATAAATTTAGAAACTAGTGTAGAAACAAAAAAAATTAATATGGAACAAGATAAGGAAGTAATTACTGAGGGAATGGAGGAGGTAGTAAGGCAAAGCCATCCAGAATGTTTTCAAATTATGATGGCACAATTTAAAAAAATGACTCAAATATTTGACAGTAAAATAAGTGAACAATCACAAGAGATGAAGGAAATGAAACAAGAGATAAATCAGAAATTTGATCAACAGTCTCAAAGATTGGAAACTAAAATAGATCAACAAACTCAAAAATTAAAAAACCTAGGAAGAAATATAAGTAATGCATGGACAGCAAGTCAAGAGAAATGGGATGTAAATATCTATAGGATAGAAGTCAAGAGTTGTGTGACTGTAATCAAGCCATATCGAAATGATGAGGTAGCTACTGTTCAAGAACAGAGTAATCCCAGAGGATATATACAGTGAGACCCATATCCCAGAAATAAAGGTAGCCACTGTACAGGGACAAATTGACCTCAGGAAAAATATAATCAGCAAAGCTAATTTCTTAGAATTAATGGTAGCTGCTGATGTCTATGCCCCAGTAAGTCCAGTAGACATGTTCAATGCTTTGGGAGCCACCGAAAGGATGGCTGAAAGTTATTCTAGGAGGGAGGAGAGCTATGGCTATAAAATCTCCAGTATGAGAGTTGGAAGAAACCAGTTAGGCTGACAATTTCCCACTAAACCTGGCAAACCGAACATAGGAATGAGTGGAAATATATATATGGTAGCGGATGATGTGTAATTCCCAATGAGAGTGGAAGACCTGTTGGATGCCCTGGGAGTTACAGAAAGTAAAGCTGAAGGTTATTCTAGGAGGGAGGAGAGATATGGTTATAAAATCTCCACTATAAGGATTGTGAATAATCAGTTAGGATGACACTATCCCACAAAATCCAGTAAACCAATATAAGTAAGCCTGGGACTAACTCCAATAATCTAATTGAGAATAATAGACATAGAATCAATAGAAGCACCATCCAATAGCAAGTTGTTCTGAATCAGTAAGTAATGATACATGAAGAACACTTGTTTAATAGTTCATGAGGATAGTCATGAATAATAAACTGTAGTCAAATATGTATGAAAAAACGAATAGATATATTAAGTAGTTGGTTAGTAGTTTAAAGAAGATAGTGTCATGAGACTATTAAAAAAAATTTTTTTTGTTTGAGAATGAGGCAAATGTAGATATATGTTCTCATTTCACACACATTATTTAATGAAAAAAAAAATTCTTTTATGTATATAGATTTATGTGTGTATTTATTATTATATAGTTTATAAATAGTTAATAAATAAGCAATTGTAAAGAGAGAAGGTAATGAGAAACAATATTTAACATAGGGATTTATTATATTTTATTAAATAATGTGTTGAAATTATTTAGTTATATACGCACAGCACTAATCTAACCATTAATTCCACATCTGAGGATGCATCCCAAAGCCTAAATTATCTGGATCTTAAGTTAACGCGTGATGAACCATGTATAAATTATTCAATGATTATAAAGCCTTTTGAAATCAGAGGCTTCATACATCCACATTCTAACGTTCCTAACTCTCACAAACTAGCAGGACTACAAGCATTCCTACACAGAAACATGCAGCTTTGCAAGTTTGAAGCAGATCGAAAGAACAACATACATCTCTATACCAAAGACCTAATACAGGCAGGCTATAAACTCCACACTATCAACAACAAAATCAAGCAGTTTCATACAAAAATCACCATTAATAAAAACAACATTAAACTTCCATATATCACTCTTCCCCACATACCTAAAATCTCCCACCAACTAATCAAGATTTTGGACAATAAATTTAAAATCAGCTTTCATACACCCCCTTGCACTAACCGTCTCATCAATAACTCCAAGGACAAAATAGAACCTTCTCAGACCCCCCATGTCATTTACAGCATAACTTGCCCACAACCCGGTTGCCGCGCCATTTATTTTGGAGAAACCAAGGCAGGCACAACCACCCGGACAGCACAACACAGATACACATATAATAGAGCTATGAAAAACAACGATAACTCATCAACATTTTTAGAACACTCCAAGAAGACTGGACATTTATTTGAACCTTCCCACCCTAAAATAGTCTGTATCGAGAAAAACGACATTAAGCGGAAGATCAGAGAAGCGTACTACATCAACAACAATAACAACTCAATCAATAGACATGACACATGCTTCGACATCTCTAAACGCTGGACTATTTAGTCCATTTGCATATGCTTTGCATACCACTTCTCCCGCTCCATTTTTACTTTCGCAGCTCACAGCACCGCTATGAATATGAGGTAAAGGAACTCGAAAGCGCTTAGCGTATATTAATTCCTGTATTTCATTATAGCTTCACATTCAAGCGTGACATACGCTTAATTGGTTTATTAATTATATTCTTATTAAATAAAGCAGATAAGAAAGAAAAGTGTGAAGTAAAGTGATCAAGATTAGTAGATTAGGATATGAAAATGTACACATGTGAGTATATTTGTTTTAAACATAAAACATTTTTACACAAATCTTTAATGACTAAGATTGCACGCTTTGTTGTTTTTGTATTATCTAGATTGTAGATATCTAGAGAAAGAAGTGATGCTTGGAGGAAATAAATATAACGATTAATCCTAAGTTTTTATTAATTGCGACAGACCGTCAAACTTGTGAAGCTTTGATCTTTATCTCAAGATAAGATTTCCAGGTGGTCCTTTTCTTTGATCAAAGATTCGCAATATAAACGAATGAAACAATATTTAGAGGCTCTCAGTTTTTTTTCAATATTATTAAAGAAGAGATGTAAGCTCTCAGTTTTTTTGAATATTATTAAAGAAGAGATGTAAGTTCTCAGTTTTTTTTTCAAGATTATTAAAGAAGAGATGTAGTCAGTTTTTTTTTCAATATTATTAAAAAAAGAGATGTAAACTCTCAGTTTTTTTTTTAATATTATTAAAGAAGAGATGTGGTGATCAGTTTTTTTCATCATTATTAGACAGAGATGTAATGATCGGGTTCATGAAAACCAAAGGAAATGGACAGTTTTTTTTTTAAAGAGTGTGAGCCATGATTTTTTTTCTTTAAAAATTGAAAAAGGAGAAAAATGACTCTTGTTTTAAAGTCAGTATAGATGAAGATGTGCAGATATATAAGTAATTCCCAACAAGATTAAGATAAAGAAATGAAACAAAATTGAATTTCTTGGAAGAAGTTACTGACAATTCTATAAAATGATATTAATATTATAACAGGAAATGGGTTCAAACCCTGTTACAAAAAGGGAATGAAAATGTAGTTTGTAGATATTTTTTATTTATTTATATATTATTAATATTATATAATTATTTGTAAAAGTCGCACATACCAAGCAAATGTGTATTTGCTGGAATGAGGGGGGTGGGCATATATTATGAGTGGCATACATATATGTAGGTAAATATTATTGTTGAGAACAAGAAAGTAAAAATTTAGAAGACTTTTAAGCCGGTAAAAGAAAAATTTCTTTTGAAAGTATAAACTTCCTGAATAAATTGGCCAAATGGATCGCATTGTTCAATAAAAAGAAAGAAAAATAAAGAAAGCAAAATCCAACTGCTTGAATGGATATATTTTTTTTGTGTGTTTGTTTTAATTAAATGGATTTTTCAGAAATAATTTTGATTAGAAAAAAAAAGAAAGAAATATGAACATGGTATGCCATTAGATATTGAACTAATTTCGATCTCTTTTGTTTGGTTAAAGTTGACAAAAGGATTTGTAATTAAAAGTTCAGGAATTTTAAAAAAAAAAGAAAGAAAAGTAAAAGTCAAGATCGCTAAGTGGTTTTCCTTTTGTTTGACATTTTTATAAAAAAATCTATTTTTGAAACAAAGAAATACCAGCGATCAGGAAGGAGGCAACTGGGATTGATTAATGATTTTGATAAAAACGGACAGTTGAGCTCTGCTAGTCCGACATGTAAGGAGTGCAGATATTCTAAATTTTTATTGAAAAAAATTTATTAGGAAAAGCTGAGACATTAGCTGAAAAGTGGAAAGTTGGAGTAGTAGGTTGTGTGAACTGAACCACATATATGAGTGACCTCGTGGATCGCATAAGGTAGAATCACTATCATGCCCGGTTGGTGTTCGGACTCCGGCCATTTTAATATGCTACGTAAATATATTCCACAGTTAACATCCCCAACTGCCCTACATAACTAAAGCTATTTGAATCCAGTGTAGATCGTATGTCATTCTGGAATTAAGCTGAAAAAAGGAGCAGAAGATTGAATATGCCACTTTAGAGGGACTAAAGGAAAGAAATGTGAAGTGGAAGTGATGGACGCCATATTTGCCTAGGTAGGATCCCCGGAATTGTTTTGAGAGTGCACTCGGAAACACATATGCCAGTTATTCAAATTATACTATACCAGTAAATATACACTTATTATGCCATTTTAAATTTTTAAAGTTAATCCAACCTAATTGCGAGAATATTTCGTAATATACCTGTATTATTAATTTTTTTTATTGTCTTTTCCTTAAAAATAATTTATTAAAAATATTTATTATATGTATATGTGTGCCATTTATTGATTGTGTTTTTTAAATAAGTAATAGTAGATCTGTAATTAAATTATGGATTTAGTGTGATACACGTTATAGAATTTGTATGTTCCACAATCTTATACACGTGCGTGCTGGTGTGAATTTAATGATAATTTATAACGAGACAGATTAGATAGAAAGGTATTTGAGGATTGTAGAAGGTTTAGTTTAAATTTTAATGGGGAATAGAAAGAAAATAGAAAGATATAGAGAGAATTGATTTGAAATTTCATTCACCTTCGTTTCTTCTCTGGCACAAGGCGCTACCACCCCTGAGCATTAAGATGGGCAACTAATTAAAAGGCTGATTTCAAATAAATATTAAATAGACCCTACGATTCTTGCATATAATGAGATTGGTGCTTGGCAACGAACAAAAAAAAATATATACGTTGTCCATAAACGTAGAGGTCTAATTAAAAGTTGCATTAAAGCTGGGAGGGTTCAATTTCATTACTTGATATGTATGTGTTCTGCTGTCAGTTGCTTCACTTATCCCTTTGAATGACCCAAAGTTTGAGAAAACTTATTATAAGGGGTGAATGACTCGATTTGTTTTCGGGAAAACTTCGTATGGGAAGGGCCGTTAGGAATACATGCATCACTGTAACAATTCACCCTCGAAAAGAATAACTGTAAAAAAATTGGTTTGATAAGGATAAAGATTTGAATTCAGCTGAGTTAAAATTTTAAAAAATGTAAATGCATACTAACAATGGTGTAAATGGTTACAATATATTTTGCTGTGTATAATACAATGAATTTGCCTTACTAAAGCTACTTCTGCTTCTTGAAATCTGACATCTATGGGTTAACTAACTGATCTATCTGTGGACTTATACCAAAAGTCCTTTATAACCAACAGAATGATCGAGTTTGAAGTCAACCACACAAGCTATTTGAAATGCTTCTTTTCTGGCTCCTGGCCTATTAGGGGTTCATTGCCTTTGAATGGAGGGAGAAGGGGAAAGAAAAGAAAAGAAAAAGGAAATTGTATAAAAGCCTTATAACTAAGTTTGATTAAGCTATAAATCTTTTTTTTAAAGTTTTCCTCACATTTATCTAAAGTGTCTACAATGATTTTTTTTTAAGAATTGGAAACAAGCCAGTCAGCAAATAAATTGTTATCAAAAGTATTGGCAATAAATAATTTTAAAATTGTGGAAACGAGCAAGTCAATCAATTCATGTTTATTAGAAGGTATCAACAAGAACTGTTTTTTTTAAATGGTAGAAGCAAGCCAGTCAACGAATTCAGCGTTATCAAAAGTATCAACAATAAATAATTTTAAAATTGTGGAAATAAGCAAGTCAATTAATTCATGTTTATCTTAAAAGTATCTGCAAGAACTTTTTAAATGGTGCAACCAGCCAGTTGAAGCTAGGTTAGGCAAGCAGTCGGAAAATTCAAACCTGAGACGATCATGGGAAGTGAAAGTAATTGGGTAACTTTGAACTTTCATTAACAAATCTTTTATTCTTACTTAATAAAAGTAAACTTTAATTTATAGAATCAAAGCATTTTTTTATACAGAAACTTTAAAGGCTTGTTTATCGATAGTTATTCTCAATATCACATAACATAACACAAACACAGTTTAAATCTTTAAACTTAAATTTTCATTATTTTTTATTATTATTATATATTGTAATATTGAAATGTTTTTTATTGTTTTTCATTTATTATAATAATGAGCAACCTATAAATATATGCATTTATAATGTTTTTTTTATTTATCTTGTTGCATATTAAATTTGATATAATGTATTTTATTTTATTTTGCTCAAGGTTGCAAGAATATTTTTATATGTGTGATTTATGTATTAATCCCTAATATAAGGGAACATATTTTAAAAATATATGTCAACATATAACAGGGTGTGTGTGCAGGTGTAAACTGCTTATACAAACATGTCAAAAGAATAGGTTGTGCATAGTTTGTTTAAATATGGTAAATTGAAGAGCAAGGTTTACATCAGAATGAAAGAAAAACACACATATTACATATGAAATTTATTTTTATGATATGTAATAAATAAGGAAAATCTTAAGTAAGCATTTATAGAATTTTTTTTTTCTAATATCAATTTAAGCCAGCTTATTATAAAATATCAAAAATTGATAAACTTGTATATTAAATTTATTTGGATATGTGTATATAGAATTTTGTATTAATTCTATAGTTAATTAATATAATAATAAGTCATTTATCTAATTATTAATTTGATTTTAAAGAAAGAAAGAAGAATAGTATTAATAAAATATAATTATATATCTTAATTGGTTTCAGAGTTGTTATTAAAAATATTGTTGTATTTTTCTTGTCTTGATTCTACCATTTAAATGATCATCATCATCACTCACAGATATAAAGAATCATCAGCACTCGCAAAGATTAAACAAGTGCTGCAAAATGTTAAGCAAGCTGGAATATTGATTTACATTTAAGTATTTGGGGATTAAGCTTGATAATAACCAAATTTTAACAATTATAGGTTAATAATAGAAAGCTAAAAGTATGTTGGGCCCATGAGTTTTGATCATCTTCATCAAAGATAGATATCATATTATTGATTGAAACATCGTTTAAACATAGTACTGTACAAGAGTTATGATCGCCATCATCATTGATTAAATAAATTATAAACATTAAATCTAATGTTTACCATAATTAATATATTTAGTAAATAGGGGTTTATAGAAAGTTGAATATCATGTGGGGAGATGCGTGATGATCAGTCATCATCACTAATATTATTGAATCCTAGTTTTAACTATAAAAGTATTTTAGTAAATAACCATGAACTTATATAATTACTAGTGAATGTAATATTTAAATCCCATTTTGACAAAGGGATGATTTAAAAAAGTGCCTATGAGTTTATAAAAATAAATTTCTTGTTGTGAGTTCACTATAAAGCTATGGTTGATATCATACGCATCATTATCATCATAATCATTATTACCTTTATAATATAAATAATTAAGTTAAGTAACTAGTTTTATGGCCCTCCCCTTAAGTAATGGTCTTCACTATGTTTATTTGGAAGCCATTAATAAGAGTATTTTTTTTGCATCTGTTCATCAATATATGTAAAATGAGCTAGTAATATCTATAAGAGTCTTTGATATATATAAATTTTGGTGATAAAGAGATCTTGTAATTTTATTGACATAGATAAAATATAAGAATGTCATTTTTTTTTGTTCATTAGTCATCCAAGTCATGTGTAGTAACAATGTACCGAATGAGTTTGAACTCAGTATACTCTAAACAGATATTTATCTAGATTTAAAACAATCTAGTGGCGCTCATGGGAAAACACATGTACTTAGCTAAACTGAATAAAGAGTGATTTAATCCCTTTTCCAACTTATTAACTTTATATAATGTTTTATAAGTTGTCATGAATAGCACCAGTGTGTGCATATGACCATGAATGGTCTTATATATTTGGAAAGAAGAATAGGAAGGATTCTTTGTTAAAAGAACCTAGTATTGGAGATAAGCGAAATGCACTCCAGGGATTTCACAGTAAATTTTATTCAGTTGCTATATTTAATATTATTTTATTTAATGACAATGGCCAGTATGTTTTATTGTTTAAATGACTTCCCCAATATCTAAATATTTTAAATCTTTAATGATGACAGTTTTAATTTTCACTTGGTTATTTTATATGGAAAAATGAGATAATTTATTTATTTCATTATTAGTGTGACAGAATTAATGGTTAGGATAGTTGCAAACAGGCTATACTGTTATATTTAATTAGTTAGAAATAGACACCCAAATAGAGCATGATATGCATATCTTCTTATTTATATGTCAGCGTCATCCTTGTTTAATTATAAATTGTATTTTAGCTAACACAGTAAATTCATTTCTCATTTAATTTTACTCGGTTACAAATGATGAACCGCTAGAGCATATCATATATCCTGTTTAGTGTTTAGTTATTGAATTATAGCAACTATCATTTTATCACTCATCTATATATTTATAATCGGTTATGAAATAGCAGCCTTTTTCATCATTACAGTAATTTGTATGCTGTTACAAAGTTTTCTTACTATTACAAATGGCACAGATTATAAACATATTTTAATAATTAATAATTTCATTACATCTATTTTTTATTATCTGTTACAAATTCTATCTATTTTTATTTCTGTTACAAATGGTAATCTATTATTTTCTGTTACAATATATATATATATATTGTAATATATATATATATATATATATATATATATTGTAACCTTCCAGGTTGGCACCAGAGAGAAATATGGGAACATCACATTTGTAATAACAAGGGATAAAGATAGTTAGTTAGGAAAAATGAATTGTGGTAAAATATGATATTGATAATTGAGTTTTTTGTGAAAATTAGGCATAAACTATGATATGATTTTCTAATTGAAATAGGGATTGTAATAGAAAAGTAAAATTTTGATAGATATATTGGTGGGTAGAATTTGGAATGTATGTTTAGTGATGGATGTTGGTATACAATAGAGAAGTTATATGCCATAATAGGCTAATGCATATATGTATTATTAAATGTGATTTTCTTTTTATGTTTTATTTATAAATTAATGAGTATGTACTATCTTGATATCTTATGTTTTAAAAATGATAAGATTGTTTGTATTAATAAATGACATTTTTGAAATTGATGTTTAATATTTAATATTATTTTTACTATGTAAAAAAATATAGTTAAACAATTATAATGTTGAAAATTGTATAAATAACGATTCTAACAAGCTGCCAAAGGATCGTCATGGAAACAGGATAGAGGGCGTGGGAGAGAAGAGAGTTTAAAAAAAAAAACTGAAATGGAATAAAAATAAAAGCTCTGTAAAAAAATTAAGAAAAAAAAAACTTTGAGAATTAATAACTCTCTAATAGTACTTTAATAGATAAAAGAAAACTACAAGGATTTTAATAACATTAAGATGGATAAATTTTACTATATTATTGGAGGTATGTGAAATGAAAACATAAACTACATTTCCTAAAGGGTTACCAGTCTTCAGATCTCTACTAAAACCATGGTTCAACTACTTACAACTTTCAAAAATATCTGGATAATAAGTAAGATAAAATTTTTATAATTATTTTAAAGCACATTAGTAAAGCTGGATAATATTTAAAATGGAAAATTTGTGTATAATAAAAATTTTTCAAAAGCTTTTCTCAAACGCCAAAATGAAACGCGTGAATTTATTATCAGTATTCCATAGGACAAAGTTTAAGAGAAAATTTTATTTAATCAATATTAAGAAATAATTTACATTGGTAACTTCAATATTCATAATTTTATAACTAAAATTAATTCTCATGCATGCAAACATAATTATAAAACTTGCCATAGTATTCTCAAAGGAAAGGATTATCGTCATTATTAACAAAATACGCTTGAGCAATGAATAGACATTATTTTTTTATTTCATTTTTTTTAACAAGTGTTTTACATGTAATAATAAGGTATTGCTAAATAATTTTTTTTTTTTTATAATAGATGTATAGACAATTATTTTTTTTTATTTGTATATGTTTCACATACGTATTAAAAAAAAAAATGAAGGAATGTAATTTCCTACATATATATATTATGAGATGATAATGTGTTTGGTATAATCCGAAGATTATACTATAGCTGATTATATATATTCGGATGTGTGCATAATGTTCCATAGTATTATTATTTGTTTATTTTTTTTATTTTTTGATTACATTTATTAAGCTGAATTTTAATAATGATTGCTATTTTAAAAGATAAAGAATTAAAACCTTATCAATTATAAGTTTGTTACATAGGATATAATTTGGAAATTCATAATGCTTGCAGTATAAACAAATGCACATATTCGAGGATATATATAATATACATATTAATAGAATAGTCAATTTTTGTTTCAATATAGAAAATGTAATGGGCAATAATGGTATCAATAATATTTTTTTTATTTATGATCTATGTTGATTTATTAATTTTTTTTTATATATAATAAATATTTTAATTAAATCAATAGCCTATAGGAATTCCTTAATTGGATACGTTCGATTTTTTTCATTTCCACACACACATATCTAAGTGTCATAGTATAATTATAGAGGGTATAAATTTGTCAAAATGATTTAAGTTTAGTTAGTCTGTTTGTTGTTAATAAATCCCTGCATTACAATACAAGTAATACATTTATTTTGCTTGGAATAGATAATGATATGGATATAAAGGTACCCGTTCCTAAGATTATCTATTCTATATTAAAATTGATAATTAATGATTATACAGTAATGTAGTAGTTTACAGATGCCCTGAGTGTATTTAAATTAATCTCATGAAATTATTATTTATAGATATTTGTGTTATCATATTGGCCTCATATATATAAAAACCAGACCCTATCATCTCAACTGAGCTAAGCCTTAGGGTAATTAAAACATAAAATCTTTAAAATAAGTTTAAGCACAATTTATAGTTATAAATGTATTCTATCTTGCATAGAGTTGGCGCCTGGGCAATTATAAGTATAGTAAAGTAGATAGTGAAGATATGGAGGTTGTAGGATAGGGTTACAAAATGCTAGCCCAATCGTGACGCTTGATAATCATGAGGCTACGTATATTGAGGGTTACAAAATGGCCGCCCAACTGGGGCTTCGACATTTATGGGTTAAATGCTTGATATATGATTGGGTTTCAATGGCCTGACAATCATGGGGCATAATATTTATGGATAACTGGTTTCACAATGATTGGTGATCGATTCATTTTGTTCATATGTGTATTTTGTTCTTTGTTGGAGATTATATTTTGTACATTCTATTATGAATGACATATAAAGTGGCTTATGGTGGCATGCAATGTGGATGGCCTGATATACATGGGTTAAGTGGTTGTCCAATTGTGGAATCTTGATTAGTTAAGTCTCATATTCTGTAAAATATTTATCTTTTGTTGGTTTAATTGGTTAAGTGATGACTAGCGTGAATGGCTTAATATATACTTGTAGAGTATTTATATTTTGTTGATATATATTGGCGTATATCTGAGATGAAAAGTGATCTTGTGCTATTGGAAGTTTTTTTAATCCTGTTTTAAATATGCAGCTATTGTAGAATTGGTTCCAAAATAGAATCAAGTTGGTAGTTTTTCTTATTCAATGATTTCTGATATCAATCTGGAAGATCAATAAAAATGTTTGATAAAATGGAATTAGGGGTAAATGGAGCATTCATTAGAGTTTGAAATAAGCCAATATCTGAGAGATGTGTAATAGATATATGAATGTTAGATGTATAGATTAAAAAAAACAATTTTTTTTTAGGTGAAATAGATAAGTACAGCCATGAGACAGCTTAGTTTTAATTATAAAGCTATAGAAATATCAAAACTTGTAGTAAATTAATAAATGTTAAAGTTGATAAACATAGAATTATTGGTAACATTAAATTATAAAGTGTTAATATTGTTCATATTTGGAATACTTCTGTTATAGAAAGTCCATAATTTTGAAGGTTAGATAGCATGCTTGATTGTTGGAGTTTTGTTGGTTGTATTACAGATTTTGGTGATGGATGGAGAATTGTTGTTATTGTCTTGGGTATATGGTGTATTCATGTCACTGGTGATTGATTGTTCTCATTCACTGCTCCAACCCAAATTAGGATATCATTTGCTAGTTATCATGAAGCAGTTAACAGTAGTCCTGCCATGATTTTGCCTCTAAGACTCCAGAGAGAGCAAGGCATATTTATTTCTAATATATGTAATATTTGTCTCTAATACTCACAAAGATGAGTAAGACAATATCTTATTAATAGCCCCTAAGACTTGGATGTAAGCAGGGCATTGTGATAGTGTTTGTAGTAGAATATTATGGGTTGTGGTAGCTTAGAGTGGTTAAAGTGAGATGATCATCAGAGTGTTCATGGAGCATTGTATGTTTTAAGAGCAGTGATGGAATTCTTCTATCCATTTCAAAGTTGTGAACTGCTAGCAATTCTTTTAAACTGTCGGTATCTGTTGGATCTTTAGAAGATTGGATGACTATATAACTTGAATATATAGCTCATTCCTAACAGATTATTTTCTATATTCTTATGCAAAAGTTGGCATTTTTCATATTTAATAAAAAAATTGTATATCAGTTGCCATAGTAAATGCATGTCATCATTATTAATTTTATTTTGGCTATAGATTTTTTTTTTAGGGGTTATAAATGCTGGTTATAATATTTGAATGTATTCAATACAGCATAAAAATTAAATAAACATGTTAAAATCGTTTAGTCTTTTATTAGTTATTTGAGTTGGTGTAGTTTATAATATAGTTATAGTGGATCATATAAAATTTAATGAATAATTTCAGTAATATCTAAATTTATGTTATCTAGTTAAAAACTTAATGTCTTCTTGCCTATGTGTGTGTGGAAAATCGAACATTATATGGGAAAATAAATTTGTAGAGGTTTTATGTTATTCAGGTAGTGAGGGTAAGTTTGAATTGTTGATTTGGTGGAGGTTGGAGCTGGTAAACCTTGTTGTTTTCTTAAGTAATAGTAATAATTTTTTTTTTAAAAAAAGTTCCAAAATGGAAGAGTTTACTTTATACGATAGTTTTGGTGGGTCTCAAGAGACACCATCTCCAGACATGGCTGCATTGTCTCTTGATCTTGAATCAGAAAAAGAAACTATAGGTATGTCCTATGGAGAGTCTAGTAAGGTGAGAGATACTATCCCTCAAACTCTAGATAATGATATGTTGATGTTGTTAAGAAATCTATTAAGGGAAGAACTTAAAGAATTAAAGTCTGGTCAAGAAAAATTAGAGTCTGGTCAAATAAAATTAGAGTCCGGTCAAGCAAGATTAGATTCTGGTCGAGTAGAAGATAGAAAAAAATCAGAAGAGATGTTTGCAGAACTAAAGTCTGGTCAAGTAAAATTGAAATCAGAATTAAAGTCAGGACAAACAGAATTGAAATCAGAACTAAAAGAAATAAAGTTGAGTCAAGATAAGTCAGAAGAAAGGATAGCTGAAATAAAATTAGAAATGTTAGGAATAAAGTCCGACATAGTAGAAATAAGAGCTAATGCAGTTAGCCAGATACAAGCTTTGGAAGAGAAAGTAGAAAATCAGATATTAGAGATAAAGGAGGTCAGAGACACTATTAAGGATCAAGCATCTAAGTTTGAAACTGTAGAAATAAATGTTTACACTCAATTGCATCAAATAAAATTAGAAAGTGATAGTGCAGTGGCACAAATTCGAGAGGAGATTAAAGAAAATTTTGGTAAAACCGAAATCATGGTAAAAGATAAAGAATTTGAGTATATTCAAGAGAAATTTGAACAATTTCAGGAAGAATTCGGGGTCATTAAACAAGTTGTGGAAAGATGTCAGGATAAAGTTAATGGCAGTATTTTAAAAACTCAAGGCCAGTATAGTGTTGACCAAAACATCAATGATCAGGTTGTTCAAATGGTTAAAAAAATAGATAGTTTGACAATAAAAGAAGAGGCTGTACGAGCCATGGGGCTAAAGCTAATGGAAATGGATGAAAGATGTCAAAATTTAAGAAAAGAGGTAGATAGTGTAAAGAGTGATATAGGTAAGCAGGATATGTCAGACAAGGTAGAAGAAAAGTTAAATGAGTTTGACTGTAAGTTACAAAATCACCAATTAAAATTAGAAAATTTTATGCAAGAAAAAATAATTAAGGAGCAGAATGCAAAAACAGAAATAAGGATTCCAGAGATTAGGGAAACAGATGTTACTGAGGTTAAAGAGGTCTGTGGTTACCCGACATACCATTATTCTGAGGAGTTATTAAAAGATTCTAAGCTTAAGAAGGCATATTCCAAGAGTTTGGGTTTAAATGGAGAACAAATGAGTTATGGGAAGGATTCACGGGATTCTATGGCCCTTAAATTTTTATCTATTAGACCTTTTAAGGGAGATCACATGGAAAATCCATATGAGTTTTTGCAGAATTTAGAAGAGTTGTTTGCATTATGCCCCTTAACAGAAGAGGAAAAGATTGCTATTGCTAGTAATCATCTATATTCATCATCCAAGGACTGGTGGCAGTCATTATTTGAGAGGCCACATAATTATGGGGATTTTAAGTACTTATTATTAAATAGTTTTTGGGGGGAAGATAAACAAGAAAACTTGAGATATCAAGTATCGCAGGAAAGATATAATCATATGAAAGGGAGTTATACTCAATTTTTTAT
This sequence comes from Epiperipatus broadwayi, assembly GCA_028023455.1. Taxonomy (NCBI): domain Eukaryota; kingdom Metazoa; phylum Onychophora; class Udeonychophora; order Euonychophora; family Peripatidae; genus Epiperipatus; species Epiperipatus broadwayi. The sequence continues at coordinate 534,325 of JAQFVV010000442.1, forward strand.
AAAACAAGTCATCAAATTGAGAACTCTTACTGCATCCCCTTTCTCCGAACAACAGATAGTGAGGGTATTGCGCCATAATATGCCACGACACATTGAACAAGTCTTGATAGCATCGGACCGACAAACGATTGAGGAAGTAATTAATGTTTTAGATTCAATAGAAATTAGTGATCGTGGAGGAGATGCTAGGGCCAAGGTTAATAAAGAACATAGCCCAAATATGAATAGCATCAGTATCCTAGACAGGCCACAGTGGAGTCAAGGCAGAGATATGCGAAGTAGGGGTAGATATAGAGGTAGGCCTCCAATTCAGGGTAGGCCATATTATAATCCTTACCCACATATGGGAAGGAAAGATGATGGCAATATGCCATCCACAAGTGGGATAAGAATCCTTAAAAGGGATGAGACCACTATTAAGAAACCTGGAGCATTAAACCAATAGGGACCTCAACGGTACGTTCCTCACTTTGGGGCCCTATTCATAGAGATTTGGGGAACAACATTGGATGGTTAATTAACAATCTTGATTTTGATGTTGAGCACTGGGAATATGAAGATTTGTTTGAACCTCCCATTTCATATAGTTGTCCAATAATTCGGATTACTATTTTGGGGTTAGTTGTGGATGCTTTGGTCGATTCTGGTAGCCAAGCTTCTGTAATTTCAGAGGAAATGTATGTGAAAATTATGCAAGTTGACCGTTCAATTCCTACTTTACCACTTAAATCTCTTCAGGTAACCCTTGCAAATGGAAGGAAGGTAAAGTTGACAAATAAACAGATTTTCATTACTGTTAAGATTAATAACTTAGAGATTACGCATGTATTCTTGATCATGCCTGGACTGGTTCATGAGGTCATAATTGGCTCAGATTTCATGACCCTTAATCATTGTTCAATTAATTATGGTAACTACACTTTTAGGTGCCGAGAGGAGATTTGTCCTCTTGTAGGTGATTTCATTAGTTAGGGTAGTCAATTGATAGCTATGCTGGAGACATCGGTTGATGTAAATATAAAGATGAAGTTGAACAGTTCTAGTATCATAGGATCAGAATACTATGAACCCTTCTTTCAATTGTTGCTTCAATATAAATTTATTTTTTCTAAAGTACCCGGCATTATCAAGGGATATATTCATAGGATCAAACTCAAGGATAATGAACCTTTCCAACAACGCACCTATCCTATCCCGCACCAATACCAGACAGAAGTCAAATGACAGATCCAAAAGATGCTCGATTGGGAAATTATTAAGATTGGCCCTTCACCATATGTAAATCCTCTTGTTGTGGTGAAAAAGAAAGATGGTTCTCTTCGAGTATGCTTAGATGCACGTACCCTTAATAAACATACTATACCTGAACGTGATATTCCAATGCCAGTACAAGAATTGTTGCTTGGGTTTCGGGAAAGGAGAGTCTTTTCAACGTTTGATTTAACTGCAAGCTATTGGCAGATTCCATTACATCTCAAGGATCAGCAATATACGGCTTTTCGTCATCAAGGCCATTCGTATATGTTTCAGAGGATGCCATTTGGCCTGATTAATAGTGGGGCAGGGCTGATCAGATGTTTGAATGCAATCTTTTCTCAGAAGCTCAAAGAGTTGATAGTCATCTATGTTGATGACATTGTTATTGCATCGGATGATCTAACCCAACATTTGGAACACTTGAATTTATTTTTTTCAGAATGTTCACTTCATAACATTAAGGTCAATCTTGAGAAATGCACCCTAGTGGCTGGAGAAATATCCTTTCTTGGCCATGTAATTAGTAATCAGGGAATAAAACCTCATCCCGATAAAATATCTGCAATTCAACAATTTCCTACACCCAAATCTAAGAAGCACTTGAGGTCATTTTTGGGACTGTGTAATTATTACCATCGTTTTTACAAGAATTTCTCATATGATACCCTCCATTTATCTATATTATTAAAGAAATCTGAGCCCTGGGTTTGGACTAAAGACCATGATGCAGAACTTCAGGTTATTAAGGATAATTTTTTTGAAGACAGTTATTCTAGCATATCCAGACTTTCAGAAGGAATTTTACCTACAAACTGACAGTAGTGGGTTTGGACTAGGGGTCATACTATACCAACTAGATAATGATGGGAAACCACAGGTTCTTTATTTTTTGAGCCGACACTTGAAGGGACCAGAACTAAACTACACTATGACTGAACAGGAGGCTCTGGCCATTGTCTGGGGGTTCCAAAAACTGAGACAGGTTCTATTGGGATCTCAAGTAACTGTACTATCAGACCATAGAAGCCTGGAGTTTTTGAATATAAGCTATTTACATAATGACAGACTGATTCGTTGGAGCTTATACCTTCAGCAGTTTTCCTATCGGATCATTTATTATTCTGGCCGTAATAACACTGTTGCTGACATCTTAAGTCGCCATCCCATTACTATAACATATCAGAATCCATGTACTGAAAATATTATTATTTGTAATTTGACCGCATTACTGGAGGATGAAATAACTAAGAGTTATAAGGATTTGCCAACATTACAAGTACAGGACAATGAATTAAGGAGAATAATTGGTGTGTTGGTAAACTCTGCCAATATGAATGGAAAGAAAAGATATGTTGAAAGGGTTAAGGCTAAATACAAAATGAATGATGGAATTTTACTGAGAAAATTGGATGGGATTGAGGGTGATTCATGGAGAGTGATGATTCCAGCATGCTTAGTAGATAAATTAATATATTATGTTCATTGTCATTATGGTCATTTTGGGGTACAAAAAATACAGCCAATTATCAAAGAACATTTTTACTTTCAGAACATGACGGAACGTATTATGACTAGATTGAAGGCTTGTGAGATCTGCTTAAAGACTAAATACCAAAACAAAACCTATGTGGGAACACTACACCCCATTTTGCCCAATCAACCGAATGAGTTACTAGCTCTGGACTTTTATGGACCCCTTCCTCCTTCTAACTGCCAAAAGTTTATTCTTGTAACTTACGATGTGTTCTCAAAATTTGTTTCAGCTTTTACAGTCCCAAAGGCTGATGCCAAGAATGTTGTGAAACACCTGGAGATGTCACAATTTATTGTAGTAGGTAAACCTACCTCTATTCTCACTGATCATGCCACCGCTTTTATTTCAGACTATTGGAAAAAATGGTGTCAGAAGAAGAATATTCAGCACATCATGTGTTCCATACGCAACCCACAATCCAATCCTAGTGAAAGGATCATGCGAGAAATCAGTCGATTATTCCGGGTATATGTAGGTGGAGATCACAGGCAATGGGTGCGTCAATTGCCACAGATTATACATTATATTAACGTTACAATTAATGAATCCACAAAAATGTCACCAATTCGTTTACATTTTGGTAAGGTGGAACCTTTATTAATTAAAACTCCTTTACCCCCTGTTCAAGAGAACATTGATGTATCACATGATTTGACACTAGCCCGAGCCAATCTTAAAAAGATGGGTGATAAGCGTATTCGCCATCATAGGGCTAGCTCGCATTGTTTCAAAATTCATGACAGCGTAATGATCAGAACTCCCCATGTTAGTAATCTTAAGAAACACACTTTTCGGAAATTTCTTAATCTCTATGAAGGTCCCTATGAGATAATGAAACAGGTGGGGGAAAATGCATTTTTGCTTTCTACACCTGAAGGAATATGAGGAACCTATAATGCTCAGAGTTTGGTTCCATGTCCTGCATGACATGATTAAGAAAAGTCAATATAAAATTTAATTATTTTTTTTTTCTTGCTTATTTAATGTTATTAAATATAATAACAAGTGTTTGTAAAAATATTAATTTTTTTTTTTATTGTTGTATGTTTATTTGACGAGCATAATTTTTTTTATGTTAATAATATTAATGGTAATTTGTCCAATTCATTTTTCTTTCATAAGGGGAAAGGAAATGTAACCTTCCAGGTTGGCACCAGAGAGAAATATGGGAACATCACATTTGTAATAACAAGGGATAAAGATAGTTAGTTAGGAAAAATGAATTGTGGTAAAATATGATATTGATAATTGAGTTTTTTTTTTGTGAAAATTAGGCATAAACTATGATATGATTTTCTAATTGAAATAGGGATTGTAATAGAAAAGTAAAATTTTAATAGATATATTGGTGGGTAGAATTTGGAATGTATGTTTAGTGATGGATGTTGGTATACAATAGAGAAGTTATATGCCATAATAGGCTAATGCATATATGTATTATTAAATGTGATTTTCTTTTTATGTTTTATTTATAAATTAATGAGTATGTACTATCTTGATATCTTATGTTTTAAAAATGATAAGATTGTTTGTATTAATAAATGACATTTTTGAAATTGATGTTTAATATTTAATATTATTTTTTACTATGTAAAAAAAAATTTAGTTAAACAATTATAATGTTGAAAATTGTATAAATAACGATTCTAACAAGCTGCCAAAGGATCATCATGGAAACAGGATAGAGGGCGTGGGAGAGAAGAGAGTTTAAAAAAAAAAACTGAAAAGGAATAGAAATAAAAGCTCCGTAAAAAAATTAAGAAAAAAAAAACTTTAAGAATTAATAACTCTCTAATAATACTTTAATAGATAAAAGAAAACTACAAGGATTTTAGTAACATTAAGATGGATAAATTTTACTATATTATTGGAGGTATATAAAATGAAAACATAAACTACATTTCCTAAAGGGTTACCAGTCTTCAGATCTCTACTAAAACCATGGTTCAACTACTTACAACTTTCAAAAATATCTGGATAATAAGTAAGATAAAATTTTTATAATTATTTTAAAGCACATTAGTAAAGCTGGATAATATTTAAAATGGAAAATTTGTGTATAATAAAAATTTTTCAAAAGTTTTTCTCAAATGCCAAAATGAAATGCGTGAATTTATTATCAGTATTCCATAGGACAAAGTTTAAGAGAAAATTTTATTTAATCAATATTAAGAAATAATTTACATTGGTAACTTCAATATTCATAATTTTATAACTAAAATTAATTCTCATGCATGCAAACATAATTATAAAACTTGCCATAGTATTCTCAAAGGAAAGGATTATCGTCATTATTAACAAAATACGCTTGAGCAATGAATAGACATTATTTTTTTATTTCATTTTTTTTTAAAAAGTGTTTTACATGTAATAATAAGGTATTGCTAAATAATTTTTTTTTTTTTATAATAGATGTATAGACAATTATTTTTTTTTATTTGTGTATGTTTCACATACGTATTTAAAAAAAAATGAAGGAATGTAATTTCCTACATATATATATTATGAGATGATAATGTGTTTGGTATAATCCGAAGATTATACTATAGCTGATTATATATATTCGGATGTGTGCATAATGTTCCATAGTATTATTATTTGTTTATTTTTTTTATTTTTTGATTACATTTATTAAGCTGAATTTTAATAATGATTGCTATTTTAAAAGATAAAGAATTAAAACCTTATCAATTATAAGTTTGTTACATAGGATATAATTTGGAAATTCATAATGCTTGCAGTATAAACAAATGCACATATTCGAGGATATATATAATATACATATTAATAGAATAGTCAATTTTTGTTTCAATATAGAAAATGTAATGGGCAATAATGGTATCAATAATATTTTTTTTATTTTTTATTTATGATCTATGTTGATTTATTAATTTTTTTATATATATATAATAAATATTTTAATTAAATCAATAGCCTATAGGAATTCCTTAATTGGATACGTTCGATTTTTTTCATTTCCACACACACATATCTAAGTGTCATAGTATAATTATAGAGGGTATAAATTTGTCAAAATGATTTAAGTTTAGTTAGTCTGTTTGTTGTTAATAAATCCCTGCATTACAATACAAGTAATACATTTATTTTGCTTGGAATAGATAATGATATGGATATAAAGGTACCCGTTCCTAAGATTATCTATTCTATATTAAAATTGATAATTAATGATTATACAGTAATGTAGTAGTTTACAGATGCCCTGAGTGTATTTAAATTAATCTCATGAAATTATTATTTATAGATATTTGTGTTATCATATTGGCCTCATATATATAAAAACCAGACCCTATCATCTCAACTGAGCTAAGCCTTAGGGTAATTAAAACATAAAATCTTTAAAATAAGTTTAAGCACAATTTATAGTTATAAATGTATTCTATCTTGCATAGAGTTGGCGCCTGGGCAATTATAAGTATAGTAAAGTAGATAGTGAAAATATGGAGGTTGTAGGATAGGGTTACAAAATGCTAGCCCAATTGTGACGCTTGATAATCACGAGGCTACGTATATTGAGGGTTACAATATATATATATCTTAATGTATAACATTAAGACTATTGAAATAATGTAGGGTAATTCAATCAATGAATGTTATTGTATAATAAATATTTTTTTGTTATTTATTAATTTAGCCACTTGTCTTCTCATAAATTCTTACTATTTAAGCATAAATTAATTTGTAATAGCTTGTGAGGTAAGAATTCATATTCTACTAAATTAGTCATGGTATAGTTTAGTAATACTGATGGTGTACAATATCCTCCTGTGGATTTCCCAGTATTGGGTGGTACTTTGGTTTTAAACCTAGTATAAATTCATAATCCAAAGAGAATCTAATTTTCATTCAATTAATTAGGAATGATTTAATGGTCTGGAAGAGTTATGATAGTCTATAATATTTTGATGAATATAAGTCTGACCATTAGTATAATTTATGATTAAATTATATATTTTTCTATCTTGTTCCATCTCTGTTATTTGGATATAAGCATGAAATCTCAAGTTAGTTTTATTATTATGAATTAATTTTTCATATCTATAGGATCATTATAATTTATGCTTATCTTTGATTATTTCTTTATTGAAATGGCAAGATCGGTACAATTGGCCATCCAACATGAGTACTCAAGAATGACCCTGACTAACTAATACTAAAAATAAGATACAATTGATGCCTTAAAACATGGGGCTTAAATACATTTATTTACCACTCTCTAGATCTGAGGTAAATGTTAAAAATTGGTATCTAACATGAGTGCTTGATACCAATACTGGCTATTTAATAAAAAAAATAATTTGGTCAAAAATATGGGAACAGAGAAGAAACTAACACTTAAAATAATAATTGAATTCTATAATATTGGTTGAATTTTAGATAAACAAATAATATGAATTACATATGCATATAAGTAGGGCAAACTAGTGAAATGGCAGGCAATAAAATAATCAGATAATAAATAGGGTTATGGAGTGAAAAGGTGAATGGTGACACTATCATTTGAAAAAGAAAATTAAATAATTTTAAAATAGCATTTAAAAAAAAGTAAATAGTTGTCAAATATTATGATTAATTAGATGCTTATGAAATTCCAGAAAGAAAAAAACATTTCCAGTGAAAAACAAAGTAGAGATCAAGTAAAAATCAGGCATAGAGATGTCAAGTTTAGGGAAATGATGATGAAAACACTTGATAAAATGACAAAATCAATTACATGGAATGCTTACAGTGATTAAAAAATATAGAAAGGATATTAGATCATTTGTAGGATCATGTAATTTGTCCAACCAATTTTACAAAAAACATTTTTACAAAAATTTATTTACGAACAAAGAATACAGATTGGGAATGTAGTACCCAGCTTATAAGGGATAAATTTTTAAATTAAACTATATTGTCATAGCCTGTTTTCAATAAACCATTCTATGTAGACTGATAATAATGGCATTGAATTAGGGGCTACTTTGTTTCAAGTCCAGAAGAATGACCAACGTGTAGTCCTATATTTTATTAGTGGACTATTGAGAGACACTGAAATTAATTATAGAGTAACAAAAAAAGGTCTGGCTCTAGTGAGGACATTTCAAAAATTTTGTCAATTTCTAATAGGTTTAAAGTTGTGATCATGAATTACAAAAGCCTTGAATTCCAAAACCACAGCTATCTGATCGTAGGTTGATAAAGTGAAGTTTGTTTTTTTAGGAAATCAATTATACTGTGGTTTGACAGTGTGGTTGCAGATACGATAATTCAACATCCAACTCAAGAACATTTAAATACAGACAACATATATGTTGCTCTTATCAAGTTATCTGTAGGTGAATTCATAGAAAATGATTTATAACATTTAGTGGATAGACAAAATGATTATCCAGACTGTTAACAAATAATTAAATACATTACAAAGCCATCTGAAAGTTACTGATGAAAGGAATAACTCCAAGTGGAAAAATAAAAACTGATATAATATAGAATGGGGTGTATTACTGTATAAAAAACATTCAATGTGAGTATTAATGTATAGTGATTCTGTATGTATTACAGAAGTGGTTGATCACATATGATCACTGCTTCTTTGGATACTATGGAGCTGTGAAAATGAAAAAGTTATTAACCAATTGGTTTTATTGACTAAAAATGTATGTCAGCATCCTGCCTGTGGTGAATGGATGCGAAATATGTTTAAAAATGAAACCTTTGAATAAATCATGTGTAGGGCCATTAAAACCTATAATTTCTATAAAAAAAAAAAAAAATCTAATACCATTTTAGCAGCAGACTATTATGCTCCACTATCTCCATTGAAAAAAATGACATATTTGATAGTGGTATGTGACTTATTTTCAAAATTGGTAGCAGCATATACAGTACCGTAAGCTAAAACTAAATATACATTTTATAATACAGTTGCATTGTCTGATACCATTATTACTAATTGATCAAGAAAAGTGGCTAAATAAAAAAAAAACATGTTCTAACCTCAATTTGAAATTCAATCTAATCCCTGTGAATGAATATTGTGTAAATGAGGGTGTCTATTTTGGGTATATATTAATACCAACAATTGTAGTTGGATTAAACAGGTCCATCAGATAGTTAATTACATCAATTGATCTGCTAATGAACCAACTGGATTGAACATATTTACTTGCATTTCACTAAGCATATACCTTACTTATTCAAAACAAAATTATCCAATAATTTCCATACAATTGATATGAAGGATATATCTGAAGCAAGACATAATTCAATGAAAGCAGCTTTGAAAATAAATAACCAGAAGACTTCCAGCCAAACTTTCTAGCTAGGTAAAAAAGTTATGATTCAGGTTAATCTTGTAAGTCCCCCTGCAAAGCATGTCATTTCAAAAAATTTATGATGACCTGTTTACTATTATTCACCAATACAGCAATATTTTTATACTGGATAATGAAAGAATAGAACAGGGAACATACAATGCCCAATCTTTGAAACTTGTCAAAGACAACTTAACACATGATGGTAAGTAGATGATTGAAAGGGTTTTAAAGATATAGGATATAAGGTTTATACTAGATATGCTAATTGTGAACTGAAAATATTTGTATGATTAAGACTTTTCTCTGGAGGAGACAACTGAACTACAGTCATATGCTTGTGCTCAAACCCCCATCTAAATTGATGAATAAGCACCAATTGAAAGATATCCTGGGTTCACTACTGAGTAGCTGATAGAAAAGAATTCCCAATGAAATGAAAAATAATTAACTATGAATTGTAAGTTAAACTTGGATGTGTAGTAGTTTTCCTGACATTCACAAAAAGCTATCCAAACCATGAACCCCTGGTTAGCAACTGTATATTGCACAATTTGAGTTGCGATGTGGTTGCAACATCCTTGAAAATTAAATTAGGATTTAGTTAACATTCATTCAGTTTATTCTAGAACTGAAAAATGACTTTAAACCGAGTGCTTATCTTATTTTAATCTCTAGCACATATGTTATATGTAAAAAAATAATAATAATGTTAATGTTTAATGTAGAAATAAAATCATCCAACGTCAAAGGTCTGAATTGACTTATTTTTATTTCTAATTCAATATAAGGGCAATGTTTCAGTTGCAAAGCAAGAACCACAAGAGTGATTAAATGCTGACTACTTTTGTGGTTACTGTTTAAATAAATGAAGAAAAAAGGAGACAAGTTTAAAACAAAAGAGAAAAGGATTTCTTTTAGTTTACAATCTTGGATTTCTTTTAGTTTACAATCTAAATTTGCTTGTATTGTCTCTAAATTTAATATTCAAAGTTCAAATTTCAATTATTCAAAGTTTGAATAATTAAAATCTGATTTTTTTTTTAATTTTTTTTTTTTTTTTAAAAAAAAGAAGGGGAGGGATTCAAACTTTATATCAGTAAAATGTCCAAGTTTATAAAAAAGATTTTTGTATTGCAACAAATTTTTTTTTGTTATTGTAAGCAATAAAATTGACTTTAAAAAAATTATGAGAAAGTAATAATTTAAACTATGTTCAGGATAAATAAAATTTATAATAAAAGCTCATAACTCTCCCAACAACTTCAGTCTATCTTTTGATTTTACAGTCATAATGAGCTGCATGTGAAAAGTTTAAGCTTTTAGCAGCCAAATAATAAACATAAATAAATATAAAATAATTATAACAAGTAGCAGTTAAATTTACTGTGGATGACCACTTATCCTGGAATTTGGATTGATTTCCTGTTAGAACCAGATATGTGATCAAATTTCAATTGCCATTTCTGAGTTGGGCTCAATCTACTTAAAAAAAATTATACTTGCACATGTTAAATGAAAGTCGTCTCATAGGATATTTATGTTTTTAGAAAGTTAAAGAAATATGATTTAAATAATTTAAAATATAAAGCAGCTAAAGAAGTTGAAAACTTATGTTAAACTTTAAAAAAAAAAAGATTTTAAATCAGAGACTTTGATAAAACTTTTATTTTAAGTGTGATCAATATTTATGTATTTACTATTTATTTACATTTTATAATTTAATGTAGTACAATCTTAATATTTTATTTGTCTTAATGTTATAACATTAAGTTTATTAAAATAATATAGGGTAACTTAATCTTTTGAATGTTATTGTTTACATTTTTTTTGTTTATTTATTAATCTAGCCTCTTGTCTCTCTTCTCATAAATTCTTACCATTTAAATATAAGAAATTAATTTGTAATAGCTTGGGAGATAAAAGTTCATATTCTACTATATTAGTTGTTATAGTTTAATGCTGATGGTGTACAACAGGGATTCTCAACCTTGTGTCCACAGGCACATATGCACCTTCGAAGCTGTTTACCATGCGCCAGCAGCAAAGTGTTGAAATAATGAACAAAAAAATGTAAAATTAAAGAAAATAAAGTTACTTTAGTTTTTAAAATCTTAATAGTGAGAAATTCGCTAAACTGAATGCCTATTAAAATCATGCCTCCATTGGTGTCTTTGTTGTATTAGTAGTATGGTATTAGTTATCACCGCGTGCTGTTGTCATGACATGCTATCAATGTGTTGTGTTTTTTGAAGGTATATTTCTTTTATGCGATTAGGGCAAAAAGATGAGAGTGAAATTTTAACATGTGCACACACCATCACATGAAAAACATAAATATAATGAGGTTAGCCATTAACCAGAGTTTATTTTGTATATACTTTAGCTAAGTTCTTGTTGTTCATATAACCTTATTTATTTACTCTTTAAAGATAAAAATTCTGTGCATAAATATCAATAAATGTTTCAAGATTTGAGGTTAACTCTCTGTAAGTATTATTTGTTGTTAGTAAAATAATAATTATTAATTTAATAATAACAATAATAAATTTTATAATTATTATATATTCTGAAAATAGCAGACGACCAGCAATAATATATTTTTTAACAACACTTAAATTATTATTATTATTAAAAAAAAAGTTAAAAATATGTATATAAAGATTTTTTAAATGTCTACAACTAAATTTTTTTAATTAACTTAATATTCATATATTGTTATTTGATTTATTTATTTAAAAATTTAATATATTGTTGTACGTCTGCTACTTGCATGGTCGTTTAATATTATTTTTTTATTTTTTTTGTTTCTTTATTTAAATTTTTAATACATAATTTTGTTGGGTGCTCATTTGTTAGCCCATCCATCATGCTTGAGGTCGCTGAAGTTAGCTAAAATGATTTAAATATATCATCTTTCAGGCCCAACTACTCAACTGATTGGAATAGTTGACTCTTTTAGCTAACGTCGGACCAACAGCGTGTTGATTGCTCTCACAATTCACACTTAGCCACTAACAGTGTTTTTTGCAATCATTTTCTCTCACAATTCACCCTTAGCTGATGATATCCACAAGATATGAGGTGTTATTACCATGCTGACACTTAATCTATTGCTACTTTACAATGATAGGGTGTGAATACTTGGATTCACAATTATTTAAGTAAGATACTGAAAATTTTTATTTTTTGTTCAACATATATAAAATATTTATGGTTCTACAAATTATCACACTTTACACAAGCTCACTAACCCCCCTGTAACAGTATGAAGTTTAAAAGCGAGCTATTCGGAAGACTCCCAATGAAATCTCAGCTTGCGAGATTGTGCATTACTGTAAGAAATTGTGACTGCTGAGCCAATTTATCATTTCAAGATGGCATTATTGCCAAAGACCGAATTGTCGGCTGTCACATTCCTCCAACAAAAAGAAGTTCTACCATTGCAGAAAACATGCATGGGTGATAGGAAGATATTGTTAAGAGAATGTATAACTTAAGAGATCCATGAGTAGTTGTCGTCGAATGTGTTTTGTACAAAAGGGAACATGGTTCGAGGGTTGCAGATGGAAGTTAGCTAAAGCTTTGAATGTCATTTACTGCTGGAGCAGGGATGAAATGACAGTAGAACGTATGTGTGCTGAGTTGTATGTATCCATATATGCTGTCCTCCATTTAACGCAAGCCCTTCGTGAACTTTGTGAAGAAAATCTCACTTCTCGAACATGCCATTTAATTGGCGGTCCCAGCATGAATGTAGAGGTTGACAAGATGCTTTTCAGCTGGCGTAAAAACAACCAAGGTCCTTCCCATAGCAGTGGGTTTTTGGCGGTGTATGCCGACAGACAGGTGAATGTTTCACGAAGGCCATCCCATCATGCTCCGCCAACACTGCTGTAGTGCATATGCGAGAACATCAAGCCGGGAACCAGCATCTATTCAGACTGCTGGAAAAGTTACCGAACTAGCGATTTGGAGGCGGCAGGTTTTAAACATTTTCGCGTAAATTATAAGTACAACTTTGTTGATCCTTCGCATAAATTATAAGTACAACTTTGTTGATCCTGTCAGTGGCATTCACAGGCAAACTATAGAATGTCTTTAAGGGTAGCCATAAATGGTGCAATAAGCAAATATGCAGCACACCAAGAACCAGGATCCATACCTGCCACAGTTCGCATGGCACCATCTGAAAAAGCAAAAAGACCTGTTCTGTAACATCTTGGAAAAGATAAGGCTCAAGCAATCAGAAAAGTAGTTCTTTAATTTATTTATTTCTGTTTTCAATTTGATGTTTTTAAAGAAATGTTACTAAAAATTCGATGACAATTTGATAAAAGCGTTTTTTTTTTTTTTGGTTAACTAAAGAACATTTTAAAAATTTGTTTTTATAAAAAAAACCTTAAAAAAGTACATTTATTATAAACCCCCCCCCCAATGTTTATAAGTTGAAATTGATTTATTTGTTGCAAAAAATAAAAAACATATTTTTTTTTGTTAAATAAAGTAACGAACATTTTAAAAAGTTTGTTTTTAAAAAAGAACCTAAAAAAAAAATACATTTATCATACACAAGAAGTAAAAAATATTTATAAGTTGAAATTGATTTATTTGTTGCGAAAAATAAAAAATATATCAAAAAATGTAAACAGATGTCTGTGTATTTCTATTTTATTTTAAACTATTAAAAAAAAAAAACAAAGACCAGGTAACATTATATTAAATAACTTTTTTTTGCAGAAACAATGCCACCAAGCATGATAGATGTGCATGTAAATAAGCATACACCTGGGTCTCTTTTTACGCAGACTTATTTAACACGATTTTGAAGTTACACGATTCGTGTTTCACTGAAAGTCGAACTCCGATAATACGCTATTACTTTAAATAATAAATTTCACACACTTATGTCATATTGAAAGTAATAGCACATTATAGAATTCGACTTTCATCTTAGTAATTTCAATATTTTCAGTGCTTTATAATAGTAAGATTTTATGCAATAATGAAACTAAAATTATGATTTCCACATTTTATGTATACACACATTAAATTTTACAAGATTATAATGTAAATTTGTTCAAACATTGTGCATGTTAATTTTGCATTTTAAATCACATTCTGTTTTTGCTTTTTAAAAAAGAATGTAATCAATTATTAATCATTTAGTGTCCACAAGTTTATTTTTAAAAGGTCAGTAATAGCAGTGGGCACAATTTAATTTGACAATTAAAAATTAAAATCTGATTTTTAATTGTAATTAACAATTTAAAAATTACTTATGGTGACTTGAAATTAATGTGATGTGAAATTTGATTTTTAAACGGAATTGAAAATTAAAGATAAAAATAAGAATTTAATTTTTAGTTGTTAGTTTCATAAACAATTAATAAAATCATCATCTCAAAGATTAATTACTAATTACATTGTCACCAGAAAACCATTGACACAACATGAGTGTGAAGTTGGCGCTAGTTGTATTTCCTCAGTTTGCAAACGAACGTGTTTTTCGGCAAATAGCTATAATAATTAAAACGTGTATAAAAAATGTAAATTACTGTACTGTAAATTATGCATAAAAATATATTATTTTGAATAAAATTAAATATTATAGTTAAAAAAAGTTTGTCTTGTATCATTTTTTTTCAAATTTGAAATTTTTTATTAGTCATATTTTATTTCCTTATTTCTTTTTGCATGAATTTTAAAGTAATTTTATGTTGGTGCTTTGCTTTTATGCGAATTTTGAAAAATCACAGACTGTATCACCCCTTTTTCAATGTAAGTTACGTATATTTTTGTGCGATTTCATTTGCGCGTGTGTTCTGAGGAACCTATCTATCGCGTAAAACGAGACCCAGGTGTATTTTGTTTTTATTTTAGTCTTCAAGATGATTAAAACTAATGCTGAAACTTTTTAGTCACACCAAAGAAGTACAACTTCTAATGTGCATACATATGTACAAGCACTTATTTTTTTTACATTGAAATGGTAAATCTGATTCAGATTTGCCATTTCGCAGTCTGACCCACCTAATTATTTATTTTACTAATATTTGCTTTTTTTTTTTTAAGTCTAAAAAAATATTTTAACATTTATTAACTATCCTGAATAAATCCTAAAATTTAGTTTGGATCATATATACATAATTGTACCAACATACTGTTATTCTATTTTTATTATTAAAAGAAAAAATTCAAATAATTAACTTTGAATTTTTTATATATATTTTAGATATATATGTTTAAAATGTTTTATTTTTTTTTAGTTCAAGAATCCAAGATGGCCTTTTTGAAAAGATTTGTACCTCGATAAGAAGTTTAAAATAAATGTTTAAATTAAAAACACGTAGAAATTACCAAAATCCATTTTACTGTGGAATCTCTATTAATTAATTAGTAGAGATTCTACATCGTTATCTCTAGTTAAAAACTAACATATTGTACCGGTCGAAAACCACCACCACCGCATATCAAATTGGATTCAAACTCAGCTTAACCAAAACTGAATTCAAACCCAACTCAATAGCTCAGATAGCAGAAATCGACGGCACAGTGCTATGCGCCAAGAACTAGCTCAATGGTTGGTGAGGACTAGAGACTCCTGAGTAATACTAATGTCTAAGAATTTATATACTTTGAATAATTTTATAAATTGAATCATATGTATGTTCGGGTTGCCAGCACAGACAGTGAGTATTAACATTTAAATAATTATAAAAGAATGATGAACTGAGAAACCAAGTATGTTAGAAAATATTTAATAAGAATAATTTGTTTCGTTTCCGTAAAACATAGAATGCATTAATTACCTCTAGTCTTTAAGAGAATTTACAAATATAATAAGAGTGGCGGTCCTTATCATATGCCAACAATTATTACACAACAGAGAATTCTATGTCTATGCCCCCAACGAGAAATATAAAGGCGGATAAAGGTATTCACTAAGAACGGAAATGATTGTTCTAATTTTATTACGGTGGAATTGGAGATTTATTTTCACGTTCGGAAATCTATTCATGAAGAACAAAACGTATTTTAGGGCATAATGTTAAAATTGATTTGAAACTTATTGAATTAATAATATATTTGAGAATTTGTTCGACTTTAATGTAAATCACTTCATCACGAATTACGAGCATGGAGCGGGTTTTACCGGAACGGAGGTGCAATGGTACTGGCGGCTTACGAGGCAGAGAGTAAACTTGATATATGATCGCTAGTCGATGATTGAAGTCCTATGGCGGCTTGCATCTAACAAGTCTTATGCCCTTTGACTAATGCATACGAAAGGAGGTACTTTCTTCCTTGAGAAATTTAAATAAGGGAATATGATCACCGACCAGCCTAACGGAGCGGAAGATTGCCCTGCGTCAGCAACGTTCAATGATGATGACTTGATGGTCATCATTGAAAAATAAAACCCAGTAGAATGCTCGACATGATAACTTGATCAGTGAATTAAAGTCAAACGATCTTTTATCGAACTATTTAAAACATTTATAAACTATATTAATTATGCCCTAATTAGCGTGCTCCTCCTGAATATTAATACAAACTAACAAAAGTTGAATTAAAATCTATTTAACCCTTTATCGACCCGGTTTGCAATAAACACATTTAAAGATTATATTAGAATAAATACATATTGGTGAACGCAAAACAAAACAGCTGGGGCATAGATTAAAACGGGGCTAATAATTTATTATTATCTAATGTAAAAATAGTAAACATGTAATGTTCTCTTTTGACTCGATGATTGATCGAACTTATAAATCTAGTTCTAATGGGCGAGAATTACTATTTGAAATTAATGTTCTATTATTTGCATGAGGCAAATGGGACCAAGGAGCTCATCGAGTCGAAAGATTATTGGCATATAATTTTAAATACGACATTAAAGCACACAAATATATATATTAAATGAACCGCCAATTAAGAAGAGAAAAGTTTAAAGACTAGAGATTAAAGAATTAAGATATAGATTTACAATAGCGTAAATAAAAGGTGTTAGAAAGATTTTACATTATAGAATAAAGAGCTCTTAAAAAGGAGTGTAAAATAAAATTCGAACTGGCCAGAGAGTTTTAGAGTTCATGAGAAATATATTACCCTTCCGTGCTAGGTTCTTAAGTTACACATCCAAGTCGGGGAAACGTAGGCACCATTTGGTTGATTATTGGAACAGCATTTTTAGTAGCTTTTCATGATGTTAGCAGTCTGATCGGTCCGGAAAGATTCAGCAGCACTATTGAAGATTTCTAGGGACTTCATGGAACCGTAGCCAGATTCCTGATGTTCTAGCCCTCTATCATGATGAATACAATTTAACACGCACAGAGTTCACTGTACTACTTTACAACAAAGACTAGCCTACTTTTTCTGACTTTTCAGGGCTATATATACTGTTCACTGATGCCTCCGGCTAGCGCTCATTTTATTATCAATGTGTTTTATAATTAGTTGTTTTCAAATACATTCCCTTGATAAGGCTTTCAAACTAATTAGCTTGAATTCCTTCTCTAATTGAAAATGAATTCTTAAAATCTGAAAATGATTTAATTAGAAAAATGAATCCTTATCTTTTCCCAATTCATAAAGCTTTACTATTGTTTTTAAGAATTTTAAGGCTTATCGAAGGAATGTAGCTTTTAATCATTGAAACTTTACAAATTATTTAAAGGTGAAAAAAAAAACAAGTATTCCCGACGCAATGAAACTTTCGAACAATTATATATATTTAATATTTACAAATATATATATATACGCACAATCCACGCAATTTAATATATATAAATTCATGAATATTTTATCATGAATTTATTTAGAGAATTGATCAATTTTAAACTACACTAATTAATTTTGCTACGCATTTGAAATAAGTTATTCATTATGGAAATTAGCGTGGATTGAACGTATAAAGCCCCATTGCATCGGAAATTTAAGGTTAGTATTAGGGTGAATAACATGAAGCTAGGATCGTACTCAGATCCGACTGCTTCAATATTATATTGAAATCTATTGATCCCTATCGAGGTACAAACTTTCTAAAATTAGAAGAATGATTTCGATTGTTTTTAAAATTGAAAATGACCTGAGGCAGCAGAAATCAAATACGAGTAGGAAGCGATAAATAGTGGCCCTGTTGAGACGAGAGAAAGGAGAGAGACCAGACAGAAAACAGACAGAAAGAAAGTTGTAGAAATCTGCATGCCACGATGATCAAGTTGAAAAAAGGTAAATCACTGCCCTTTCCTTCCTGAGACCTGAAATTTTCCATTATGCTGCTGTCCCAAACCTGTCTTCAAAAGAGCCAACTGCCACCTACGTTCGCGCATGAACTCGTCCCGGGGAACTTCAAGAAAAATGCCGAAGAGCTTAAATACTTCCATTAAGATGTTTGAAACTATTATCGTAAGAGTATAAATGTATTTTCGTAAAGCTTTTAACTGATTCTTTAACCTTTTCTTTTAAATTATAATATTCCATTAACTCAAACTCACCATAATTTTTAATATTTTGATTAATTGACTATGAATTTATTTATTTGTTTTATATTAATCTTAGCATGAGACTTCATGCTTTGATATTTTTTTTTTTGTATTTCGACAAGCTTCACTCGCGGGGACTTAAAGAGAGTAATTTACTAAAAGAGAAATTTATGTTTATTTGTGGAAGGAATTTTAACAAAGAACGATTTAATTTTAAAACAAAGTAATTTTGATATATTTTTATTTTGCAAATGAAGTTATGTCAAATATATATATGTCAATAAACATTTCGTATTTCTTCAAACAGTTTTTTATTATACATTTCCCAGAATGGAATTCTATTATTTTATATTTCTGTAATTCAAAATAGAATAAAATATGCTATAGATTTTTGACTTAGTAACAGCGCTGCTGGATAGCGTCAGTTAATTATCATGCCTTTTTTTAAGTTAGGAAAGGGGGGATTTATTTGTGAAATAAATTTCCTTATTTCTACATGTATGTTTTTTTTAGGTTAAATATTTATATAAAATAGTTGGTTACGCAGGTTGGTCTCTATGCCATATTAGATCATTTTAAGGCTATTTAATTATGATTCATTCCTATTTAATAATTATAATCTCTCGGGTTAATAAAGAATGCTTGGAGTATCATGAACAGACCCAAAACAGTCATTGATTTGGTGATTCGGAGTTAGCTTCCGTTTTCGCATTCTCTGTGAATTGGATAGCATGGCTGAAATAGAGTAGGTTATCCTGCGTAGTGCCTGTAGAGGCAGGCATGTTGACTTTCCGTAAATCCTATCTCCTATCGGTATATGGACACAAAATGAGGACGTATCGATTTCCCTTTTTATTCTTCGTTGGAATAGGCATACGAGCATCCGTAATCCGGCCCGTATGTTCTTACTTATGCTTTCTTCTCTCCTTTGCATTCGGATATTTATTAACCCGACTCGTCTTGCTTTTCTTTTGCCTATCTAATATGTAAGCCATAGGGAAATGATTCTACTGAAAGGATCTTCGATCTGAGTAATCGACTCTTTTGTTCATTCACGTAATTAGTTAAAATTGTTTGATTTTGGCTAATTCACATTGTATTTTATTATAGGTATGATTTTAATTGTAAGTCCAACTAAAGTGATTGTTTTCTTGATAATTAACTGATTTATTTTTTTTATTATAACCGCTTACAGTTTTAAAGTTATCTATAAGCTATGCCAGCAAGGTCCATTAATGTCATAAAACATTAGTTATTGAAAATCTAATTTATTATTTTTACAAAGAGAAATAAAATCAATTTTTTTTTATCTGTTAGTGGAGTAAGATGTCAAATTAGTCTTCTTATAATCGTCTATTTAATTAATGTTTTTGTTTTCAATAGAAATGTTGTTTTTTTTTAAATCTTGTATAAAGAATTCATAAAATAGTCATTCTTATATATGTGCATTAGGCAGATGTTTAAACCTACCGCTATATGACAAACTTGTACTAAATGTGCACGGGGAATTTTGAAATCCATGATCATTTAATTATTAAATAATTTTTGTTATTTTAAAAGGAGAATAAATGTAAACAAAGGTAAAGGTCTATAAACTTAACAAAATAAATTGTACAAACTCAATAATGTCAATATGAACTGCTAATATAAATAAAGTTGTCATAAACTCATTTAATTATAAAGTTAATTTAAAGATTGTATTTTGTTTTTAGAGCTTGAGTTAAACTAATGTAAAATGCTAAATGATTTTTAAATATATATATAACTAAAACCAAACTTCCAGTGTTCTTCGAATCATTTTATTTACTTTTATTTTAAATAAATTTTGATTTTTAAATATACCTATCAATCAATCACCCAAGTTCTCACTAAAATATATAATTAAATTGAATCTCATGCTTTAAGACCCCGATGCTGGGACGGTGAAAGTAAAGGAATTTGATCGTATCGTCGAGAAAGGCTATTGATTAGAACATTGACCTGGGATATAAATAAATAGAGCAGAATTCACAATGTACCTGATTTATATATCTTTACATGGTCAAACTCGAAGTACTTTACCTGTATTCAGGGGTTTGTTGGATCGATGTGTGTTTTTCGACCGGTACAATATCAACATTTAACCCCAAAATGACTAATCCAAGTAAAAAACAATGAACTTAGCATTTTAACAAAGATTGGGAAGAAGACTACTTTGTTATCGAAACTAAGGAAAAATGTATTTGCTTAATATGCAACAGTGTTGTGTCAGTGGCAAAAAAACAATGTCGAACATCATGATAAAACCAATCACAGTTCTTTTGAGGTTACTTATCCACCTAAATGAGTTAAGAAAAATAAAATTTAATCAACTAAAATTGGCATTATCTACTGAGCAAGCATTTTTTACAAGCCATATGAATAAAAATAAAAATGCCACTATTGCTTCCTTTAAATTTTCTTATATGATGGCAAAACAAAAAAAAAAACATTTTTAGAAAGTGATCTAATTAAGGAAGCATTTCTCATTGCAGCCAATTCATTATTTAAAGGATTTTCTAATAAGTAAAAAATTATTTCAGCAATACAAGATTTACCATTATTAAGTGATACAAATACAAAAAGAATCCAGGCAATTTCAACAAATTTACAAAGTCAGTTGAAAAATGATTTGGAAAAATGTGAATATTTCTCATTACAATTAGATGAATCAACAGATATATCAAATACAATGCAATTGGCAGTAATGATAAGAATGGTATTCAGTGATTTTAGTGTGAAAAAAGAATTATTAAAGTTGCAAGAGCAAACAAGGAATGAAGATACTTATAAAATCTTTAAAAATTACTCAAGAGACATTAATATGCCTTTGCACAAGTTATCAGCAATAATTACTGATGGTGCACCAGCAATGGTGGGCTAGAATAATGGATTCATTTCCCATTGCAAGAAAGATGAATCCTTTCTGAACATTATGTGTTATCGAACATGCTATGAATGTTAATAAAATAATTAACATTTGAGTAAATCATTTGTCATACAGATTGTTTAAAGTCCTTGTCAAAAAGGACAAATTTTCCCAAGCTGACCTTATCTCACATTAAGATATAAGATGGTTAAGTAAAGGCAAAGCACTTGCCTGATTTTTTGATCTTTTTTTTTATTTCAAAAAATCAAATGTTTCCACAATAAGATAACCTACAATGGTTGGTGGACTTGACCTTTTTAACTGACATATGTGAAAAATTGAAGTTTAAAAATAAACATGGATCTCCAAGAAAAAATAAACATTTACCTGAAATGATTAGCTCTATAAAAGCATTCAAACAAAGTACAATTTTGGATAAATAATTTGTCGAAAAATTCTTTTGCACACTTTCCAAGAATAAAAAAATGATTGGTGAAAATAATTTTGACCTATCACTCATCTTAAAAAACTTTTGGAACAGACTGAAAAAAGATTTCAGCAATTTACCATTATGGAACCTGTGGCTACATTTTTTGTAAATCCTTTTATTGCACAAGTATACATTACTTAAACTGCTAAATCAATAGCAGAACTTCTTCAAGAAGAAATATAAAATTGGAGAAGAGATTTTAGATTTACAAAATGACATATTAAAATCTCATGATATGGAAGAAAATTTTTGGAATTTAGTTGACCATAAAAAGTATAAACTTTTGAAAAAAAAAAGCCTTCAAAATCAAATCGTTTTGGTTCCACATATTTGTGCAAATTGTTATTTTCCACCATGAGTATTATAAAATAAAAAATCAGATCTCAACTTTCTAATGTCAACCTTGATGATTGTTTATGATTGGGATTATCATTTTACACTCCCAACTGTGAGAAATTAGCAAATGAAATGCAGTGTCAAAGATCCCACTAATTCGACTTTTATAATAAATATATATGTTATAGTAAATATATGTTACAAAATGTATGTTATAATAAAAAACATAATACTTTTTTATTTATTTATTTTTTAATTCGATTGCGCCCACCATTATTTTTTGTAATCTCGATTAAACCCAAGCCACAAAAAGGTTGAGAACCCCTGGTGTAGAAAATCCTCTTATGGATTTCCCAGTGTTGAGTAGCACTCTGATTTTAAACTTAATATTGAAACAGACAGATCGAAGAACCGATCGTCGTTTCATGTGTTTTAAGTACGGTAATTCGAACTACTATCCGCCCGCAGTGGGATTTGTCTATTTTCAGTCATAATAAAAAAATTAGTTATATATTTTATGTTTCGTAAATCAATATGTAAGATTCCGTATATAAATGTCACAAACCATGAAATAATATTCGTGTGTGCGTGGCTTGTGAATTTATATCAATTTAATTTAAAGTTCATTGCGGGCGTGTTTGTTTGAATTTTGGTTTTTTTTTAAAATTGTACAAAGTTGTTTAAAAATACTGATCAAAAGTCACATTCCTTTGATCAGTGTTTTTAATTAAAATCTAAATTACACAAATGTACAGAGTAATTAAATTGTATTCGAAATGAGATAAGAAATGTATATTTGTAATTACCGTGTCAATTTAAAAATTGCGTATTAAAGTAAAAGGACAATGGGAATGGATAATTAATGTTGTATGGTCAAGCTGGATGGCTGGAAGCTAGAGAAAGTAGGCGGAGCTTAAACACAAAACCAGGCGGAAAGGTCAATCGTGGCCATCTTAAAGAAAAACTTATTCTAACTTTTGACGTGGTTGAGAGAGGTAGTCTTAAGACAGCACTGCAGCTGCTAGAGTAATTCCTATAAATTTGTTAAGAAGTTCACCAGTAAACCGCAATGTTGATGGGCTAAGTGCCAGGAGCTGGTCTCTGCCCCGCCAATTTGGATCTTCGTGCCGCTGACTGATCATGTTGTATGTGCTTCATAGTTTCCAGCTTCCAATCTCCAAATTGACAATGCCTTGCAAATAACTTTCAAAATGCGCGCCTACGTTCGTCGGAAATATCAATCGGGAAAAGCCAAGCCGGATGAAGAAAGAAGAGTAACTGTGTTACACGAACTTTTAACTTTCTCCCGAGCTTAATGTTGTCAATCAGATAAATTACATGTAAGTTTTTATGTCATTTATAATGCTATTGTTTAACCTGTCAGTAAATTTTCTTTTCTTTTAATCCTCCGCTCTAGTCTTTAGAAATAAGTTATAAAATTTGTAATTAATAGTAATAATAATCAAAATGAATGCATTTATATTTCTTTTTGTTGCTTATTCTCTAAACAAACGATGCCAATAGTAATATTTCCCAACTCTGTGTAAAACTAGTGTACAATAATGATCAAGTTATTTTAAAAGTAATTTCGTTTTCTGAATTAAATATTCTTTTATCTTTCGAGTTGGTAAATGTTAAATCACTCTTATTATTCTATTTTAAGTTGTCATATAATTGCAATCTAAGGTTCAATTTTAAATATATATATTGGTTTCAAAGTGTTATAGTAATGTCATGTATGATATGAGAAATAACTCACTGTATAATTTGATACTATCGCTACCGCCTGTCAACCTGGAGGGTTAGGGGTTTCAGAGTAAAATGTAATTAATTATTGTTTTCGCGGTCAGTTTAATTCCGCTATGTTTTGTTGGGATAAGGATCTCAGCCTGTGGCGTAGAAATAAACGAATAGATTCCAGGTTTTGTATAATTTCTTTTAAAAATCCACTTCAAGTACTCGTCCTTGATATAGGTGGCAATGCCTTCCCTTCGCTGAAGTTAGCGTCTCGCCGTACTACCATATGGGAAAGAAAGCAATTCTTTTCCAGGTAATCTCTTGGATCACCGGAGTTCGAAATGACTCCGGCTGGTTGTAGTGTCCCGGAGCTACTTGGGGGTATTAAGCCTTGTCAAAGTACAAGCCGCCCGGTATTCCGTTGATGCACCGCAATTGATTACTGTAGGGCTCTTGAATATAGGCAACCACCAGTACATCTACCTTCCATGTCGTACTTATATAAAACCACCTCCAACTGTTCGTCTACGTAACGGCTCGAGTCTATTCGAATAAAATAAGTTAATAAAAAATCTTTAGATAAATATTTTTGTCAATGCTCAAATACTCTGATTCTCTTAGCCACCCTTCAATCATTTAACTACACAGCTATTGGCATGAGTTTGTTCACCAGATAAAATGGTTGCTAAAGACTAGTAGCCACATACAAGAGGATTCATGAAAGTCTTACCGTACTGTTGAATACTATGTTTATATGTTTATATTTCTATTTTTCTTATTAAACAATTTATTTAATATAATTTTGTGTCCTCCACCTTATTACTCTCCAGGTCTATTTAACCACTTACTGTCTGTATTGGCAACTTAAATATATACGTTACATGAATGACCGTTCCAATATCTAGTGTATGATAAATATATATATCATTAACTGTAAGAATTAGTCTATGTTCTGAGCTGAGCTATAAAGGGATAACCCCGTGCTGTTATAAAGTCATCATCGGTTGGTCATACCGGGGTTTGGGTTTGAATTCAGTTGGCCTTTTGGAATTTATTCTTAAGCGTGGACTGGGTTTGAACTCGGGTACTGTGTATGAGTAAGCGTGGTGGATTTATACCGGTACAATATAAATACATAATTCATAAAGGATCTAATTTCTCTTCAGTTAAATAGGTGTGATTTAATGGTCTGGAAAAGTAACCATAGTCTATAATATTTTCATGAATATAGTTAGGTCTGACTAATAGTACAATTTACAATTAAATTCTATTATTTATTTTTTTTATCTTGTTTCATCTTACTGCGAAATCTCAAAAGTTAGTTTTATTATTAAGCATTAACTTTTCATATCCATAGAATTATTATAATTTATACTTAACTTTGATTATCTCCTTATCCAAATGGGAGGATCAGTACAATAAGTGTACCCCTTCCATCACATCTATATTCAGAAATATACCTTTACAATAAAATTAGAAGTCTATAAGATCAAATACAGAGATGTATATCTATATAAACACAATATTCCACACTATCACTTGTATCACAAAAAACACACTCTCTCCAACAGAGCTTCTTAGTCTTATGGACAAGTTCCATAAATCAATCATCCTCACATCACCGGCTGAAAAAATCATTCAATCATTGAAAAATGTATATAAACCAGCTAACTCTGCATTCAAAGAATATCTCGTTAACAAAAACAAGTTATTTCTAAACAAAATACATATCTGGTCAAGACAATATATACTAGATGAGCTGTAAGCTGAGCACTGATGATACATATCCCTACCGCTCTTAAACTTCCATATGCTGGAGTCGATTTATATTCACTTCAAAGATAAACTACAAAACAGTAAGGCTTTCAACCCTTCTTAATTCCTAGGCATATCTGAAAAACATATCTACTTCCCAGCTATTGGGTTTAAATAAAAAATAAACACACTACCAAAATTCATGATACTAAGGTCTACATTGCATTCCAAAAAGTTTTATCACACTTCACTACTTCACAATCCCGCCCCTAACAAATGTAACCAACTTCCTTTTGAAAATAATATACAGAACTCAAGGTTTATGCCTTCATTCTTTAGTAACTTTTTTTAAAAAGCAGTTAGAGAATGTTGAACCTATCTCAATAAGCCCACATGATAGCAAAATCCTAGAATCTGTACTAAAAGATAAAATAAAACCATTTATACTACCACTACTATCCAAAGTTCACTTTGCAAAAAAAGGTTTGTCTATCACTCAAAGAGTCTTTTTCTTTATAACATTTATAGACACAGTAAAAAATAAAAAAATATAGTCCAATAGTAGTACAAGTAAATATCAAATCTGCTTTCACTCAGAAACTGATTAGCTTGTTCACAGAAACCAAAATCCCTAAAGCTTACATCTACCTTTTAACAAACCTGTAGTTAAGTAGAGAAATCCATATAACTCTCAATGGAAAAATATCGCCCCTATCATTCCATATTGCTCCATTCTCCCTCAGTTCATTTTATTTACTTTCTATACTAATCCTTTAATCAAAGCAATTGAAATCAATTAACAGTAATAACAGTGTTGCAGCCAAATATAAACATCTCAAACAATGCTTTGTCCATCTTCTTAACCAACAGAAGCCAAATACCACAAACTACTCAACATTTTCACTGACTTTATTGAATTTAATTTGGATAAATTGTGTGCTTGGCAAATCTATTCAAGTGGCTGCATAAAAAAAATTCAAATGAACACCCAATCCTTTTCTAAATTTATCTTTTATCTCAGCCAATCTGCAATGCACATACAAATACAAGGGAGACTCTTAAAAAATGCAGTGCATCACACAGTCACTATCAAAAGCGTATCTATTGCTCTATGCAAACACTTCGCCATTTAACATACAAGACCCCTTCCAAGAGTTACATACCATAATCATAATTATATTTTTCTCACAAGACAAGTACTTTCTATACAGATAGCTGCTCTGGAATAAAAAATAGTAATTTCAACTAAAAAACTTTAATGTCCCATGACATGCAATAACCTTGAAGTACATATTCATCACGTATTTAGGGTTCAAAAAATTCTCAATGCAATCTCTACAATTGCTAAGAATTATTCAAATCTCACGTATGTTTTCAAAATCACATCTACCAATTTACCACCTCCCTATAATGGCAATTGGAAGTCTCTAAATGAACACGTACTGGGATATTCAGACAGTAGTTCTGCCTAACAGAAAACAAACAGGAGTACTGAGATGTGTATTCTATTCTTTATCTTTCCACAGCTTTTATAAAAGAAATGAAATTATGCATCAATAACAAACAATGCTGCAAAAATATAAAACACTGGACATTAAAATCAAAATATTTTGATTTCCTACAGAAATTCAATTTAGATGATCTACCTACTCTTCATAAGAGAAATCACCAAAACACAAATTTATATGTGTTGGGTCATAAGAAAACAGAATCAGAGCATCGTATTTTTCTTATCTTTTTTAAGCTAGACAATATAAAAAACCTTGTCAAAATAATACTTAAAAATAATGACTTAGATATAAATTGCACACTAAAATCATTTGAAATGGGATACTCTGCAAAATTCCAATTATATGCTTTTTGGTACATAAGATGCACCTTCACTTACAATAATAATCCCAAGATACATACCAACAAATAATTCAAGCCAATATAATGATACACCTTCCTCCAAAAGCAACAACTAAAATCAAACTTGTTTGCTAGTTTCTGTAAAATGTATAACAAGGCATCACTGTTACTGTTAACTAAAGATGTAATAATGATATGTATAAACTACTATAAGCACTTTCATTACCCAGTTTTTCTGTATTGTCACAGCTAGTTCAAATAAAAAATTGTAATCTTTTTTTAATAGTCAAATAAATCCTTTGAAAGATGATGATGATGATGATAATAATAAATTTTCCTGGACACTAGCCATGAATCTCACACTTAAATCATACGAAAAGCCTTATTTGGCCACCAACTCTAACACAGCCAGACCCAGAGTCAGAGACCAACCAACCACAAACTCTAACTCAACAGTTGCAACTAGTTCGAACATAGCTGTACCACTAACCTCCTGTGGATATCAGGACACTCTACAAATGGATCTCATTCTTAAACTTCATCAAAAGCCTTACTCAGCTCTGACCTTCAGCACACAGACCCAGAGTCCGACCAGCCTACCACAAAGTTCAACTTAACAATTGCAACCAATTCTAACATAGCTGTGCCACCCCACCACTCTGCAACACTCATCTATTCAAATGCACCAGAAAATAGGCATGGCAATCCCACCATGCCTTCCGCCCACATCAATACCCTCCCCAACCCAAATTGCCAATTAAACCAAGAGAAAGTCTGGTAACCCAAAAAAGATACCCTAAAAAATAAAAATACTGACATTGATTTCACAACACCAGGCCAGACTTCACAGATAATTGCCACACTACCATGGAAATTTCTAGTTTTCGTCTGTTACCAAGGCAACCCAACAACATATAGAACTAAATTAGGATTGCATCTGTAGATACAGTAATCCAGACCATGTAAAATTTATGCAATCTTGTATAAACCAATAAAACAACTTTTACATGTGTAAAATTACAACTACAGACTACCCAGCAATCTAAGCTATGTAAAACCATTCTAACTAATCCACAGCATAAATAAACTTTTACATAAACAAACCTACACCTATGGATTGCTGATGAAACCATGGCAATCCAAGCCAAGTAAAAACCCTTTTAACTAATCCACTGCATGACAATTTTTTTGTAATCTCATATAAATCAATAAATCAACTTTTATATATATAAACCTATATCTATGGATTCCACATGTATCCACAGCAATCCGAGTTATGTAAAACCATGTAACTAATTCACAGCATGTAAAAATTCCTGTAGTCCTGTGTAAAACAATAAATCCATTTTATATATGTAAACCTACAACTACAGATTGCCCGTGTAAACACAGCAATCCAAGCTATGTAAACTCTTGTAACCCTTTAAGACCAATAAGGCTTATTGTTGAAACAACAACATCATCATCATCATCATAACAATAATAATAATAATAATAATGATGATGATGATGTAATGTAGCCTGCATGACAATTCAAAATTCTTTAAATTTAAACCTTTAAATTACTTTCAACTTCATCATAAAAGATAATTTTAAATTATTTATAAAAAAAAAAAAAACAAGAACAAAATTAGTTATATAATAAAAGTTTGCAAATAGTCATGTGTGCTTCAGTGAAAGAAAAAATAATAATACACTTAGTTCACAGCAATGGCAAAAGATAACATAAATGGCTGCCATGTCTTCAGCATTTCGTAAAGTTAGTACAAAAATAAGCCTAATAAATAATATTACTTTAATTAATAAAAAACATACTAAACTAGATTGGTACCTCAACATTAATCACAAACATGAATTTTAATCCCTCTTCCCAAAAGATTCAGAAAATGTATAACCAGCAAAATTGAAAATTTAAATTTAAACAAAAATCAAAATAGTGAAGAAAGACACACACACCCTTCTATAATATGGACAGCTGATACGCAAGATAGCATTTCTGAGAAGTTGAACAACAATATTCCTAAAGAACTGTTTAACACTTTTCGCCATTTGTCACATTCAATAACTTCATTAACTACAGATATTCACTTGCTCTTTATATAACTTTGTAAGACCTTTACTATATGAAGCAGTCACTTTGCTCAATCTATGGGAAAGTGTTCTCCACTTGGCTGATCATTCCAATCAAAGATATCCCGATCATAGAATTCCATGATCAAAACCAAAAAAATCGATTTAAAATGAATATCAAAACACTGGGCCATTTTACTCTAATTGTTATAGATAAAAACAGACAGAGTTACTTACCCGGCATATGGAAAAATACATACCTAGGCTTACTCCACCCAGGATTTTCAAAAACTAATGGAGCCTTTCAGGAAAGTTGTCTCATTGCAACTACTAGCTTACATAAGGAACACTCCAGATCCAATATACAGCAATAGCTATGAGTTTAAAGTAAAACTAACAAAAACATTGATCCAACAAACATACCTATCAAATTAAGGATCAAGAGGTCATGCTTTTCCTATGCATAAGAGAATTAAAGCCACAATGTTTCTCTCACATAACTACTCAATGCTTACAATGTATTTAGGTGGATACCATATGCCTAGATGCATTCATAATCAAAACCAAAACAATAATGACAAAACACCTAATACACATTCAAATTCTCTTACAAATGAAGATCCTTCACCAATAGACCTCTCCATTGACCAGACAAATCAAATCTTCAGCACACTCACAAACATCAGCCACAAAACTGCTCAGGGTGATGATAATCAAACTCTAACCACATCAGCCAAATCATGTAACCAGTTAGCTTCAATTCACAATGATGATACTAACCAATTTTCACTTATAATAAACGAGACCAGCATAGATGTCATGGATACACTGACACTACCAGAACCACTAGTTAAAAGCTGGGACACAGATTACACTTCTAAAAAAAACCTGGGTGACCATCAACAATTTAACCCCAAATTAAATTGAGAGAGTGCAAACTTCTCAAGCGCTTGTGACTATTAGTAACCAATCAGATCTTAAGCACTGGGACAGAGAATTTAACAAGAAAAGAGTGGTTCCCACTCTCTTCTTTAGAGTGGGAACCACTCTTTTCTTGTTAAATTCTCTACTTTGGACTAGCTTGGATATATAGAAAGACAAGTAAAGAAGAGAGTGGGAACCACTCTTTTCTTGTTAAATTCTCTGTCCCAGTGCTTAAGATCTGATTGGTTACTAATAGTCACAAGCGCTTGAGAAGTTTGCATTCTCTCAATTTAATTTTCAATACCGTCTGTGCTTTATAAAAATATTGTTTAACCCCAAAATTAACCTAACAACTCCACTAATAAAACAGCAAGCTCTAATTGAATCTTAAAAACTTCATTATTCACTTACTAAAACCTCAATCTCGAGCAATGAATTGAAACAAATCTTGAAGAAAATATATATATATATATACTAGTATATCAACAAATATCAAACCTTCCCTGCTTAAAAAAAATAATGCAAACAAAACAACTCTTAAATATTTTGATGCCCATATTTTGATACTCCTCAATGCCAGTCCTGAAAACCTTTAATTTTGAGTCATAGCTGGCCATTTATGTTCATACAATTCTCTCTAGACCTTATAAACAAAACAACAAATGGAAATCTCAATCCAGTCAATATAAAACAGCTGATTCTCAAAACATATACTCTAAGTACTTTTTCTATTCTTTTACATTCAACATGAAAATAAAGAGAGGAGATTTCAATGTTCAAGGTTTAACTCAATTCAAAAAAATCTCCAGCTAAATAAATGTATTCACTTTACACAGCCACACATCCTGGGTCTAAGGAAAACAATAATATATAGTGGTTCTCAGATTAATCCCACAACTTATCTAAGGACCCAAGATTTTTGCACATGTTCCTGAGATTTATCATCACTAACAGGCGGCACTGGCCTGGTTTCACAAGAACCTGCCAATTTTCATCCTTTAAAATCATATATATTGACTCAAGATTACTTATAATCACTTTTCACACCATACTGTTGCACTCAACATAATTTTTGTTTACATACCTTCTGGACCAGCTGTGATCTCAAGATTACAGGCTCATGCATGGAATAATAAGAAATTGCTACATGAACTTTGAAGGCAATGATTTGCAAAAGCTATTGTTGAAATTTGGAAGTGTAACAGCATTCAAGTAACTCTTGGAGAAAAGGGGCTGGGATAGAACTGCTATCAAACATGGCCTTCTCACTCAAACTGCCTGCTGGAGTCTCACTAACAAGCCTTCTCTCTGTGTTAGAGAAAGTATCTGCCCCATGTTGCTGTCTGGTCATGAAGTTCAACCGCAATGTTTCATTTGTGGGGACAGGACACACCTAGTGAAAACATGCCCAAATAAGACCTGTCAGAAATGTGAGGCTAAGAACAGAGGGCTCATAGTTGCAGGGCAGACCTCAAAGGAGTTAGACTGCTTAATGCTTCTTCAGGCACATGTTCAGCAGTTGGGAATCAGCAGGTAGAAAGACTTATATAATCTGAACTCTATTAATACAAACAAAGAAGTAGAAGACCTAACGACTATAGACTTTGATGTTACAACATCATGGAGCATAAAGACACCAGATTATGACCCCAAAAACAACATTCCTGTCAGCAGTGAAGTGCAACCAGAGCCCCAAAAGCCTGATCAGCAAGAAGGTGCACTTCCTACCAAAGAGAACATAGCAATAAGCAGTGTAAGGAAGAAAAAGTCATGTGACTCTTAAGCTCGCAACCAGAAAAAGAGTTTGGCTGAAGATTGAGAGCAGATTAAGGTGCAGAGGCCTAGAAGCCCAAAAATAAACCAGGCAAGAAAAGATCCAGAAAGTCAAAAGTGAGTGCGAGCAAAGACATGGTTGAAGCAAATGGTGAACAGCACTAGGCCAGCCTAGATGAAGCCAGTGTGAATCCAGAGGAGAGTCAAATAATAGACAAAAAAAATGGAACAATGACTTTGCCAACTGGAAGTATAGAGGAAAGTGATAACACCCCACAAGAATTGGTAAAGCTATCAAGCTTACCTCAAGAACACAACGTGGAAGCACCACTCAACCAATTCTTGTCCTAAAGCTACAGTTTCATGATACTAAGAATTGGAGGTATAAATGTGAGAGGGATAAACTCTATGGAAAGAGTTTATGCCCTCAGAAAATGGCTCAACAATAGCAAATTACACATAATCTGCGTAAGTAAAACGAAACTTCACTGGCAGTCTAGTGGAAAGATAAACCAAATTTTTGGCCAGTTTGGAGTCTTGATGTATCATCCTTCAGACGCAGCCTCATCGGGCATAGCTATTCTTATCAATAAAAAACTAAATTTGGAGAAAAGCAGGACTCTTTACTTAAATAATGATTATTGATAACAGAAATCACAATAGCAAAGATGTCATTAATATTAAGAGGGATTCCAGGCAGGTCAGCTATGCAATCAACAGAATAATTACAATATTATCCTCAATAGTGCTGCCTGTCATACTGTTTAGGGACTTTAACATGTATGTGCTATCAGCAATTTAATGAAAAATATCTACATACTTTCAAAAGGGTGCTGTTGTGTGGGGAAAGATGTTTTTTTAGAAAACGCCTACTACTTCTACACATGACAGTACAAATCATTAATTGACCTGTTACTTTACAGCCCAAAAATCTATCACGAATAGTGAAAAATGTCAATACATAAACAAACAAAAACCAATAGCAGAATACATAGCTATTAAAAAGGCAAAACTATTTCTTTGAGGCCCTAAGACGGGCACTTGGGGTTAAAAAAAAAAACAATGTCCCCCTGTGCAAACAAAAATAAATGGAATTTCCTATATTGGCAACTCAATGCTCAAAGATATAAAACAATACTTTCAAAAAAAATTACAAGACAATTATCATCGCAGAGAAAACAATAAAAGAGACTATGGCAATAATTCTAATCATGAAATCACACAAACAATGATAGCAGCTAAGTTACACTCCATGCCAAACAATATTCATCCTGGCCAGCATGGAATTCCAAAAATCATATTGGCTCATTTAAGCCAATTCACCGTTCCAATTATTCATAACATGATAACCTTCCTTGCCAGACATAGAAAGTCCATCCCAAACATATATCCCATAGCAATAGTTCCCTTCAAAAAGTAAAACAATGATGCAGAAGACCTTCAAAATATTAGGCCAATTTCAATGACCCCAATCCTCATCAAAATAATGAAATCACTGATAAAAGATAAAATTCAAGATTCAATCCTCTCCCAAGCAATACCTATTCAATATGCTAGACAGGATTCATCGTTATTGATTGCGATTAGAGTGGTTAGAACCCTATTTGATGAAATAAGGCTTTCAAAAAAATCAAAACCAATAGCCATCCAATTGGACATATCACAGCAGCTTTTCATTCTGTAAAAATAAACACTTTAATGGACCTTACTAGAAGAGTTAACAATATCTCCCCCATTAATAAACATAATACACAACCTTTTTAACAATAGAAAGATTTCTATATCAATCAATGGAAAACTCTCCCAACCTTTTAAACCAGATTTGTCAATCCTGCACAGCTCACACTAAGTGCACTTTTGTTCATGGTATATATCAATCCCCTCCTAAAAAAATTAAAACTAGATCTTTCTGGAATATATTGCCATAGACTGAAAAAAAATATTAGAATTGTAGCCTATAAGGATGATGTTTTAATCTTGTTACCATTCTCAAAATACCAGCCAAACCTATATAAGATCCTTGAGCAATTCTTCAAAGACTCAGGTCTTAAACTAAACCCACTAAAATCTGCAACCTGGAAGATACTCTCTGGAAAAAAGATCCATTCTAATTTCATGGCTCAGCCCCAAAAATTTTTGGATTTTTCAATCGCTAAATCAGTCACTCAAATGTCGCATCAAATACAACAATCTATAATAAACTCCATGGATATTTTAACAAAAAAAACTTGCCTCGGTCTACTATCACTCCAAGGAAAGGTAGCACTTCTCAATATGAAAATTATGGCTAAGATCAATTACTATCTTCCCATTATAAAAATAACAAAAACCTTTACAGATAAAATTAATTCACTTGTAGCCATACTATTCTGGGGTGGGAAAATAGCTTCACTCAGCATCAAAACCATGCAATGCCCTAGGAAACTTAATCGATTGTCTTTTCATTCAATCAAAGCATTCAAAACTCAAAAGACATAGTGTATTAATACACTTGATTAGACTCTTTAACTATGATGTTATCATTAATCCAGTCCCACCAACTGATCATCCTCCACCCCTTAAGCTTAATTGGCTAGACACCAGAATCACTCACCTAAATAACTATTGACATTTATCAGAAAAAGCCTTTATTAATAAATTAAAAGTTTGGAATGTGTACCAACTATTATTTAATCAACCTATCCCTATTGAAACATAACAAATCAACGGATAGCTAAGCTTTTCAAATTCTGGGACATGGAGCCTAAATTCTTTGATCTAACCATTAAAATTAACAAGAACTCCATGTCAACAAACTGGTGCCTTAAGCAAAAAAGGGGAATCTCCCAAATTAATGCAAACTGCAATCTTTGTGAAAGGGATGATGAGACATTTGATCACTTGATCAGATCGTGTCAGGTGTAAAATGTCTCAAAAAAATCATATTTGACAACTCAAAAATGGATTACTATACAATCATTTCACTTTAAAAAGTATACAATTTAAACAATTCACAATAATAAGGCTCTCTTTGTTTATCACATTTGCCTTATGGTTAGTCAGATGCCATAAGACTTATAATTTCCCTCAGCAAAATGAGCAACAATTTTTTTCTGAACTTGCTTTCAAAGATGAAAAAAGACGAAAGTATAGCACAATCTAATAAATACAAAGACACTTGGGACCTATTCAACATCTAATCAAACCCTCAATGCAGCATATGTCTATTGCAAAGAAAAGCAAAACTCAAGGATAAATCCTAATCACTGCCCGATTTGGGATCCTTTTGATCATCCCTACAAGGGACACTCCTCAACCAATCATGTCAAACATTGCTCTTGAAACCATCCTAAAATTTAAACTATGAACTTACAACATACTTTTTCAATTTTATTAATGTAATTTTTCTTTTCTGATTACATGTAATACTCTTACTTGAATAAATATTTTGAGAATAAATTTCAAACACTGATCAAAACCTTAGAAAACTACACATTAATTATTGTAGATCAAAACTTAAAAAATTATACAACAGGCACCATTAATATCACCTATTTGGCAACACTATGAGACTTCCAAAATATGATGCAACCATTTGGAAAAACAATGTACTTAAAGCCTGTATATCTAAATGATATACCAATACCAGTGTGGAATAATAGTTTTATCTTAAAAATTAAACTCAATGATTCTGTAATCTCAGAGAATATCACAACTCAAATTATTGATCAGGAAGCAATACTAAATCTACACATAAGAGGACTAAGACCATAATGTTTTAAATGTGAAGATCGAGGCCATCTTGCAACAAATTGTAACAATAACAAAAGTATTAATAATCAGACAAATAAAAACCAATTCCAAGCAGCAGATAATACACCACAACCAATGACAACATCTACACCAGAGAGAGAAAGAACATAAAATAACACAAACTAAAGAAAGTGACAAAATAACAATTCAGAATGAAGAGATTCACCAATCAAAAAAATAACTGATGAGCTAGCAACAAATCAAGAAATAGAATAAATGCTTATACCATTCTCCGTTCAAAACGCCAATCAGACAACTGAGAATAACAATTATAAAACACCAGCAAAATTAATAACAAGATCCCTCACTGTTGGCCAATTCAAATAACAAAAATTAAAAATAAAAACATTAGAACCTATGATGCAATTAATTGAACCAAGTCTACAATGAGGAAAAAAGCTCCAGGCCCAAAAAGAAAACCTGGGCGTCTGCCAAAGAAAAATAGGCAAGTCAAAAAAGTAAAAACCCAGGACCCCTATCAAGAAAATGCAAAGATAGGAAGGCAATTAAGCTACTCAACAGATGAAAGATTTTAACTGGATTACAAGTTGCATTAGAACAACCTGCAATATTAAACCAAATCCAACAATATTAAAAAAAGTCCTCAATACAAACACATGTACTACACACAAATATGATGAAGCTGAAAATTGCAGCAATTAATGTAAGAGGTTTAAATTCAACCTCAAAAAATCACAAAGCTCAAACAATGGATTTTAACTACACAACCACATATACTTGGATTGTTGGGGGAAAAAATGTATATGCCAGTTCACAAATTGGGCCACAGAAATATTTAGCCAAAGAAGAATTCTGTGCATGCTCCAGGATTTCTCATAACCTTCAGCAGGCACAGGTTTACTTATATCCACTAACTGCCTCTTCATATCATTCAAAATTCATTTCTTAAGGATAAATCAATGTAATAAACACACAAGTTTTTCCTTTAGTATAACATTAACCATTTATAGAAAGTCAAAATGGAAATAAACAAAAGAACATATGACGATTAATCATTGAGACACATTAAATTAAATATGTCAAATATTAAACAATAAATCAATGTGAAAAGAATCTGAACTCAAGACTGAAACCTAGAATTAATGCTGCAATCATAACAGTTTTGCCTTTAAAAAATTTACTTCTCCCATGACTTAGGCAATCTTAAGCCCAAATTATTATGTATCTAAACAATAAGGTTATCATGTAAATTAAACAATGTAATCGATGAAAAATATAAAAAACAATGTACTTGATGTAATAAAGTTCTTTTTTGAATCATCATCATCATCATCATCATAATAATAATAATAATAATAATAATAATAATAATATTCTGCGGTCCTGTTGTGCGTGAGTATAACATGCCAACGAACCTCTAAATAAAAAACTTTTTAAAAACTCTGAAAACTCAAAGGTAATTCTTTTTTTTTAACTTTAACAAAAAGTATTTCAAACATAAGTTTTAAAAAAATTGCAATTAATAAAAAAAATTAACAATAGAAAAAAAAATGTAAATACACAGACTGAAAATCGTCAAGTATATATCAAACATGGCGGCGGCACAGCTAAAAAATTCAAACGTAAATGGTGCCAATATAAACGCCAACGATGGAAACATCAATAATAGTTTAAAGACTTATGGGGTAAAGGTTTACTTTAGCCACCAGGGCATATTCGCCATCTAGTTTTTAAAATTAGAACTAAAATCTTACGTATCTGCTCTTATATTACAATTACAGTAAATATTTATTAATTAAAACGTAAAAGATAATAAAAAAAATAATAATTTACCTTTTTAAGCATAATTATACCCTATGCATAGCAGGAAGTTGGAGAAAAGGGCGGCAGTGCTATATCTACTGCGGAAGGCAAATTCTTGGAGGTACGATGAAAATAAAGCCCTGCTGGTACCAGATTGGAATTTCAGCTTACGCTTGGCCCTCATCCACATATTCTCAATATTCTGGGTATGTATGTCTTGGTCTTCGGGATTCACGAAGTTGTCCTGGTGGATGACAACCGAATGCATGTGCACCCCATTGCTAAGTCAGCTGATATTATTGTACGCAGCCCAGCCATCTGAAATTATGCGAGTCCCTGGTAAAATGTACTGCTGGATTAGGGCCTCCAATGAGCCAGCCGTTCTATCTGCAACTTTTGTCAAGAAGCATGTAGTCCCCCTGTGGTATTTTCTGTGGAAATAATATGTTTCGTCGATTTCGATGACTAATGGCTCCCCATTGTCATCTATTCTGCCGAGAACCATCGAGATAGTTTAAATTCTTAAGTTATAAATGCCGATAGTTTAAATTCTTAAGTTTCAAATAATTTAAACTAATTATTTTAATTAAACTAGTGCAATTATTTCAACTTCTTTAAAATGGTAAATATTTTTTTTATCTTTTACATTTTAATAAATTTTAATGTAATTGTAATATAGTAGTATATACGTAAGATTTTCGAATAATAATTTACTTATAATTTTGAAAACTAGAGGGCGAACATGATTTTTATGCTGTGGTCGCTAAAGTAAACCTTTACCGACTTATGCTAATGTAACAAAAGCTACTTTGCAAAATAAAGTTATAACAACTCACTCAAACTCGATTGCAGCTAGTAGATTTCGAAGAGTAATGAAGATATGAACGAACTAAATCTAGTTTATGAAAATAACTCTGAGCCCCCATCGACTATTTGGTCTCAGGAAGAATTAAGAACAATTAGCACTGAATTTAATAACACAATACCGAACAAGCTTTTCAACACGTTTAAAAAAAATTTTTCAAACAGATCGATTGTCCTAGCTGCAACTGATAAAAACCTAACGCTTTACAAATTCCCAAGAGAAAAGTTATATGAAGCTAAACAGAAAATAGGAGTTGGGAAACAATATCAGGCATAGGGGAACACCACAACTCAAGATACCTAGCATTAGAATTCTTTGAAGACTATCAAAAAAAATAAATTTTTAACTCAAATCAAAACAATAGGAAATTATGCTTTAATAGTAGTAGATCCAAACCTTAAAAACTTAATTACAGGCACGATAAAAAATACTTATTTTGGCTATAATATAAATAACTTTTAAAGTATGATGAAAGCGTTTGGCAAAGTATTATATTTAAAACATATTTTACGTACTGATACACCGATTCCAGTGTGCAGTAACAGTTTTACTTTTAAAATCAAGCTTAATGAATCAATAGCTCCAGAGAATATCCCCACACAAGTCATAGATCAGGAAGCAATTTTAAATATATATATATATAACTAATTGCAATTGGAATTCGCATATATTTAGATTTAAAAACTTTCTTCATGATAACGATCTTGTTTGTTTAAAAGAAGATAAGGGGTTAAGGTTATGTCTTATGTCAAACCTTGATTACTACGATAAAGTTTTAATTCAAATGGAAAAGCTTAAATTTAAA
The DNA here is from genome assembly GCA_028023455.1 of Epiperipatus broadwayi. NCBI lineage: Eukaryota > Metazoa > Onychophora > Udeonychophora > Euonychophora > Peripatidae > Epiperipatus > Epiperipatus broadwayi. The sequence continues at coordinate 573,970 of JAQFVV010000442.1, forward strand.
CAAGTTGGAAAAATAAACATTGAAAATTTACGTGTAAAGTTTATTGATGATATTTTAAAAAAAGCTAAAAAGAATAAATATATAGATGCTCATACGTATTATCGTCTTTATCCATCTGCTGCAATTTGTCCTAGAATTTTTTCGAATATTAAACTAAATAAACAAGATAAACCTTTAAGATTAATGATTGACTTTGGCGGATCATTTTACTATGAAACCTGTAGATTTATAGAAACATTATTAAAAAATGTTCTTGGATTTGGAAAATATACTATTAATTCATCGTTTGATTTTGTAAAGAAAATTCAAAATATTAATATTAATAATAATGATAGTATTTGTACATTTGATATATGTGAGATGTACGATTCAATAGATAGATTAAAATCTATAAAAATTATATTAGATGCTTTAAGGTTAAAAAAAGTTGATGTTAAAAAAGTAAAATTTGTAAATGATGTATTATATTTTATTGATAAAAATATATATGCTATATTTAATGAAAATTATTATAAAATGGATTATGGATGGCCTATGGGACTTCCTGTAGTTTCACAAATATGTAGTTTTGTGGTATCAAGATATGAAGATATAATTCTTAATACTAATATATATTGCCAAGGTATTAAAATTTATTACAGGTATGTTGATGATGTTTTCGTTTGTGGAAGTTTAGATATTATAAATGTATTATTCAATGAATTAAATAGTTTAGAAGGTTTAAAATGGAGTAAATCTTTTGAAGAAAAAAAGTCAATTCAGTATTTAGATATTAAAGTTACACGTAATAAAAATAAATTAGATTATTGTATGGTAATAAAAGATATTGAAAAAAGAGGATATATTCCTTGGTATTCAAATGTGCCAATTGCACATAAATTATCCAGTTTAAAATCATTTTTATTTAGGAATAATAAATTATGTAAATATAGTTCTGATAAAATAAGTAACATAAATGTATTTGTTATGGATTTGTTAAATGTTGGATATGATCATAAATTAATTTATAATATTGTTACTAAGTTTAATAATAATAGAAATATTTTAGATGCTATAGATATTGATAAAATAAAATATACTTGGATATCAATACCATTTATTTGTAATGAACAGGTTAAATTTATAAAACAGATATATAAAAATATATGTCGAGTTGCATTTTATACTACTCCTAATTTAAATAGATTAATAAATAATTCAAAAAATAGGTGTGGTATTTTAAATCAAAGTTGTGCAATATATAAATGGCTATGTTTTTGTGGAAAGGCATATATTGGGGAATCTCGATGTACATTGGAGAAAAGATCAAGGGAGTATTTGTTATTATATAAACGAGTGCAAAAATCAAGACAAGAGAATGTTAGAAATGATGATGTATCACCATCAGTATTTTTTGATCATAATGTAACATGTAATTATGGTTTTGATTTTGATTTTAATAAAGTTAAAATTCTGTGTATTGAAAGAAATAATAATAAACGCAAAATTAAAGAAGCTATGTTAATAAAAAGTGAAAAGCAACAGTTGATAAATAGACAGACAGCCAATATAAAAATTAATGAATTGTGAGAAAATTGATGTATGACGTATTGCTTTTGTTACATTTGTAATGGTTTTTTCTAATACAATTTAAGTCTAGTTGACAACGACTACATAGATAGTTGAAAGTACTTCTATTAAATTGGTATATATTTGTATAAAATATTATTACTGTATTAATTATTGTATTGTTTTGAATAATTATATATATTTTATTATAATTGGAATACAGACATTGATTAATAATTTATATATATATATATATATATATATATATATAAGGGGCTTAGGACCACAATGCTTCATCTGTGGTGAGCATGGTCACCTTGCAGCAAACTGTAGCAAAAAGAAAAAAATATCACAGACAAAAGCAAACCCCATTTAACTACAAACAACAAACAACCAATCCAAACATCTATTCAATAAAAAATGGAAACACAAGAGAGCATTAAAAACCAACAATTAGAGGAACTAAACAACAAAAGCATAACTGGAGATGATCACATTTTGGATTTAACTGTTAAAACAAAAATAAATGATAAAACACTAAATCAAGAAAGACAACAAAATTATACAATGGAATCGATGGAAAACACCAATAAAATAGCAATAGCAACGAGGAAACAGCACAAACACAGAACATACAAAGAACAAGAATTATAAATAAAACTTCTGAAGCTATTATGGATTTAACTGCACCATGCCTTCCCCAAATACAAAAAAATACCACACCTCCAAATAGAAAACCAGGCCGGCCACCAAAAAAGAATAGGACAGCCAAGAAAGCTAAAATTGAAAAAAAAAATAGTGACACAACAATACAAGATAACCATTCAGATAACTCAATGGATGAGGAAACAGAACAAAATTATGAAGACACTATAAAACATTTTTTTCTCAATTCAAAACCTGAACATAAATATAACCACCAAACACCAATTCAATGAAGTTAAAAATTGGTGCATTGAATGTTAGGGGTTTAAACTCAACCCAAAAAATTACAAAGCTTAAACAATGGGTTTCACTTACACAATGGCATATACTCAGATTAATGGAGACAAAATCTAAGCCGGATCACAAATTGACCCAGCAAAATATTTAACCAAAGAAGGTTTCTGTGCCTGTTCCAGAGACTCTTCATCACCTTCTGCAGGCACAAGCATTCTTATTTCAACAAACTGCCCTTTCACAGCTTTCAAAATTATATTCATAGATGCTAACTTACTAATTACAACTTTTCAACATAAAACTATAAACCTCAATATAATTTTGGTCTACCTGCCTATTCAAGATAACCAAATTAACACTATAATAATGAACATCAACTCCATACTTGCAAGTACAGCAAACCCAATAATATTGATTGATTGCAACATGTCATATCAGAAATTCATAGAAAAATGGCTTCACCAAATATCTATACCATTGATGAGTGGTGAAGGCTTCCTACCGATGAATGCAATATCTTTCCACAATGGTCGTCACACATCACTCATCGATCTATGCTTCTACTCCCCAATACTGCAACACCAAATATCAATAAAATTAACCCCCTCAGCATTCTCGGACCATTCAGCACAAATAGTATCACTAAACCTTACGCAAATGCAGACATCACTTCTCCCACTAACAAAAACAATCAGAGTACTACTTCCAACAACCACACCAGAATTTGTTTTCTCAGAAGCATACATAATGCTAAACAAAATAAAAGATATGAATCTCAACCCCATACAACAATATCTGGCATACATAAGCATTCTATCATTCAATATCTCACATGTGACAAAAAATCAACCACCACCAAAATTGTTGACACTCGCAAATGAAATTCATAAACGAATAACCATGATTGTGCCATCACACCAAACGCAGCGGTATATTCATGGTCTAACAAGTACATACAACAAAACATGTGAAACACAAAGAATATTTAAGAATCAAAAAAAGCAAAATATACATAACCCAACCACATACATGAACCAGAGCATACATTAAATGGGCATTGGGAAACCCACCAATCATCAAAGTTCCAATGGCAATAAAAACAAAGGACGGCACATATACAGGACACAATATGATCCTTCCTATCTTTGAGCATTTTAAAACCAAACTGCAGTCTAAAACACCACTTAAATTAAACTCCAAGCTATTTGGACCAGCAGAAACACACAAACCTTTCACAACAAAGGACTTCCTGACAAAACTAAATACAATACCAAATGCATGCCATCCAGAAAGTCCTGGAATACCATTATGTATACCAAAACACCTAAGTAAATACACAGCACAATATCTATGCAACTTAGCAAACCACCTATCTCAAGAAATTCAGGATGTAAGGGAGTTCATCCCATTGCAATAGTGCCATTCAACAAAAAAGCTAAAACTACCCCATCCCTCACAGAGCTCAGACCAATTTCCATGGAATCTTTGCCAATAAAAATTCTTGGAAAAATAATAAAAGAAACAATAGAACCACATATAATGCCGCTGATATCAGAAGTTCAATTTGCCAAAAGAAACTCCTCCACAATTCAAGCAGCATCATTATTTAAAGCAATCCTGGATTCAACAAGACAGAAAAAAAAAATGCAATCCAATAGCAATTCAACTAGATATCGAGGGAGCTTTTGATGGAGTAGACATTTCCATATTGCTAGACATACTTGGAAACACATCTATGCCCAAGACACATCTGTACATCATTGCAAATCTACTTCTCAACAGAGAAATACACATAATGTTAAATGGAAGAAATTTTTCATCATTTGTTCCTACCCAATCCATATCCCAAGGCTCTCCTCTCAGTTCACTATTATTTATTCTATATATTAACCCATTAATAGAAAAAATCCAAAAAACATTTACTGGCATTCAAGTACCTGGCACTACACAATATATAGCTTGCTTGGCTTATATGGACGACATCACAGTCTTTCTCAATTCAAAAAAACAATTACCGCAATTACAAAAAATTCTTAAAGAATATACGCAACAATACAAATTGAAGGTTAATCCAGAAAAGTCTACTGCTTGGTCCATGTTTACTGGAAAACCATGCATGTCCATTTACAAAGCAAAACCAACCCATTTTTTAGGATTCCTGTTTCATCTGGGAATAACCGGAATGAGGTGTTCAATACAAAATAGATTAAAAGAAGAAGCACAACGCATTGTTACCTCCCTATCAAAAACATATCTCTCCATATATTCTAAAGTACAGCTAATAAACCAACTTATAATGACAAAAATAACATATTATTTACCAATAATAAAATTCTCAAAAGGTTTCAAAGCAAGGATTAAAACCATCTGCAACCAACTTCTATGGTCAAGAAAAGTGGTTGCAATATCAACAAAAAGACTAAATCAACCCCTTATTAAGAATGTTTTCGGTTTGCACAACATTGACATTTTTTATGCACAAAAATTAAGTAATCTAGTAATTTCCATTACAAACCAATTTCCAAAACTTAAATGCTTAATTCAAATTACTCCAATGGACAAACCACCCCTAACAGGTCTATATATATCATCAATCATCCATCAATATAAAACAACTTTTAACAGAACAGAGCAATATACACACAAATATTCATATTGGAACATTCACGAACAAATTCAACAGGAAAGAGACCTAAATAACAATAACACAATACTCGGAATAAACAACAAAAAACTACTACATGAATACAAAAAGTGGTCACTAGAACCCAAATTTTT